>CM061921.1:279295268-279314269 GCA_031002005.1 Vandiemenella viatica
AAATATGCCCCGGGCCCACCGGCCGAGGGACCAAGGGGGGGCCCGATGACCGGCCGGAGGGGCCCCGCGACCCAAGAATCCGCCCGGGAAATAAAGAGCTTAAAAAAAAGGCGACCATCTGGCCTGAAGAAGGGCCCCTTTCGATGAATTTGTCACTGGCCTCAACAGGTTACGTCACTACTAAGAACGCTTACCCGGGGCCCGAGAATCCTAGTGCCGGCGCCGGCTCTGGTCATACGGATCCCGCGGAACTGAAAACGGTGCGGGGTGCCAACCTTAACTGGAAGTCAGGGCAAATAGTTATGGAGATATATTAAAAAATCGTTGTTATGATAAAGTATCAATTAAAATCGCATGAATTTTCCAGCAGCTAACCCGCTGCAAAGATTGAGTCCTGAAGGTCATGTTTTTGTGGGTGATAGAACATTTTCTCTAAGTACACATCTAATGAAACAGTAACTGGGAAACCATGTGAATTTTTATCCGAAACGTGAATTTAACCGCTGACTGTTAAAAAGTCGAGTAGTGGGGTGGACGAAAAAAGTGATTTACTGGGAAGAAGAATTTTTTAAAAGATAGAAAGTAAAGCTTTAGGCCGCGTTTACACGATGCGAATTGACTGGAACAACAGTAGGCAGGAGGGTTGGTGGGGGTAGGAAATGCAGTTTCCAAAGAAGCGGAAGTGGATACGGTAGCAACCCAGGATAGCATACCGGGACAATTGCTATTCATTGTTATAACGAAAGATTGTTTTGGTATACAGTAAGTAGTTAGGTTATCTGCAGATGACGTAAGATCAGAACAGAACAGGTCAGGAAAGTGAAAAAACTACAGAAGGATCTGGGCGTCTAGCTGGATAGGTCTATATGATTCAAGATAAATGTTAAAAAGAGACTGCTCATAAGGTAAACAGATACAATAATAGGTTCAGTTTATGATATGGGTTTCGGGAGGAATTGCTTGTTGGAGACCTTATTTTTTTATGTATTTACGCCTCTTCGACGTTAAGGTGATTAGAAGCTGGAATGGACGGGGTCAAGGAGCGGGAATGAATTCGGCCATGGCCTATTGAAGGAACCATACCGGAATTCGCCTGAGGTGTAAACATCTTGGCAAAACATTTGATAGAATACTCGATTAGGTCGGATACAGTGAACGGGTGATAGGGAGAGGTTGCAAAATTCTCCATTTATTGGAAAAGATGAGAGGATGTCACAGGAAAATGAGGGAATTAGCTTACAAAACCATGGTGAGACTATTGTTTGGGTAGGGTGGTGTGGTAAGGAATCAATATTTTGGGTATTAGATTCACGAACTGGATGCAAAGGAGAGCAGCTAGATTTCTTTGTGGAAATTACCCCACAGCACAATTAGTAACTGATAAGATAAAGTAGCTGGGTTGGGAGTCAATTGAAGACAGGAAGCGGTTGACAAGAGTGATAGCAGTGTAAAAGGCACAGATTGCTGATGAGGTTTGGAAGGGTATGGGTAGAAGAAACAGGAGTAGTGCTTGGAAGAGAAGACCATATCCACAATCTGGTACTTCACTTCAGGAAAAAGGGAGAAGGAAAATTTTCTTTTGTAGGTACGAGAGTCGGGGATTGGAATAAATTACAAAGATAAATGCTGAAAAATTTATCAGAAATATTGAAAGAAGTTAAAGTTCTTATGTATGAAAGTAATGACCTATTTAGGTCGCAATGAACGGGGGGATAAGATTCGAGAAATAAGATACCGTACTGATGCTTTTATGTATTCTTTCCTCGTGATGTTCGAGATTGGAATGCGCAGAATTAGGATTGGCGCTTAGCACCCTCTGCCACCAACAATGTTTGTGAATTGCTGAGTATGGATGTAGATGTAGACGAATGAAGTTTCACTAAAAAAAAATAAAGAGAAAAAAAACATCGTAGAATGGGAAAGTAGGTATGTGTGGAAACTGTCACCAGACCATTGGATTCATTATCGTTAAATTAAATTAATCTATAGGAAATGTTTGTAAATTGGTGCAGCTTGGTTTATGGAGAAGGAATGTATCTAATTGGCTGAGTGCACTGAGGCGCTGCACACTGGATCGGGGAGGTACAACGGACCGGGCACGAGCCAGGCCGTCCTGACTGCGGCTGTTAGGTAGTTTTCCACAGCCATCAAGGCAAAGGCGGACGATCTCCAATCTCCGCTTCATAAATTACACACTTCACAAACAAAAAATACTCTTAACACGCGATGAACATAGTTACAGGTTACACAGAGAGATGGCAACACTTCACGACCTGGCAGTAGGTATAAAAGTTTGGTCGTAAAACAATAGCTCCAAATTTGACCATACCATGCAATGAGTGACAATATATCACGCAGGGCAATGTTAAATTCAGTTCAGATAAGAGTATAATATTGTAGTGCTGATATTTAATAAGCTAAGCGAAACTTCGTGAGAAATTATGCTGCGACGGCCGGAACTACATTCATGCTTGCCGTGTAGTTTTGTACAAACACGACGCAATTTAATGTGATAAGCGAAAGTTTGCTTATAAAAAAAATAAACTAGGTCCTATGCACCCTTACCGAAAACAGTGGATGCACTGAAGTCAACATATCAAATTTTACGTGGACTGCAAACAAATAGATCCCGAAAGTGTCTCAGACATTTAGTACACCGATAGCTGCTTTTTTTAAAAAAAAAAAAAAAAAACTGCTTGCATTACAAATAGCGGGTTTTACTAGTTTTATTTGTTTACACGTAGTGCAAAAAGGAAAAAAAATTATTGATATAAATGCTTCAATACTATATAAAAAATGAACCACGTGTCCTACATTTATGTTTTATTTAGTTAGAGTTTACCTTTAGTCAAATTTCTTACAGTGAATTTTCCAGTCGTAAATATAAACAAAACATTTTCGTCTAAATCGACGCGCCATTATCGATATCAAATTAAATAACCAACTGAATCATCATTGTTTAGTAGCTATTGTACACATTTTTGTGAAATCATCACAAAATAATTAACTTTATGGTTTGTTTACATGTGTTCCGAAAATACCATAGAAAGACACCACCCATACAGAAGTACATAGTCACTTACCGGTTCTTCCCTCTCGTTGTTGATGGTGGGTTTGGAAGTATACACCGGAGCCAGAAATTGTTCCATCATATTGTAGAAATACCAAATAGGTGCATAAATGTCCTCTGCACTAGCTCCAGATCTCATCGACGCTTTCTTCTTTCGCCAATGACTCCTAAATGTCGCCATTAATGCGTCCTTCTTTTTCTTCAAAAGGCGTACAGGAGCATTCATGGATTTACTGATGCGGATCCACGCATCATTAATCTTCTTTTTATCTCTATGATTTGCGTGTCTGGGATCCCATATAACTGGTTCGCGTTGGTAACATTTCAAGAAAGCCGTAATTTTTTCATTTGACCATTCTATTTTACTATCCATTTTAAGTTTAGGCGCGTACGACCTCCGTGAAATGAAATCACGAACTGACTAAAGGACGAGAATATGGCGCACGCTTGCGCTCGCCGTTCGCGTCTTTCTGTTCTTCGCAGGAATTAACCGACACAGAGCCGAGCGTTGACGAGTGTAGCCGAGCCGAGCCGAGCCGAGGCAAGTAGACGCGAGGCGACACGAGCGTAACAACCAGATTCCCGCATTTCGGCTGCGGGCTGACTCGTGTCAGCTGGCAAGGTGTGGGGCTAGTATAACGTTGTTTATCACAAACAATTTTATGTTTCAGAGCTTTAACGAATGAAATCGTTATTTAAGCTTTTAACTGAGCTAACTATAATATTAAGCTGGTGAAATGTTGTTGTGTGTTTTTTTTTTTTAAATAATAAAAAAACCGGATTGGTCACTAGCCCTGAGCGGAAGAGGGAAACCATACAAAAAACTAATGGTCAGACCGGCCACCTTATAATATTGCGCCTCAATCGACGGTGTAAGGAGTTACTAGTCTTAGAGAACATTCTAGGAAATTAATGAGATTATGTAAGTAGCTATCCTACTAAGAGTGAATTCCTTACTTAACTGGAATGGAAAATGAAATTAACAACCGAGAAAATAAGTGGGGATGTTACAGTACTAGTTATTTGTGGTTACGTTACGAGTTTTGCAGAAGTATTTATTTTATTTCCTACTTTTTTATGTTTATAGCTTTACGCTTCGTTGACGTCGAGGTTATCAGAGGCGTGAGAGGTTTGGGGACAAAAATCGAGAAGGAATTCGGTCATGGATTAAGGAACGATCCCAGCATTCGTCAGGAGTGATTTCGTGAAACCATGAAAAACGAAATCTGAAAGGGCAGACGGGATTTGAACCCACCTCCTCCAGACTGCCTGAACCCTGCCCTTACCGTTCACCCACCACGCTTCATCACCACCTTTTTCCAACATTTCTATAGAATTTTACTATCCTTGCTTCTGATTTTTATAGATATATCTTCTGACCACCAAAACTGATGAACATTCTATATCTCGGTTCTCATACATGTAACCTCTTGAAAGGGACTTACAGTGGGTAGTGGTTACCTTTATAGGGATCCAGTGGTCTCCCCCTTCAAATCCTGGAATCAGCTGAGAACCTTTTTTTTTTTTTTTTTGCTGTCGATCAGTCTTTAGACTGGTTTGATGCAATCCTCCATCCCTTCCTATCCTGTGCTAACCTCTTCATTTCTACATACCCTTACAACCCACGTCCTCAATTATCTGCTTCATATATTCTAATCTCTGTCTACCTCTACAGTTCTTACCTTCAACTGTTCCCTCCACTAACAAATTAACCAATCCAGCATGTCTCAAAATATGACCTACCAGCCTGTCTCTTCTTCCTGTAAGCTTCTTCCATAACTTCTTTTCTCACCCATCATTTCCAAAACTCGTTCATTTCTTACTTTGTCTGTCGCACCTAATTTTCAGCATTCTTCTGTAGCACCACATTCAAATGCTTCAATTTTCTTTCTTTCCCGGTATTCCTAAAGTCCATGTTTCGCTACCGTATAAGTGCTGTGGCTCCACACAAAGAGTTTTAGAAAAGTTCTTTCTAATTCCTAGATCAATATTTGAGAACTAAAGGTTTCTCTTTTTCATGAAGGCTCTTTTTGCTAGTGCTATTCTGCTTTTTAACATCATTCCTGCTCGGCCATCGGTTGTAATTTTGCTTCCCAAGTAACAGAAATCCTCACTTCTCCTATTGCATCAGATCTATTTTATATTTAAGTCTGCTAGTATTGGTATCATTTCCTGCTACATTTCATCACTTTGATTTTACTTTGGATTTATATTCAGTCCAAACTCTTCCTTCAGTATTTTGTTCATGCCATTCAATAACTTCTCAATATCCTCAGGCCCTCTCTGCTAATAAGACAATGTCGTCAGCAAATCGTAGCATACTGATTTTTTCTCCCTGAAAATACTTATGCCACACGGAAATTTTTCTTTGACTTTCTTCATTGCTTCTTCTACATACAAGTTGAAATATTAACGGGGATAGACTACAACCTTGTCTCACACCCTTTTTAACTGATGCATGTCTCTCGTGATTCTCTACTTTTATTACAGCCACTTGATTCTTATATAGTTTATAGAGTATTCTTCTATCTCGATACTTTAGACCTGACTTCTTTAAAATTTGAACATCTTGTCCCACCTAACATTATCAAAAGCTTTTTCTAAATCAACAAATGCCATAAAAGTATCTTTGTTTTTCTTGATCCGCCCTTCAAGTATTAATCTTAAAGACAGAATTGCTTCCCTTGTACCGCGATTTTTCCTAAACCCAAACTGATCTTCACCTACTATCTCTTCTACTACCCTTTTCCATCCTTCTGTATATTATTCTGGTCAGTATTTTGAAGCATGTGATGTTAGACTAATGGTGCGATAATTCTCACATTTGTCGGCTTGTGCTTTCTTGGAAGTGTGAAGATGATATTTTTATTAAAATCAGTTGGAATTTCTCCTGTTTCATACTTTTTGATATCAGCTTGAATAATCTTTCGATTCCTTCCTCTCCTAGGGATTTAAGAAGTTCTGCAGGGATCTCATCAATTCCAACTGCCTTATTTTGCTTTCAAGTCATTCAGAGCTTTATTAAATTCTGTCCTCAAAACAGGATCTCCTAAGTCATCAATGTCGACATCGCCTTCCTTTTCCATTACACTATTGTTCAAGTCGTCCCCATCATAAGTTTCCAATGTATTCCTTCCAATCGGTTAGCTCTTATCTTCTGAGCTTAAATGAGGTTTCCCATCGGCAGCTTTATAGTTCATACCTCTTTTCTTCATTTCTCTCCAAAAATTCTGTTTGATCTTCTATATGCAACATCTACTTTACCTACGACCATTTCTTTTCTAATTCTTCACACATTTCTTGTAGCCATTTTCTTTGCTATTTTGCATTTCCTATTTATTGATTTCTAAATTGCCTGTATTGCTCTCTTCCTGCTTCATCCTGAGCATTTTTGTAGCCTTCTCCTCTGATCCATCAGCTTCAAAATTTCCTTCTGTGACCAAGGTTTTCGGGCGGCTTGTTCCCTAAAGCCTAATGTTTCTTTACCAGCTTTCATTATTTCGGTCTTTAAATGCATTCCATTCGTCCTCGGTTAGAGCTACTTTCCGAATTACTTCTTAGATCTAAGTCTACCATTTCTGCAAATTTTTCTCTTGTACTAGATTGTTTCAGTTTATTCACTTCCAGTCTGTTCTGCTTATACTGCTTCCTTATTCGCATGAATTTCAGCCTGCACTTCATTACTATCGAAATTATGGTCAGAGTCTATGTCTGCTCCTGGGTACAGCTTTACGAGTCTAGAACTTGATTCCTGAATCTCTGTTTGACCATGATATAATCTAGCTGATATCTGCCTGTATCCCCATGGACGTTTCCAGGTGTATATTCTTCTTGCATGGTTCTTAAACAGTGTATTTCGCCACTACTAGCTTATATCTTTCACAAAATTCTAGCAACCTGCTTCCTCGCTCATTTCTTTCTCCTAGACCAAAACTTCCTACAGTATTACCCTCTTTTCCTTCTCCCACTATTGCATTCCAATCACCCATGATTATTAGATTTTTCCTCCCCTTTCACATATTGGATTAATTCTTCAATTTCAGCGTATATTTTTTCTATTTCTTTCGTCATCTTCCTGTGACGTTGGCATATATACTTGTACTAATGTGGTTTGGGGACGGGCTTAGTTTCTAACCTTCATCAAAATAATCCTGTCACTAAATTGTTCATAATAACTCACCCGTTTCCCTACTTTCTTGTTCATTACAAATCCTACACCAGTGACTCCATTGACAGCTTGTGTGCTAATTATCCTGTGTTCCCCAGACCAGAAATCCTGTGCGTCCTTCCATTTTAATCTCACTAATCCCAACAACATCTAACTTAAGTTGTTCCATCTCCCTTTTTAAGTTTTCTAACTACCTGCCCTATTCAGACTTCTAACATTCCACGCTCCGACTCGTAGAATGTTTCTATCCATTCTGATGACTCCTCCCTGAGCAGTCCCCACCCGGAGATCCGATTGGGGGACTATTTTACCTCCGGAATATTTTACCCAGGAAGAAGCCATCATGATATATGTAATTTGAGAGGATTACATGTCCTCGGGATACCCTTTGGGTCTTTAATGCAGTGGTTTCCCGTTGCCTTCTGCATCCCCATGCCGTTGATCATTTCTGATTCATCCGCCTTTAGGGGCCGTTTCCAACCCCAAGGGCAAGAGGGTGCCCTGAACCGCTCCCCGCTCTTCCGCCCTCCTTTCAGAGGCCGTTGGCAAGCAAGTGGGTGACTCCTTATACCGGGAATCTTTCAGTCGCCAGAGCCTCGTCCGTGCAAACAGGGTGCACCACGTGAAGGAGAGGTTGACATTTGGTTGGAAAAGACTAGTATAGTCTCTCCCAAACCCTTACACCCCCTGAAAACCTTACTGTACCTTAAACTTCCTTTTACCTCTAGTTCAAATGAAATATGATGGAGTGCTCCACTGTTCGGTTACCATCGAACGACCGAGCGTGGTGGTGTAACGGATAGCGTTCTGGCCTCGCATTCGGGAGGACGGCGGTTCGAATCCCCGTCCGGGCTTCCAGATTTGGGTTTTCCATGGTTTCCCCAAATCACTCCAGGTGAATGCCGGGATGCTTCCTTTAAAAGGCCATGGCCGAATTCCTTCCCATTCCTTTCCCCCATCCTTTCCCGTCTCTAAAGACCACGTTGTTAAAAAGGGACGTTAAACTGTTACAAAAAAAAAAAAAAAAAAAAAAAAAAACCATCGAACGTTTGTTGGGTCTTGTATCTTAGTGGTTAAGACGCTTGCTATCGAAGTTTCCTGAGTTCAAATCCTGCTACGGTTAGGAATTTTTAATTATTCTGCTTGATCGCATAAGCTATGCTAGCACGTTCTGTGGTTCGGATTCCACATTAAAGTGTATGTCCATCCACGACAGTAGTGAAAATAGATGTGTACGGAAATTGCCACCGGAACATGCGCTCCATCGCAATGAAACGAATTAGCTAAGGTTTTTTTTAAAAAAAAAAAAAATATCGTCTTCGGTCTTTGCGACCATTCAACCAGCTCCAATTTGTGTTTTTACCAATTGCTGTATTGTGCTTTAATTATGATATTATGGACACTACAGTGAGGACAGCACAAGACGAACACAACACTTAATTAAAACCACCCATGCCCGAGGCCGGACTCGAACCGGCGACCCTTGCAATGTGAAGCCATCGTGCTAGCCGCTACACTGCCAGGGCCGGCTAATTAGCTATAGTTCAACTTCAGTCTGTGTGATTTCCTGGTTAGGTTAAGTGGCCATGACAGAGGAGGAGAGTGTGAAAAATCTAAACTCTTTCCATCAGGTGACCTGAATCCCCTTCGCGATTTCCGGACAAATAATGTACTAACCTTTTACTTTACTTATGATCCGAAACATTCGTTACCTTATATGCTAGTAGAATCGCTCTCCCTTCTCATACGAGCGAAACTTACCTGATCTGGGGGAGGAAAGAATGTGGTCATGTCTGAAAAATCAATATGCTTGGCATACAGAGGTTGGACAAAATAATATGAACACCATGCGATAGAGTATAGGTTGTTGCATGTTGGCACCACTACTTCCGTGTGAATACTGCGATGCGCATGTACGGCATAGTTGACGTAGCAGATCTTGTAGGTTGGTGACCGTGCACAAACTACGTGGCTCGGTCCAAGGGGGGGGGGGGGGGGTTAGCTGGAAGGCTACGCTGGGCTACGTGGGGGGAGGGGGGGTTTCCGAGCCAGGCCACGTAGCTTTCATTTTATAACATTTTTCACAGTTAAAACGAGGACTAGAACTCACAACAGCATGTGAACATTTATTTCCCTCAGTTAATTATCTCCGTATGTAATTTTCAATAGTCTGACAAGAGAAAACAGTACAAAATGTCTTCCGGGATCAAAAGGGAAAAAAAGCTACTTGTTACGTGGGGAGGGGGGGGGGGGGAGAGGCAAAAGCCACGTAGGGCTACGTGGGGGGGGGGAGGTGGGGTTCACAGGAGGTCAAAATGGAGCTACGTGGTTTATGCACGCTCCTTTATGTGTCGGTGTATTATATGCTTTGTTCTGTGATGGTTATAACAAGCGATCGGTGAAATGTGTGATCTCTCAGACTTCGAAAAAGGGAAAATTGTTGGAGCTCGGTAAGCGGGAGTGTTTGTGACCAAAAAAAAAACTGAACCGTTTAACGTCTCACGAGCGACAGTATCCATAGTAATAACAGCATACACAAAACATGGTAAAACATCGTCGGCGAAGAGGAATAGTGGACGAAAGCCAAAGTTAACCGACAGAGACCGACAAACATTAAAAAGGATAGTGGCCAGACAACACAAAACTAACGCAGAAAAAGTGACAGCAGAACTCAATATACACCTGAGTATTACTGTTTCCACAAAAACACTATGGCGGGAGCTCCACAAAGCTAAAATTCATGGAAGGGCTGCAACTACAAAACCCCATATAACGGCTACCAACGCTAAACTGCGAAACAAGTGGTGCCACGATCATAAAAACTGGACACTTGATGATTGGAAGAGTGAGGTATGGTCCGATGAATCATCGTTCACATTCTTTTGTAATAACGGCCGGGTTTATGTATGGAGAACACCAAAAGATGCGTACGATCCGAACTGTCTGCGTCCTACAGTCAAGCTTGGGGGAGGTTCCGTTATGATTTGCGTGGCTATATCGTGGTATTCAGATGGTCCTCTCATTCACATCACTGGCCGGATGACTGCGAATAAATATCTCAACATCCTCAGTGATGAAGTTCTTACTATAAATAGAATACTGCTGCCAAACACTGCCATCCTTCAAGATGATAATGCGCCCATACACAAAGACAAAAAGGTTCCGTCCTGGTTCGAGGGGCATCAGAATATAATTAAACATCTTCCCTGGCCAGCACAATCGCCAGACCTCAATATAATTTAACAGTTGTGGGGAATGAGGGAGCAGAGCATAAGGAACAGATTTCCATCTCTAACATCACTGAAGCAATTGGCGAATATTTTGGATTAAGAATGGGACAACATTCCTTTGGAAACTATTCAGACACTTTACAGATTTATTCCGCGAAGAATTTCAGCTGTTCTACAAGCAAAAGGTGGTCCAACACCCTATTAATAAATCAATAGTATATAAATGTCAGGTGTTCATATTATTTTGTCCAACCCCTGTAGAACATGTGAAACTTTTAGTTTTTTGTTAGTACGACAGCATTTATTTCATCTACTGTACCTGCCATAACACGTTTAACTTTCTCGTAGTTTGTCAACAGTTACATTAATACCACACCACGACGAAAGTAATTTTGCCTTCTGCTTTGGCTATTAGGAACAGATATGTCCAAATTAAGTCTTTAAAGCTGTCCTTCAATTATGTACTCGATGTACAATACTCCCACAGAAAATAATAATAAAGAATAACAGATTTAAACCTGAAATGGAAGAAATTATGCTTCATCCTTCACTTTGCTGGAAAGAAATATATGTTTTGTAAAGGAATGGAAAGGATGTGTCAAATTAATACTAAGCTCGTTCAGATTTAAATTGTAACGTGATTTTAACGCCTAATCACGTAAAGAAACGCGGAAGTTCGTAGCACTGCCTGACGCGATGAAGTCTTGTTTTCCTCTGACGGCTGATTATGCTTGCAATATACACAATGGAACGACAAAAACACTGGACCAATACATTTCAAGCCAGGAAATTTCCTTTGACTGACGTATTGTTCCTTTTTTTGTTTTGCTTGTATTGAATCAATTTTAGTACTTTCCATACTAACGATTAGTTCACTGATATCGTATCCCCTGCTAATTTCCTACAGGACATCATACGTTACGTCTTTATTTTGTACTTGTGGGTATTTCAACGAGCTGTACGCGTATTAATAACGGAAGAAAACCAAAGACTGGTCTCTCCAATACACCCTGCTAATTTGCCCTCCGTTTTAAGTTTAATATCCGCCTACGTTTTCGTGCTTTAAGCATGATCTTCCTTATTTTATTTACACCGACGTGTTGACTTTTAACATGGTGTCATATCCCCAGGAAGTTAGACAAGTATAGAAGACAATGGATAATGGTTACCTCAAGATCCTTATTCGGAAGGAAAAGGAACCTAACCTATGTTTGGATATGAACAATTATTGCTAACTTCAAAGAAAATTCATTTAAAAACTAATTGTTGAAAACACTAAGAGTTTATTGTAAACATACTTAGTGCGAAATAGCTTGTTACATTTACGAGGTTTAAAACTTCCAGGCAAGAAATACAATACGAAATGTGAGTAGAGATGCAAATAGGTAACTCAATCTGGTATTCGGTGTCACTGCGGAAGAAACTAATTGAAATCATTTAACTGAATGAATTGGTTAAGCGAGTACGGGAATGAATAACTATCGAAAAGCAACGCAGCCCCAAACAAGTGTTCCCACCTGGTTAGATGTCTTCTTGGATATCTGCTAACGGCTGCTGTATGCAACTAATTTTTGAAGCACTTTTAGCTGCTTAGGAATGTCTGGCTTACGCGGCTGGTTTCAAGTCAATCCTGAGTGGAACTGACCTGTGCAATGGTTCTTTATTTTTCTTCTTCTTCTTTCAAAATTTCTCTCCACCTCCCTTGATTAAGGGAGTGGATTCGGCCAGTCATATATTCTTACCATCTGACGACACGCATTCTGCCTCTATCGTGGCTTGGTCTTAGTTTAATATGGAATCCGAACTTTTCTGTGACCAAGACGACCTCTTAAAAATTTCTAGCTGCACCGATATTTAAACCTGGTGTACCGCAAAAAGGCTTTAATAAATGTGCGTTGTTAGAGATTTTGCAGAATATGGTATACTATGTTGGAAGTTGGGAAATACTGATCAATAGAAACGCTAAAAACTGCAATACATTTCAAATACGTGACGTATCGTTGTGGGTGTTTCCCTCAGAAGCTATTTTAGCACATTGACTTCATAAAAGGATATAAATAGATCCGAAACTTGAAGAGGGGTATCGATTTTTGAAAAGACTGGAAGTTTTTCATGAGTCTGTCGTCAGTAGACATACGAAGGTGTCACAATATGTTTGTGCTAATAGCCTGCAGTTTCGAAAAGGAGTTACAGTAACGTCGGTTTATGAACCAAAGAGAACATGGCTTAGGAATTTGAGAGAAGAGGATTTAGAACGCCGGAGAAAATTGTTAAGGGTTTAGCGCTGAAGAGGAATTAATACTATTTCTAGGGAAGCTGATATAAGAATAGTTATTTGCGATATGGGAGTGATGGGGACAAGTATTTAATTATGAGCTTGCATAAATCTTGGAAGAATTACGAAATAAGATAACTGAGAGTTTTTGATGCGACAATAAACTAAATTTATTGAACCATAGGTTATTATTTTTTTATTCAATGTGCATAACAAATAACATTTTAGATGAATTGAGTAACCTAGGAATTACGCAACCTTTTTGGATCCGAACCATAGAATCCGGAGATTGCGGCACTAACTGTTATTTATAGACTTGTTACGTCTGTCAGTCTTATCTGATATAGCCATTCAACACTGACTTCTTTCGATTAAATCCTAACACTGGTACCCTGAATTTTTAAAACAACCGCCTTATACACAGAGTTACCAAACCACTGCATATAATAATAATAATTCCATGTGGTCGTAATAACCTGGTGACAGGGTTTCTATTGGCTTCGCATTCCACCTCTGTTGTAGCCGCCTTAATCTAACCCGGTAGTCCTACCGGGTAAAGGGGACCTAGAGTTTAACCTTGAATCCGAACCATGGAAGCGGTCTGGAGTATTTCACATTGGTCGGGTTAAGGGTCTGTGAAAATCCCCGTCGAGACAAGGATTCGAACCGCGGACTTTCCGATCACCCGTCAGACGCCTTAACCACGGAGCCACCAGACCATTCACCAAGCCACTCACTCCATGGAGCAACTAAATTAACTAGCTCAAAGCACGGCTTTGTGTTGGCTCGCGAAGTTTTGCTATAAGCAATATTATATACAATTAAAGAAATTAATAAATAATCTTAAGAATTTTAATATTTAAACTTCACGAACTATCATCAAAAACTATGGTTTTAGTTTGTTGACAAAAAATATTTAGGCACATTTGTAATAAGACACAATCCATAAATGTTTAAAAAATCAATTTATTTAATTTGGTTTTAATCAGATACAAATTTTCTCATTCGAGTTTCTTCCTGTTTTCTACATTTTTAATATTGTTAATTCGGTCATAAGAAAATCTCCTGTTTAATGCTAGGATGTCTAAAGTTTTTACTCTAGTTAACTCAACATACGTTAAACTTATTACAGAAGTTTATTTGTCACCAATATCTGCTACAACTTTATCCAATGTTAAACCTTGAGCTTTATGAATCGTTATTGCAAAAGCTACACGCCAGTTCTATCATTACCGTAGCGGCACAAGCTGATGATAAATTCTTATAGAACTCGGCGAAAAAAATTGAAAATAAATAATAAATTTTTTTGATATCTCGCTTAGTTCTCGAGATATCGTATCTCAAAATTAACGTTCTAGGTTGAAATGCGGCCTGGTCGAGAAGAAAAATTTCGCCATAGCCAAATTTGCTGATGAATTCGTGTGTAACAAATCGAAGATAAAGAACAATTTTTTTGATATATCTCGCTTAATTATCGAGATACTGTATCTCAAAAGTGAGGAGGTTAGGGTGAGATCCGGCCTGGACCAGAAAAAAACCCACCAAAACCACTATATCTACACGGTGGAAATTCACTATAGATGTTTTATTTTCTTCCTATTGGTTGTTTTTATGTTGAAATACAGCCCGGACCAGAAGAAACGTCACCAAAAGCACAAAAAACAATACATATAATTGATTTTTGGCATGCTATATCTCGAAGTCTCATCGAGTTACACAAAAATTCATCATCAAATTGCGGCGTAGAATTTCTTAACAATAATACAGAAGAATCTTTAGTAAGAAAATTAATATCTCCCATTCTAGAGTTCAGATTCTCTCAATACTTCAGTTTGTGGCAACGTTATTTTCGATTAATGTTTACATTCCTTTTATATTTTATTTGATTTTCAATAAACATTGAAACGTAAGTCATTATAACTGTATAGGTATTTATATAACTGATTAAGTGTGGGAGTGGAATTCCTTTATATAATTACAAAACTGCCGCATCTAAATTTACACAAATCACAGATGTACTTACATAGAACATTCAAAAACCATAGATCAAATTTAATATAAAAAATTAAATTAATATCTCTCTTTCTGGAGCGTAAGTTCTCAGGTCAACATCGGAATCAGAACTACACTTTAGTGAACAGTTTATTTGATTATATTACCGTTGCTGTGAACAGATGGCTGCATTTCAAGTTCAGTGTTAAGTTATTGCATAAAATCAAACAGCGTTTTCAAACTGCGACCATCCCAATGGACACATTAAAAGTAAAACAACTTTAACACATTTCCAATATCTTGCACGTTAATTGATTCACTAATTCTTGACAATAACTGTGTCAAACCACATCGCGCGATCGCCTCTGGTTTCTCTCAGCATGAATGAATAGAAATATTAAAAAATGTAGCCTATTTATTTGTGTTTTTCTTTACAAAAATAATGAATGATGGCATATCTACAATTGACTTTGAATCAATGTTCAATTTCACGTCTTTAGGTGCAGCAGTTTTTCCAAAAAGTGTACCACAAAGAATGCACAAATCGTCTCCTAGTATAAGGGCTCACTTCGCTCGCCCTAATTAAACATTTTAACCTCTCATTGAATTGTGTGCGACTCGGATAGCGACAACGGTGTTGCAATTCATGCTATTTCATGACCAATATTGTCAATAACTTTAAACAAACGACTCAATATTACGAAAAAAAATTTCTTTTATTAAACGCCTGTAATGCAATGCTCGTTACCCGCATAGGCGAAACTGAATCAGTCTGTTGTGTCTCGCATTAAATTTAAAAAAATCTTTGAGTAATTTATTGTTATGACAGAGTTCCTATAACAGTTATCTACTTCGAGCCATCAGCGTTATTGTAAATCAATTTTGTTACTAACCACTGCAGTAATTGAGTAAATTTTATTTCTTTGGATGATCAGTTGCGAATGTTGCTTGTAAAACTGCTGATGTTAAAGCCAGAGTGTTCTACGGTTAGTAACAGGATGAAAGGTTTTTTTTTAAGGATTTAATCATCTTTTTTCAAATCTTTACCGAGAAAGAAATAAAACAATATTTCAGATTGTATTGACAATGATCTCAGAAATGTTAAGACATCTGCACCATCGTAGAATTCTATTACTATTTTCGTGAACTATTAAAATGGAATTATTTCAATCTGAATGATGTTACAGAAAGTTTTGTTTTATAATCTATTCTTTTTGCAATCAACATCTTGTTTTTAAGCTAGTTATCACGTTTGCTACCAAAAAGTTGAAATTCAGTTTCATCTTTAATAATTACAACAAGATTATTACGCCCATATTCAGCTACTGTTTCTTAACCCTTGAATGATGAATTGGAATCATTCTTGTGCGAAGAGATGTTTCATAAATTAAAAAAAAATCTTGGTAGTACATGTCTCTCTGCATATACCTTTCATTTTTCATACGTATGTTCAAATCTACCTCATAAGTACATCATTTAGATTTTTTATAATGTTATTTATTGCCCCACCTTTGCTCAACCTTTTATTTCTACTATGATTTTCATCAATTTCAGAGTGATTTAATAACAACTGTATGAATTGTTCTCGAGCCTAGCACCGGGAGGTACGACACTCTCCGACTTTAACTTTTCTGGAAGATGAAGTTGGAGACCGACTTCGAAACGTCGCGTTCCGCTGGTGAGAGGCCCGAGAAGATACAGAGTAATGGAATTGTTCTGTATTAGTCTAATGTACTGTATTTTTTCCTACGCAGTTATCATTTTCGATCCTAGTCAGCATGCTTCAAGATTTTAAAAAAAATTGAGACAACTAGGCATTTCAAATAGAAGTTTTATTTAGTCACGTACCAAAGCAGAATTTCTATTGAAATCTGCACATAGATTATACACTGATTAGCCAATTTATTTTCTGTCGTCAGTCTTTCGACTGGTTTGATGCAATCCTCCATCTCTTCCTATCTTGTGCTAACCTCATCATCTCTACATATCCCTTACAACCCAAGTCCTCAATTATCTGCTTCATATATTCTAATCTTTGTCTTTCTCTACAGTTCTTACCTTCGACTGCTCCCTCCACCAGCAAATTAACCAATCCAGCATGTCTCAAAATATGACCTACCAGCCTGTCTCTTCTTTCTGTAAGCTTCTTCCACAAACTTCTTTCCTCACCCATCATTTCCAAAACTCGATCATTTCTTACTTTGACAGTTCACTTAATTTTCAGCGTTCTTCTGTAGCACCACATTTCAAATGCTTCAATTTTATTTCTTTCTGGTATTCCTAAGTTCATGTTACGCTACCGTAAAATGCTGTGCTCCACACGTATAGTTTTAAAAAGTTCTTTCTAATTCCTAGATCAATATTGGAAACTAAATGATTTCTCTTTTTCATGAAGGCTCTTTTTGCTAGTGCTATTCTGCTATTTACATCATTCTTGCTTCAGCCATCGGTTGTAATTATGCTTCCCAGGTAGCAGAGTTCACTTACTTCTCCTATTGCATCCGATCCTATGTTTATATTTAATCTACGGTGATTGGTATTATTTCTGCTACATTTCATCACTTTTGTCTTGCTTTGATATATATTCAGTCCAAAACCATCCTTCAATATTTTGTTCATGATACTCAGTAATTTCTCAACATCCTCAGTTCGCTCTGCTAACAATACAATGTCATCAGCAAATCGTAGCATACTGATATTTTCTCCCTGAAAACTTATGCCACATGGAAATTTTTCTTTGACTTTCTTCATTGCTTCTACTACATACAAGTTGAATATTAACGGGGATAGACTACAGCCTTGTCTCACACTCTTTTTAACTGATGCATGTCTCTCATGGTTCTCTACTTTTATTATAGCTACTTGTTTTTTAATATAATTTATAAAGTATTCTTCTACATCGATATTTTAGAACTGATTTCAATAAAATTTTGAACATCTTGTCCCACCTAACATTATCAAAAGCTTTTTCTAAATCAACAAGCGCCAAAAAAAGTATCTTTGTTTTTCTTGATCCACCCATCAAGTATTAATCTGAAAGCCAGAATTGCTTCCCTCGTACCACGATTTTTTCTAAACCCAAACTGATCTTCACCTACTATTTCTTTTACTATCCTTTCCATTCTTCTGTATATTATTGTGGACAGTAATTATGAAGTATGTGATATTAGACTCATGGTGCGATAATTCTCACATTTATAGGCTTGTGGTTTCTTCGGGAGTGTGAAGATGATATATTTTTTTTTAAAATCAGTTGGAATTTATCCTGTTTCATAACTTTTCGATATCAGCTTGAATAATCTTTCGATTCCTTCTTCTCCTAGAGGTTTAAGATGTTCTGCAGAGATCTCATCAATTCCAACTGCCTTATTTGCTTTTAAGTCATTCTGAGCTTTATTAAATTCTGTCCTCAAAACAGGATCTCCTAAATCATCAATGTCGACATCGCTTTCCTTTTCCATTACGTTATTGTTCAAGTCGTCCGCATCATAAAGATTTTCAATGTATTCCTTCCATCGGTTAGTTCTATCGTCTGAGCTTAAATGAGGTTTCCCATCGGCAGCTTTAATGTTTACACCTCTTTTCTTCATTTCCCCAAAAATTCTGTTTGATCTTCCTGTATGCAACATCTACTTTACGTATGACCATTTCCTTTTCTACTTCTTCACAATTTTCTTGTAGCCATTTTTCTTTTGCTTTTTTGCATTTCCTGTTTATTTGATTTCTAAATTGCCTGTATTGCTCTCTTCCTGGTTCATCCTGAGCATTTTTGTGCCTTCTCCTCTGATCCATCAGTTTCAAAATTTCCTCTGTGAACCAAGGTTTTCGGGCGGCTTGTTCCCTAAAGCCTAATGTTTCTTTACCAGCTTTCATTATTTCGGTCTTTAATGCATTCCATTCGTCCTCAGTAGAGCTACTTTCCGAATTACTTCTTAGATCTAAGTCTACCATTTCTGCAAATTTTTCTCTCGTACTAGATTGTTTCAGTTTATTCACTTCCAGTCTGTTCTGCTTATACTGCTTCCTTATTCGCATGAATTTCAGCCTGCACTTCATTACTATCAAATTATGGTCAGAGTCTATGTCTGCTCCTGGGTACACTTTAGAGTCTAGAACTTCATTCCTGAATCTTTGTTTGACCATGATATAAACTAGCTGATATCTGCCTGTATCCCCTGGACGTTTCCAGGTGTATATCCTTCTTGCATGGTTTTTAAACAGTGTATTTGCCACTACTAGCTTATATATTTCACAAAATTCTAACAA
>CM061921.1:279315269-279524514 GCA_031002005.1 Vandiemenella viatica
AATCCGGCCGCGGGCATGGATGTTAAGTGTTGTGTCTCTGTGTGTGTGTGTCCTGTCCGTCCTGTGGCGTCCGCACTTTGAAGACTATATAAACACTGGATTTAAGTGATTCACTGGAAGCTTTAATATGACACATTGAGCTGGCTGTATGGCCTCAGCTGCCAAAAGCCATTAAAAAAATAAAAATAAAAAAAATAAAAAACTCTATTTATGCCTCTTCAGAACTACCACAGCAAACTACGAGATGTAATGCATTTCAACCTAATTACAGCTGTTACAAACTAACCATTGGGATTAACATTTATGCGTTTTCCAGAAGAGTCACCACAGAGGTAGTTACGAATTACATCTTATATCTGTACAATCATCATCAACACTTCGTTTTCCTGTTGCCGCGTTACTTTAGACTGTTTTCCTCTACGATCAAATATCGGAGATACAAAACAATCGAATAATTTGAACATTATACTACGCAATTACTAGTGCGATTATGCTCCTATACTGTTTACTAATAACGTGCCTTCATTGATCTTAATACTGATAATAGACGAAACCGCGATCCGCCAGATATCGTATCGCTCGTCAGTACATCGATTATCAGTCCCTGTCGATACAGATGCCTTACAGTCTCACGCGAATGGCCGAAACGCCACACCAACGTCGTATTCAGTGTCATATTAAAAAATTCGTAACTTCTTTCGTGGTGGCTTTTCAGGCAAACGCGGAAGCATGAATATCCCCGTGTATGGATTTTAATGGAGGTGTTTATGTTGAAATGGCGACTGGACCATTCGCTATTACATTGTGGTATGCCGCGTCCAGTAACTTATTTTTTTTTTTTTTTGAAAGATTTGTAACATTCCTTGTGGTGGCGTTAGATGAAAACGTGTATGCGCAAATGAACTGGCCATGGCGCTTCGATTCATCCAAGTTTCATGAGGTTGGTTGGGCTTTTTAACCGTTGGTGATTTGCACCAGTACCAGAGCAAATTATAAATAATTGTACTTAAAGAACAGGACGCTAGAATTTCGAAAACATACAGAAAAAATAAAACCTCTAGTATTTGTCGAGTTATCGTAAATATGCCGCCAATATATTGAAAAAAAGGAAATTTCTTTCAAAAGCAGTCCCCTGGAAATTATTTTATGTCAACTTTTTAATAAATACGGCCAGCGCGCCTATTATATACACGTTAAGTATTTATTTGATCCAACTTCAAAGCCTTTGACCATACAATTTAGTAAGTAACAACTATGCATTCTAAAATCATTTTTTGCGTCCTGAATATTTATATTCCGTTATGAATAGTCGTTACAGGCAAATTGTAAGTGCAAAAGTATAAAATCTATGGTCTACACTTTGAAACTGATGTGTTACTAAATTCGCCAATTTTGTACCTATAGTTTACACCCTATGCGTATGTGTGAGTTATCTTGCACTCTACACATAACCACAAAAAAGTATCGGTGTCAGAAGGGTACAAGAGCTGACAAAAGCGGCATGGCCAAAGTGGAAGCAACACATGGTGCCAAGTCTCGACAGAGGGTGGCCACAGCAGGTGGAGGGTAGAAGACCGTTAGAGCGGACATTGCTACAGAACGTGGCAGGTGTCGGGCAGTGCTGTTTGTTGCGAAAAAGTCTTTATTTGTATGTGTGGATGCTGAAGCACCAGTGAGGACTTCACATGGTAATGTACCATCCCTTCTGACTGAAAAGTGTTGACATTTCGCTGCCATAGTGATTTAAAAGCCCAGTACGACCCTGAGAGCAGTGAAAATTGCTACTTGCGTCTCCCAACATATATTTGACTTCAGTGAGCTAGCCGTGGAACTTGTTGAATTATTGATAAACAAATGTTAGTCCTTCTGGTACAGAACTCCAGAATCCATCCTTAAATATCAATATGTCAATTTTGTAAAAGTTCATATTTAAATATGTTTCAATAGTTTATACTAGAATAAAAAATTTGATGGTTTTAAATAAATTCTTCATTCTAACATTCAAATGTAAGGCAGAACTCTGTTCCTTTAATCTTCCTCTTTTGGAATGGCGCCTTTGGAATTATTTTCATAGTAATTAATTAAATAAGTTAAACTCAAAAATTAAAATATCCTCATTCAAAGAGCTCATTAAGAGACGAGAGTAGACAGAGCATTTCAACTGCAAAATAAAAGAATCAAAGTTTTTTTTATGTATATACAAAAATATTTACAGCAGCCTATTTACATATTTCCAGCGTCCTAAGTAGTCAACTATACTTATTCAAAAACTAGATACACGGATTAACGGTATATCTCTTCTTCAGTCCTACAATATTTACACACATTCACTGAGGTACAGACAGATTTTGGCCCCTTGATAGGGTCGCTATCCTGTCGGGGAAAATATACCGTTTAACATTCGTTCTAGACATACCCAGTTTAGAAATTTGAACAGTATTTACAATTTGCAGATTTGATTTGATTATTTGTTGCAAATGGTATTTTGGGGTTTCACCATTGAGACTATTTATATAATCCTCCATCTGCAGCTTTCTAGTGATGGAGCGTGCCAAATCTTTAGCCCGTCTAGAGGTTTGCTGGAATGCATACATTTTTGCCCATAACCCTGCAAATTCAGCAATCAGGGTGCCATTCGCCTCGTTGATCATAACACCGACAAACTTTTCATTATGGGACTCTATCCCGAAACGGTTGCCGGTGCTATATCAGGAAGTGTCGAACTCGTCCCTATTTCGGCGCATCACTTTATATGGATAATAGTTCCGCACCAAGTAAATGAAGCTGTCTGTGTCTATATAAAGCAATTTAGGGCTTCTAAACTGAGGAATAGCAAATTCATAATGGAATCGGTACGTCCTCAATTTAGAAATGTCAAGAATGAACATTCCAACATACACTGGCTTATTGAATACAATCCTAACTTTCGCCATCTCAAGGGCCACAAAGTTTTCGTTGAAAATTGTTGCTCGCTTAAAGTGTGGTGAAGCGATGCGTTTGCGGGCAAACGCGGTGGCCCGCCCATTTAGTACACAATTTCACGTCGCGGTGTTTTCGAATGTTCTCCATAGTCTATCCGAAAATTGAGTTGTTCATCAATTTGTAAAAATCTCTCTCGAAATTTGATTTTGTTGAACGATGAGAACATGTATTGCGAGATTTGTAGTCTTTCAAGCACGGTGATTGATTGAAAGATATTACCCGGTGAATGTTTGTAACCTGCAACCCCAAGCCTACACATTGCTGGAGGACTTGGTAATGGAGAACATACAGTTCTCCTGCGTGGTAATTAGCTAGGGGAGGGTTGAACCTACAAGGGGGTTTGTGGTCTGGACATGGTGGCAGGTCTGCTAGAGCGTCGTGTTTATCCAGGGGAGTCGTAAGGTCTACCTCCAATACGAAACCCCGAGGTGAGTCGGCAGCAACGCTCATGAAATCTATGTTAGCAATCTCTTTAGCTGATAGCCATTGAAACCCACCAGAGGGTATATACTCTGATAGGCCACAGCCATACAAATTGTTTACATCGAAGCACATTATAAAATCTTCTGGCGCCTCACGGTTGTACTCCGACATGTACCGGTCATTCTCCTTGGCATACCTGTGCTTGCCCTGGCAAATACCTCCGTGAATTCCTCTTTCGAAAAGGAGCAGCATGTCGATATCCGTCAGAAGTTCCAGTTCAACACGCGTGCTCCTTAACATGGCCTGCCACGAAAGGCCTGGGAATATGAAGTAGTGGGCGGGGTCCAGGGTGTGCTTCCCCAAACATACACTCCTAAATTTCTCATTCTGCAAGTAAACGCGTATCTGTGCTCATGTACAGATTTGCACATTCGCCCAAAGTCTTGATCTGGAAAGTCCGCCACACTTGTTTCGCTTGTTTGTAATCTTCATCCGAAATTTCGGACTCTGACAACGAACTATAAAATATTGATTTTGGAGGAAGCGTGGCATCGTCTTATCCCACGAATCCATATATTCGTAGGGGAAGATTCCTTTCCACTTAACTGATTGGAACTTCTCGGGGTCGGCAAAATGAGCACAGGTAATGTGCATGCATGTCACCGTCCTCAAGGGTACCAACCAGTTTGTATAATGGTGCCTGCATGAAACGGTATGAGTCCAGAAACCTTAATGTGATCGAAATGTATCCAATCTTTTTAGAAAAGAAATGTAACGTTCTGTATTTATGGGAAGCACATCCATCCCATCACCGTCGAGGTCCGATAAAGCCACAACTATGAAGAGTGCGTCATACCCAGAAAGATTGTGAAAGAAAATGAGTCTGTACCTTTTATTTTGAAACTGTAAATTGCAGTCAATATGTGCAGCCCCCCTAAATTTACCTGTGATATGACAGTGATCGCGGACTTTAACAGTCCCGGTTCAATGTCTTTCTCACAGATGTGTCATACTGTAGCATCAACAAATTCTGCTTCCTGCTCATCTGTCATTGCAAGAGAAATAAATCTCTTGTAAATTTTATCGACTTCCCTGGGAAGTATGACGAGTTAGTCAACAATCCATTTCTCGGGGTTTTCCCCCGTGAATGGGTCAAAACGCGACAGACTAGTTACGTCCGCACATACGACCTGGTATGCGGCAGTGAAAGGGACATGTTTCTGGACTCTAGTAATGTGAGAGGCGTTGGGTGGTGGACTACATGAATCATAAGGTTGCAAAGAACTTTCAAAATCCGCGTAAACGACGACGGGTACACGCTGCTGGTGTACAAAATCCCATCGATTTCAAGGGCAGCGTGGCGGGTATTAATTACACCATAAACCTGCGTGGAGTATCGATTTCAAGGTCAGCGTGGCGGGTGTGGGTTACAACAGGTTCATACCTGCACGTGGTATCGTTTTCAAGGTCAGCATTGTGGGTATTCATTACACCAGAACACCCGCGCGGAGTTCGATTTCAAGGAGGGAAGGCAACTGGAACTGGTGTTAGTGGGAAAGACAGGTGACCTAACAACAGAACAATGGGAGGGGGGTATCACTTACAAAGAGGGGTGGGGGAGGGGGTATCAGTTATACCGGAACACCTGCGTGGGGTATCGATTACACTTTTTTGGTCTAGGGTTCGGGCCGTCACCGTCCTCGCTTCTGATTGGCTGAAAAACTGAGAGCGCACTCCTTAACGTAGGTACAACGATGATGTCAATATGTAAAACAAACATCACGATTCCTCATATCAGCAATTCCAATCATTAATAATATTTTTATTGATAATTTATGCAAAAAAAAGTATCTTAATTCTTAACAAGTGACGAACACCTCATCTGGCGCTTTCCAACATGTTGGGCACGAAAAAAATTCAAAATTCAATACAATACATTTGTCGCGTGTAGACCGAGCGAGTGGCGAACTTATCCACTGTGGATCCGTCCTAGCGACTACTTACTGTCGGCTGCGGTAGTTCTGGTTTCCAGACGGCATCTGTAAGCTTCTGACTAGGATAAAAATACATACACAGAGACTTAATTTGCTTAAAATTAGGACGTAGGTGCTCCTTGAAATGATATGAAGAGTTGTGACTACTTGATTTATTGTTGAAAGCGGTGGTGTGGTACAGTTACAAGTAAGTGGCACATAAAATCGGTGTTTTCCGATATTGGAATAGTGGACCATAGGATCCAAAACTAACGCAGAATACGTTCCGAGCCAGCAGAGGGAGAATGATAGGAAAAATGCCTAAAACTGCCTAATTGGATGGTAACAGGTCTGCCCCACGAAATTTCACATCACGGACTGGGGCGAATCATGCGCGCAAAAAGGCGCCCTCGGTTCTGGAAGGTGGGGAAAGCCTTCTTCTCATTGGCTGTTTGTTACGACGAACATGCGTGTTGTTCACGTGCTCATAGTGTGTAAGCTCCGTGTACCAGTCGTGCTATACAGCGTTCCCACAGTAAGGACTGCAAGACCAGCGACCTTGCCGCCGGTGTCATATAGGGCCGGTGTAGTATTCATACTACTGTGCTGGCTTGGAAACACTCTGCCTTCATTACCACTAAAATCTATACTAAAATCAGCTACCGCAACACGTTTGCGATGGATCAATTTTCTTACTTTTTTTGTTGCATTCCAGCTTTCGACCGATGACTTCTAGAGGAGAGTGGTTGTCTGTTGTAACATATAAAGTGCATGTGAATATGTATTATTAATATCATGTTAAATGTGTGAGGTGGCAGATGTCTACTGATCTATGCTGATTTTTTCATTTTTTTTCATTTTTGCTATGCTGTTTCTGAGAATTGTATTTGAGATTACGGTGTTGATTTGCAATATCTTTGGTGAAAGTGTGAAGTTCAAAAATAGTTGTGGGACATGTGGTATCGTAACAGACTTTATGAATTTGCGATCAGGAAAATGGATAGCTAATTCAAAGGAAAGTGAAATTAATCAGCGATCAGAGAAGTTGAATCGCGAGGTCGAAAATTCAAACATGTCAAACTAAAGAGAGTAACGTGCGAAGGGAACGGACAGTTGATAGACAAACTAGTTCACCGGTCATTCAGGTAGATTCAAATGTTTTACAACAAATGTTCCCACAACTTACATCACAAATTGAGTCAGTAAGGCCAGATATAAATGTGCAATTTCAAACTTCCAAACAAATAAATACATTGGAAGTCAATCAAACTCAATTGAGTAAAAAATTAGAAGCTAAATTATCGGATTTTCGTACTTAAATTAATAAATTTTTTTGTAGAAATGCGGAGTGATGTCAAAGCAGAAATACAATATGTGCTGCAAGAATCGGAGCAGGTCGCCGAAAAATGTAAGGGATTGAATGATGTTTAGTTGAACTTGGAAACAAGGACAGTGAACGTAAAAAAAGAAGAAGAAGTATGTAAAGAAGCCGCGGATAATAATGTAGCTCTCAAGGCACGCATGGCTGTGATAGAGAAACGCGTGTCCGAAAATTCTGAGTCATGGCGAAGTATGTTGAAATTGAAGGGAAAATTGCAATAGAAAAATGTAATGAGAGACGATGAGGGCAGGAAGTAATTTTTGAGAGCTCTGCGCGCGTGATCATTCAAATTTCGAGGCCGACGTTCGGAGTAAATCGTGGTATGAAACCGAGGGCATTTGCTGATGAGTTGGATGAATATTTTAAGGTCAAATATGTGCCAGACGCATTAAAATCAATCGTAATTCGTCAGCGTTTGGATGAAGATGAGAGATTGTGGTACATTACTAATTCCTCTGGAGCGACATCATTTTGCAGAGATATTGGTCACGTGAAAAACAATTAAAAATTAGATTGAACATATACAAAGAAAGATGCGATCTGAGGAACGGTGAGTCGATGCACGCACATGCATTAAAGTTCGCAGAGTGGTCCCGATATTTTGATGAACCTATGACGGACGATGAACTGATTTCAGCAGTGATATCACAATTTCATCCACGAATTAGTTCGCAATTGAATCCTACCTTTATTCAAACATGGCAGCAATTGTCGGACACAAGAACATTTGGACCAATTCGAAATGTACAAAGAGGGTTACCGCGATTAAGGATTTTCGTACCAGACGAATCAGAAATTTCATTTTCGGCAAAATGAAAACCCCAGACCTCCAGAGAAGTATCAGCACAATGGAACAAACCGACACGGTTGGCACAGTACGAACTTGCGATCTCGAGATGATAAGTAACAGAAACTAGGGACAGGTGAATTAAATGAAATAAATGATGTAAAGAGGGCAGTTGTTAATTCAATAAATGAACAGATGGTGGTTGCCGGGCGTGATGAAGACGAGCAACTGGGTGCGTCTGATTCTAAGCAATTGCACGCCTAATGAAAATGATACAGAAATGAAAGAATTATATACGCCGACGGTATGTTCTAAACTCGATGCAAACGTTTTTGGCATTGACTGTATGGCCTTAATCGATTCCGGATCGAAAATTACGACGAATTCTGAGGCATTTATACGCAGGTTGCAAGCGACCGGAAGGAAACTTGAAATAATTCCATCTCGTCCTCTCGCAATCGCACACGCGTCCGGTGCAGGTGAGAGATTGATCAGTGAACAAATTATGATGCCCATTACCATATCGAAGTACAGTATTTTTATAGTCGATCAAATATCTGACGGATTGTCGATGGATTTGATCCTAGGGGCCGACATACTGGGGAAATGCAAGGCCGTTTTAGATTGGCAATCTTGTGCCTGCTCTCATATCATGGAGTAGCACTCGTGCGGGGGAGAATTTAGTAAGTGTCGTCCAACGGTTAACTGAGGAAACTAAATGGAGTGCTGTCACGCTCCTCCGTTGGTGAACGTATGCGCATTGGTTGACGAGCGAAATGAAATACTAAATATACTATCCGCTGGCATTGGGAGTAAAGAAAACTTGTCAGACTCGCAGAAGAACCAATTAAAATTATTAGTGGGAGTGTTGCACAGATTTAAAGCCGAAGACACATCACCACTGAAGGGACGAACGTACCCGATCCCTTTAAAATTACGCTCTGCCGCTCGAGAAGCGATTTATGCCATTGAAAACAAAGTATCATTTCACTTGGTTCATCTCCACACATAAGCATAATTACCCTGGTTGGTAACATGGACGGTTCGGTCAGGGTGTGTTTGGATGTTAGGGTGTTGAATGAGCGCATGGAAGGTAATGTGAACGACTGGAAGTTATACTCGATTTGATGGCCCGTTTCCACGGAAAGAGATGGTTAACCACACTTTATATATTACAGCGCGATTCAATCAAGTGGAGCTGGGTCGACAATACACAGCATTGATAATGTTTAATCGAGTCTCGTTTGTTTTTTAAAAATTCGTCACGTGCATTCAAATCTAATTTATTTACGGAAATTAATATGAATAACGGCAATATTTAGCCATTAATCACCTCACTGCATGACAGCGTTGAGCATTACCGAATGGGGCATCTCAGCAACTTCAATACGGCCACCTAAAAGTGGCATGCTCAGTTTACGGTTAGGCTCCAGTCTTGTATTTACTTTTATTCTCGTCACTACAAGCCTTAATATAAACGGAATTCCACCGATTATTTGTTTCGCGAAATCAGTGGATTATACAACTGTAGAATGGAGAAACACTCTTGAAGTGAACTCTTGTGTGTGGTCATTTCATACAGATTTTAATTCAATGTGTGATAGTTGTGTTAATTTGTTCTTTGGTTATATTCGCGCTTTGCATTAGGAGTATGAAGTGATTGTATCAACGTCGTATCTGCCTTTGCCTAAAATCAATTATTTATGTTGTAGCTGTGCTTAGATTACGGAAAAATACCCTATAAATCAGCTGTGGTTTGTTTTCTTTTTCTGCTACATTCTTTAACAGAATTAACCCTTAAAAAATGCTTTAGATCAAACGGAAATCTATTTAACTAGTGAAAAAGTATTAAATAGATTTGTCGATGCAATTATTTTGACGCGCTATTATATTTTAGAAGTAGGCGATGGTAAAAGTATGTTGTAGTTAAGATTTTTCTCGGATGTTGAACAATTCATGATGTGAACATTTTACAAGATCAAAAGACCGGAAGTAAAAACCTCAAGCGATTTCAAGCCTAAATTTCCGGTCAATCGAGCCACCCTTCATGTGCGACGAGCAACTTGTACCGAACTTTTAGACTCAACAAAAGGAATAAAAAGAAAAGGAATAAAAATACCAATAGCTAATATTATCTGTGTAAGTTCGAAAATTTATTTTCCGGGATGGCATACAATTCATTAAACCCATCTTGGGAAATTCGCATACAGAACAAGCTCAGCTTCAATGTTTGATTGATGTTCAGTAGTTCTTCTCTCTTACATATCCTGTAAATACAGCGCAAACCTCTTGCAAAAAAATTGACAAAACACTCTAGCCTAAAATCAGACATTTATAATTTTTAAAAATGATTTCAAGAAGTTCAGCATACGAGGAGCGAAACGCCGGCAAGAGGTCCAAATTAAACGGTATTTTCAAGGCTTAATTGGCTTTGATGATGTGAATTCTTACCTGTTAATCAATTCTTGCTTAGTTCACTTCGATAAATTACGTGCTTTGTCTTTAAAAAGTAACTCCTTAGCTCTTTCACTGTTAATTTCTTGTACACAGACCGTCGTAAATAAAAATACACAGTGCTCAACCGGAAGTGAAAAACACCACAGTTTTCATGGTGATCAATTATAATCTGGTCTATTCCTATTAACACTATTGAATCGAAACTGCACTGGAACTTTATTTTGGCTCTTTTTGTATAAGCTTCGTGTGGACATTGCCAGAACTACATTTTTGGTAATGGCAGCACAGTTCGAATCAGGCCAACTATTGCAATCCAGAAGAAAACGCTTGGCTTGTATCTTATCTGAACTACCTTCTGTCGACTTACCTCCAGCCGCTGTTGTCCGCTCCCTGGTACCTGTATCCTTGCTGTGGCATCATTGGAAATCGTGGATAATCTATGTATGCAGCCCCATTTTGACCTCTTGTGAACCCCCCCCCCCTCCCCACATAGCCCGAAGTGGCTTTTGCCTCAACCCCCCCCCCCCCCCTCTCTGCCCCCAGCGTGGTAGTATCTTTTTTCCCTTTTGATTCCAGAAGACATTTTGTACTGTTTTCTCTTGTCAGACTATCGTAAATTACATACGGAGATAATTAAATGACGGAAATAAATATTCAAGTGCTGTTGTGTGGTCTGTACGTTATTTTGACAAATAATTTGATGAAAAGCTACCTGGCTTGGCTCTGAACTCTCCCCCCCCCCTTTTTACACTCATACACGTAGCCCAACGTAGCTTTCCAACCAACCCTTCCCCCCCCCCATACCAAGCCACGTAGTTTATGGACGGTCCCTTGCTAATTAGTAGGTGTAGAAGTACTGAAGGGGGACAAATATCTGCCCCGTATCGGGTGGATCACTCGTTTAAATAATTCGTTTAGCATTACTATTCGAATCTTCAAGATATCACGCACTAACACTTGCAAGGCAAACACTTCTCATTGACAAATTCGCTTGCGGAACGATGTTGTCCGCTCGGCGATCATGAAGCAAATAATCCTAAACGTCTCGTCACAATCATTTTGAGTCGTTTGATGCACTGAGATGTTGTGGTACTATTTCAGTGATTAGATTGTGGGGCGGACACTGTGTTTATAGAAGTCTTTTCGGCTCGTTTTTGAAAACGGATGATATTCTTGACATTCCTGGGCTGGCATAATAGACGATCGTCATGTCTAATCCCAATCAAGTGCGTTTCAATAACCTTCATTTTCCTGAGCCCGGTGTCTGGTGTGATAATATATAGCTCAGAGCCCTACAGCTTGGCTACGGTATATTTCGCGATTCTGTTCTTATGCTAAGACTGTACCATTTGGAAATCAGTCACAGTTTAAGCAATCAAGGTAGGTGGCTTGTATTTACATTGTACTGTATCGGAGCGGCTTCCAACCGTTAAAGTGCGCCTGATCCAATTGATTTCACCTTCAGCAACGAAAACTATTTAATATTTTCAAGTATTATTTATTTATTTAGCATTTGATGCTACATGACATAATACTCAACTACAATCATACTGAACTTTATTTTCAATTTTTTTTTTTTTTTTTGCTGTCGTCAGTCTTTAGACTGGTTTGATGCAATCCTCCATCCCTTCCTATCCTGTGCTAACCTCTTCATTTCTACATACCCCTTACAACCCACGTCCTCAATTATCTGCTTCATATATTCTAATCTCTGTCTACCTCTGCAGTTCTTACCTTCAACTGTTCCATCCACTAACAAATTAACCAATCCAGCATGTCTCAAAATATGAACTACCAGCCTGTCTCTTCTTCCTGTAAGCTTCTTCCATAAACTTCTTTTCTCACCCATCATTTCTAAAACTCGTTCATTTCTTACTTTGTCTGTCCACCTAATTTTCAGCATTCTTCTGTAGCACCACATTTCAAATGCTTCAAGTTTCTTTCTTTCCGGTATTCCTAAAGTCCATGTTTCGCTACCGTAAAGTGCTGTGCTCCACACATAGAGTTTTAAGAAGTTCTTTCTAATTCCTAGATCAATATTTGAAATTAAAAGGTTTCTCTTTTTCATAAAGGCTCTTTTTGCTAGTGCTATTCTGCTTTTAACATCATTCCTGCTTCGGCCATCGGTTGTAATTTTGCTTCCCAAGTAACGGAACTCACTCACTTCTCCTATTGCATCCGATCCTAATTTTATATTTAATCTGCTAGTATTGGTGTCATTTCTGCTACATTTCATCACTTTTGTTTTACTTTGATTTATATTCAGTCCAAAATCTTTCTTCAGTATTTTGTTCATGCCATTCAATAACTTCTCAATATCCTCAGCCCTCTCTGCTAATAAGACAATGTCGTCAGCAAATCGTAGCATACTGATTTTTTCTCCCTGAAAACTTAGGACACATGGAAATTTTTCTTTGACTTTCTTCATTGCTTCTTCTACATACAAGTTGAATATTAACGGGGATAGACTACAACCTTGTCTCACACCCTTTTTAACTGATGCATGTCTCTCGTGATTCTCTACTTTTATCACAGCCACTTGATTCTTATATAGTTTATAGAGGATTCTTCTATCTCGATACTTTAGACCTGACTTCTTTAAAATTTTGAACATCTTGTCCCACCTAACATTATCAAAAGCTTTTTCTAAATCAACAAATGCCATAAAAGTATCTTTGTTTTTCTTAATCCGCCCTTCAAGTATTAATCTTAAAGACAGAATTGCTTCCCTTGTACCGCGATTTTTCCTAAACCCAAACTGAACTTCACCTACTATCTCTTCTACTACCCTTTCCATCCTTCTGTATATTATTCTGGTCAGTAATTTTGAAGCATGTGATGTTAGACTAATTGTGCGATAATTCTCACATTTGTCAGCTTGTGCTTTCTTTGGAAGTGTGAAGATGATATTTTTATTAAAATCAGTTGGAATTTCTCCTGTTTCATAACTTTTTGATATCAGCTTGAATAATCTTTCGATTCCTTCCTCTCCTAGAGATTTAAGAAGTTCTGCAGGGATCTCATCAATTCCAACTGCCTTATTTGCTTTCAAGTCATTCAGAGCTTTATTAAATTCTATCCTCAAAACAGAATCTCCTAAGTCATCCATGTCGACATCGCCTTCCTTTTCCAATACACTATTGTTCAAGTCGTCCCCAGCATACAGTTTCTCAATGTATTCCTTCCATCTGTTAGCTCTATCTTCTGAGTTTAAAAGAGGTTTCCCATCGGCAGCTTTAATGTTCATACCTCTTTTCTTCATTTCTCCAAAATTCTGTTTGATCTTTCTATATGCAACATCTACTTTTCCTGCAACCATTTCCTTTTCTACTTCTTCACACTTTTCTTGTAGCCATTTTTCTTTTGCTATTTTGCATTTCCTATTTATTTGATTTCTAAATTGCCTGTACTGCTCTTTTCCTGCTTCATCCTGAGCATTTTTGTACCTTCTCCTCTGATCGATCAGCTGCAAAATTTCTTCTGTGATCCAAGGTTTTCGGGCAGCTTGTTCCCTAAAGCCTAAGGTTTCTTTGCCAGCCTGCATTATTTCTGTCTTTAATGCACTCCATTCGTCCTCGGTTGAACTCCTTTCACAGTTAATTCTTAGACCTAAGTCTACCATTTCTGCAAATTTTTCTCTTGTGCTAGATTGTTTCAGTTTATTCACTTCCAGTCTGTTCTGCTTATGCTGCTTCCTTATTCGCTTGAATTTCAGCCTGCACTTCATTACTATCAAATTATGGTCCGAGTCTATGTCTGCTCCTGGGTACGCTTTACAGTCTAGAACTTGATTCCTGAATCTCTGTTTGACCATGATATAATCTAGCTGATATCTGCCTGTATCCCCAGGACGTTTCCAGGTGTATATTCTTCTTGCATGGTTCTTAAACAGGGTGTTCGCCACTACTAGCTTATATGTTTCACAAAATTCTAGCAACCTGCTTCCTCGCTCATTTCTTTCTCCTAGACCAAAACTTCCTACAGTATTCCCCTCTTTTCCTTCTCCCACTATTGCATTCCAATCACCCATGATTATTAGATTTTCCTCCCCTTTCACATATTGGATTAATTCTTCAATTTCAGCGTATATTTTTTCTATTTCTTCGTCATCTTCCTGTGACGTTGGCATATATACTTGTACTAATGTGGTTGGGACGGGCTTAGTTTCTAACCTCATCAAAATAATCCTGTCACTAAATTGTTCATAATAACTAACCCGTTTCCCTACTTTATTTTCAAATACAGTGCAGAATAACTGTTTAGTTAATCTATCAAAACATGTGGATTTACCATAATCGAAATGTAGTGTCCCCAGTGAATAACAGGAATTTGTTATTTGTTATTTTTGGTGTTACTTTTCAAAAATGAAAAACTGTAATAAAAATGTCAGTCGATTATGGCAGGTATTTTTTTTTTAAATCTCCATAACGCTTTCAGAAACGTCTCCTTTTTTTAGTCGATTAAGGGTAAAATGTTTTTTATATTTCGGGAAGCCTACTAAACGCTGAGGTGAACAGAAGTGATTAATCAGATTCGCTGATAAACACCATTTACCCATAAACTTCATACTACAGACATTTTAAAACAAATATTATATACTGTGCCCTTCAAATGGTGTAATTTCATGGTTTTTCGATCTCAGCAACATTAATAATAATTAAAAAACAGGGTGCCTCTGATCATAATTGAAAGTGATGTAATTAGTTTCCCTTCAGTAAACAAAAATTGAAACCACTAAATCATTAAGACAATGAAACATTTTAAAACAAGTGAATTTCATCTTTCACAATTATTTAATGCGAGCAGTATATGACACAGGGAACACTAAAAAAAAAAAAAACACACATGGGGCCGTTCTGTGTATTATTCGTGGATGGGAAATTGTTTTGGGGCTGATTTATGGCGTTTTCAAATTATCTCTCACATATCGTTCTGCTGTACTACTGTTCCATGACGTTCCGAGTAAGATGATGTTCCCGTTTATGTTCGCTCTCAGCCCATGGCAGGGACGTCTTCCAGTTTTGATAGCTGGTGTAGATGTTAATCCTGCACCTACTGAAAATCACTTGCAACAATGTTGGCTGTTGCACTTGCCATCTCGGTGACTCCCGGACAAGCAATAACTTTTCCCCTCCCTTCCAAGTGGTGTTGCTCGTCGAATCCTTGCCTCGAACACAACTAAGCCCGTCGATGTTCATCTGATTTCCCTATTGCAGATAAGTTACAGAGACAACATTCCTTGTCACAGCCATTGTATGGGAGTCTTGGGGATTTGCTGTTCCGCCAAGTCGGCGTCACCGATTTGCATGTCGTTAAAGGTGGCTTTCCACGACCCGTCATCTTAGGGGATGCGCCACGCGGTGCCGAACTGTGCGGATTGGCAAACACTACAGACGAGCCCACGTGGCACATGTGTGACCGAGAAGGGACGCCTTGCCTACTGTGGCTTCACCCACGGGCCTTTGAAGTTACGAATCGGGAGTGCCATCACAGGCCACACCGCGCGTCTATCTATGACACATGCCAACGGCGCGTTGGCGCGAGCTGGCGCGGCTCGGCCCGCGATATAACGGGCCGTGGGAAGCTATCTTAAGAGGACCACTGCCGCAGGGGTTCTGAAATGTTTGTAAAAAAAAATTAAAAAAAACCTCTCAAATTGTGACAATACATCTTCTTACCCATACAACACTCTCCACAATGCAAAAAAAAAAAAAAAAAAAAAAAAAAAAAAAAAAAAAAAAAAAAAAAAACCATCCCCTTTCCAATTCGTCATAAACAATCGATTTTACGGTCTATTAGTAACCAAATCCCTTCGTGAAATATGTGGAAACCATCCCACAAGATTAATGTTTCTTGGACCAGATTAACCCATTACACAATTAGAAATGCATGGAATTCGGTAGGACATGGGTTCAAATCACCGTTCCAGCCATCCAGATTTCGGTTTTCGACGGTTTCACGATATTTTTCCCGTCGAATGTCTGGATGGTTTCTTCAAAAGCCAACGGCCAGATTCCTTCCCACTCCTTGCCCTCAGTCCTTTCCCGCTACTAAAGATGTAGATGTCGACGAGGATTAAAGCAATAAGCACCAAAAAATAATTACCATATATATGGATCCGTACCGAGATTACTAGAAAGCTGTGAGAGTTCAGCGCACAATTTGTTGCTTCCCCTGAAATTATCAACATTAATTGCCAAACGCAACTTCTCCGTCTGTTTCAAATATCACTCCGTTCAGACGTCTACTGATGATTGTCATTATCTGTGTGGTATCAAAGTGGATATTCTTCATTAAGATGGGGTGCTAATTAATAAACAGTAAAAGCTGGAGATTGCTGATGTGTTGAAGAACAAAATTAGCAAAGATTAAATGTATCATTTGTGTTTAGGAAAGTTTGCAGAGTGTTTTTTAAAACGACTTCTCACAGAAACGATAATTTTGAAAATCAATTCAATCGTCTACGTTTCCGCTAACGTTAATTTCTAATAGAGAGGAAATGTGTTATTCAGATTTCTTGCCAGAAGTTTCCATCACTACAAATTATAGTTTAATGTGCAGTACACTTTTACAGTAGTTTTTAAAGATGCTTTTGTTCTCCTTGTTGACTAAGAAGATTGGTGAGGGAGGTTAGAAACTTACTTTATTTAAAGAGCACTAACCACTGACATATAAAATAAACTGTGCACTGTCAAGATGGTTTCAGATTTTAAAAAAAATGATTGTAATGTTTTAGACAGTGGTTTCCTCCAAATGCTCTTATCAGAGTGAGAAGAAGAAGCAGTCGTATCGTGACTGTAAAGCGATGGTGCGCCCAGGAATTGTCCGGTCTGGGAGATGTATTGATTGGCCGACACCTGGACGGGTCCACACCCTGAGATCGGGGGAACGGAATGGATTGGTCTGGAAATTGTAAACATTCATTGTAACAAATTTAAACTTATTGAAATCAGCACTACTGATCTTGATGTCGGTGGGCTCTAAATCACAGATAGAAAGCAGCTGAAGAGTATTATTAACTATTATGCAATTAGCTGATTGTCTCATTGTGGTATGATATTAGAAGTTATCAATAATTCGGTCTTTATGTACGGTCACACTGCAAGGATATGACGTCACTTATTAATGAAAACGGGGAGTTATTGTAACTAGTATAGGGAAAGCAGAAATTCTGAATAATATTTTTAACAAGGCTTTCACAACAGCAAACGTATAAGAGATCCCGATATTTATCACTTGTACCGACAAAATTATGAAAGATCTCGTTCTTGACGTCGAGGGAATAACTAAACTGCTTAGCAAATAAGGCTCCAGGACCAGACGGTATTCCTACTCGTTTCTACTATAGGTATGCAAAAGAAATTGCGCCGTATTTGATGAAATTATATGCCACCTCCATAAATCAAGGAAACATGCCAGCTGAGTGAAAGACAGCCATCGTAAGTCTACTGTTAATAGTGGGACTGTTAACTATCCTCAAAATTATATGCCGATCTCATTAACTTCAGTAATATACAGAATTTTATATCATATCATCTACTCCTATGTCTTGCATGTTTTGGATGAAGGGGAGCTATTAAACTTAAATCAAAATGGATTCTGAAAATTCGGATGCTGCGGGACACAACTTTCAATTCACGACTCATTATGACTGTGTTTTATTAGGTTTTTAAAAAGCATTCGACACTGTGCCTCATACTAAGTTACTTACGAAACTTCATAGCTATGACGCATCTATACAAATTTGCGACTGGGTTGCCGACTTTCTGAATACAGTGTGTAGTTCTCGATGGTGAACGTTCATCGCTGATACAAGTGAGGATCATATACATCAATGATCAACGGAGTGGGGTAAGACCCTTGTTGTTTATCATATACATCAATAATTTGTGCGATACAATGGACGGGAAAGTACACTAAGGTGACAAAAGTCATGGGATAGCAGTATGTAAATATATAGATGGCAGTAGTGTCGCTTACAAATTGTATAAATGGTCATTGTCTGGGCAGGACTTTCATTTGTGGTCAAATTCTTCATGTGAGAAGTTTGATTATGTGATTATGGCCACACGACGAGAATTAACGGATTTCGAACGCTGTATGCTAGTTGGAGCTAGACGCATGGGACATTCCATTTCGGAAATCGTTACGAAATTCAACATTCCGAGATCCACAAGAGTGTGCCGAGAAAACCTAAATTCAGGCATAACCTCCCATCATGGAAAAACGCAGTGGTCGACCGCCGGCACTTAATGAGCCCGACCAGCGACGTCTGCATAGACTTGTCAGTGTGAACAGACAAGCAGCACTGCGTGAACTAACCACAGGAATGAATGTGGGACGACGGACGGGCGTGTCCGTTAGGACAGTTCGGCAAAATTTGGCTTTAATGGGCTATGGCAGCAGAAGACCGACTCGAGTGCCATTACTACCAGCACGACATCGCCAACTGCGGCGCTCCTGAGCTCGTGACCATATCACTTGGACCGTAGACGACTGGAACAAAGTTGTTTGGTCAGATGAGTCACGATTTAAATTGGTATGAACTGGGATAGCGTTATGGCCTCGCATTCGGGAGGACGGCGGTTCGAATCCCCGTCCGGGCATCCAGATTTGGGTTTTCCATGGTTTCCCCAAATCACTCCAGGTGAATGCCGGGATGCTTCCTTCAAAAGGCCATGGCCGAATTCCTTCCCATTCCTTGCCCCCATCCTTTCCCGTCTCTAAAGACCACGTTGTTATAAAGGGACGTTAAACTGTTACAAAAAAAAAAAAAAAAAAAAAAAAAAAAAGGTATGAACTGATGGAAGGGTACGAGTGTGGCGCAGACCCCATGAAGCCATGGACCCAAATTGTTAACAAGGCACTGTGCAAGCTGGTGGTGGCTCCATAATGGTGTGGGCTGTATTTATATGGAATGAACTGGGTCCGCTGGTCAATCTGAACCAATCGTTAGCTGGAAATTATTCCGTTCATCTACTGGGAGACCACTTGCAACCATTCATGGACTTCCATGGAATTTTCCAGGATGACAATGCGCCATGTCACCGGACCATAACTGTTCGCGATTGGCTTGAAGAACATTCGGAACAATTCCAGCGGATGATTTGGCCACCGCGATCGCCCGACATGAATCCCATCGAACATTTATGGGACATAATCGAGGGATCAGTTCATGCACAAAATCCTCCACCTGCAACACTTATGGATGTCTGTAGAGGCTGCATGGCTCAATATTTCTCCAGAGGACTTCAACGAATCGTGGAGTCCATGCCACGTCGTGTTGCTGCACTTCGCCGGGCAAACGGAGGACCGACACACTATTAGCAGGGTATTCCATGACTTTTGTCACTTCAGTGTAAGACAATTCGCCGATGATTATTACTTTTCGTGAAATATAAACCCAGGGTGGCTGCGCTCTGTTATAAATCGATGTTGTGACTATAATAGCCTGGTGCAAAAGCAGTCAAATTGAGCGAAACGCTAAAAAGTGCCAAGTCATGCATAGAAGTAAAAAGCTGAAACCATTTAGTTCTGAATATATCATTAATGACACAGTTCTTAGCACCTTTGCTTCAGCTAAATACCTGGGGATAACAGTTCGTAACAGTTTGTTGCGGAATGAATATATTGAGAAGGCAATTGGGAAAATAAAGCGTATGCTCCGTTTCGTAGATCGTAATTTAAAACAGTGTACACGGGAAGTTAAATCAATTGCATTCAATACATTAGTGCGATTTCACTTAGAATATTGTTGTTCTGTATGGGAGCCCATCAAAAGGAGTTAATAGTGACATTAGAGAAGGTCCAAAGAATTGTCACCCTATTTGTGACATATTATAACTGTAAGGAAAGCGTAAGGTTGCAATGTTGGAGGAGTTGGGTTGGGAAGATCTGGAATACCGTAGTGATTGATCTCGTCAAAAGCCAATTGGAAATTTCATGACAGACCTATTCCAGAATGACAGCAAACACATTTTACTACCAGCAACATTCATATCTAGGAATCACTGAGAAAATAAGAGAAAAAGGGGCCATAGTCGATTCTTTTCTACACTCATTTTTTCCACGAGCGGTTAGGAATGGTTATAGGAAGGATTTACCGAGTGAAAAAAATTAGAATCCGAGAGGAGTAGGTCTCAAACAGCTCCAGCCCTCCTAATCTGTGTTTTTTTTTTAATGATTTTCCTAGATCGCTCAAGGCTAACGCCGGGATGGTTACTCCTTCTATTTCCCGTATTTCCCTTCCCTTGCATAAACGATTACACATTAGAATAGGTGCTATGCACTTATATTGAATCGTGAAGTAATAGGAGCAGAAAGTGCTTCACTATTTGCCAGAAAATCGTGTTAACTTGGTCGAGTTATTCTACAGGTAAAATCGGTACTTTTAGCATTGGCGTTAATACGGAAAAATCTATTGAAAACTATAGTGATGATGACTAGTGAAACGGCGGTGGACTTAAGAACCACGACGATCACTCGTACTGAACTGCACTGTGGTGAGTGAGAGAGAGACTAGTGAATACATGTATGAATGGCAGATCAAACATCTTCGCTGCCGGATTTAAAAATTGCAGACTAATAACTAAGAAGGGAAGCTGAGTATAAAGATAAAGGAGCCATCATAACAGTTCTCATTTTGTAGTTTCTATTTGATTAGTATGAGTCGAGATCTTGAATGAATCAATAATCTTTTCATGGTTCTGCACTCTTACGGAATCACTCGTTTGTCCGTATGACAGAGCCTAATAATATCTGATCCCTGGAACTTCAAAATTTGTTTTTCTGCACTGTTTTACTCCTTATTAACACAGACACAATTATGACTAAAAATTTTGAAAAACCGCGAGGGTTGGAATAATTATGGAAGGTTTAATGCAGTGTTTCCCAACCTTTTTTGGGTCATGTCCCACTTTTAACATTTTTGCCCCCCCATACATAATTTTTAATAAAAAAATTGTTATTAAAGAAACTCATATAGGATAGTTTTTGAAAGAAAACACTTTAATATTGTCATAAAACACAGTAAGTAAAATTAAAAAACATACGATAATAAAATACTAAAATTCAAATGATTTTTAGTAAAGATTTATTATGGCAATTTAGTGTGATCCTTGCGCTTGAGGCTTGTTATATAGAGATTTTATATTAGGCTCCAATTTAGTAAGCTTTAATCTCAAGTCTCCACTTTGTGTTATATCCAGTCGATTTCTTTTTTTTAATCAGTAAATCATTTACTGCACTAAATCCAGATTCGGCTAAATATGAAGATGGAAAAGGTAATAGAAGTTTTCTTGCACATTCTGTTGCATTTGAGTATTTGATTTTAGTTTCTTCACAAAGCCATGCCATTGCACCTTTTATATTAAATAAAGTTTTAACTGACTCGTCATTTTGCAATTCTGCAAGTTCTTCTTGATACTGAACATCTGATATATCTGACAAATCCACTAATGTTGGCTGCATCATCCATATTGGGAAATCAATTTGTTTTAAATTAGAAAATCTTTCTTTTAAATCAAATGTTCAAATGATTGACAATAATAAGTAAGGCTTTATCAGTAACTTCACATTTTTTGAGCCAAAAGAACTGTTCAAAGTTTTTGTTGTTAAGGTTTTTTCGATATAATTCTATATTGTTAATGAAACCAAATATCTTTGCCTTTGCATCGACAAGTGTTTTATTATTTCCTTGTAGTTGCTTATTTAATGTATTCAACTTTTCAAAGATATCTGCTAAATAACTCACAAAAGCTTTACCATCGATTATTAACAGATACTTCATTTCGGGTTTGTCTCTTAAAAATTACTGAGATTATCAAACAGTTCCATAAATCATTTTAAACAGTTTCCTTTGAACAGCCATCTTACTTCAGTATGAAGTAAAAGTCTCAAATAGTGTTCATTTTGTTCTTCACAAAATAACTTAAAGAGGCGCTCGCATTTGGCATTAGATTTGATTAAATTAATACACCTTACTACAGCACTACAGGCGGCACATTACGCGGTGAATCCCAAAAAGGTCAAGTTGACGACTCAAATCATCCAGATGATATATTTTGCTAACATCAAACGAAACTATACCTAATAATTATTTACAGCACTGTTTTAAGAATTTGCTTTTTTGCCATATTTTGTACCTATATCTAGCGTTGCAATTAAATAACCTGAAGAGAAAGCGGTAAAGTCGTATCAAGTCAATTTCTAAATTGCCACCCTAAAAAAAACCAAATTGCCCCCCTGTGGGGCGTGGGCCCCACGTTGGGAAACACTGGTTTAATGGGAACTGAAGGATTTTTCTCAGATGATCTTTTCTACTCAACCATTAGGTAGGTGTAGGTAACTTTTCTTGGAAAATTTAAACAACTGGTAGGGTTTCTCCTTGACTTTCACGGTGATGGAAGTGTGTTTACGTGTTTTTTTGCTTACTGCTTTAGGCCTCGTCGGCGTCGTGGTCATTACAGGCGGGAAAAGACTAGGGACAGGGGAACGGGAAGAAATTTACCTATTGCATTTTGAAGGAACCATCCCGGCATTCACCTGGAAATATTTCGGGAAATCATGGAAAGCCAGTATCTGGATGGGCGGACGAGGATTTATTGTTTCTGTGTGTATATTCAGTGTTGTGTGTTGTGAATAAATCAAAGATGGGAGAGTGTGAAACCCGATGCAGGCTTACTCCTCAGAAGGATACCTTGGGGCAGCCAGGTTTAATGTCCCCATCCGACGGGCGAATCACCGTTGGTTAGAATCGTGCACTACCACCCCTCCTACCCTGCCAGTCAAGTCCTGATTTTTTTTAGGTAGAAGGTAATTGATGTTAAGAGGGAAAGCATCATTTACATTTTATTTTGAGTAAATTTTTGTCTTTTTCTGGAGTCAAATTCCTAATATGGAGATATATCAACCACCAAACTTTGTGCCAGCTTATTATAATCTAACCTCCCACATACGTTAAGGTAATTAGAGTACGTAGGTTTATCCGCACGAGTATCGATTCGCATTTGCTAGGGTTTGTACTTCGTAGATGCTATAAGCGCAGATTTTAGATGATTTTTTCAAGCCTTGTTCCAAGGATTTGTATCCTTCCTCGCTGTATTGATTCCATTCTGTATGATAGTAAAATATTTAAATGCTTTGTAGTTAGATACCGAGCGAGGTGTGTGATCGAAAACGCTCTGGACTCGCATTCAGGAGGACACGAGTTCGAATCTCCATCCGGCCATCCGGATTTCCCCAAATAACTATAGGTGAATACCGGGAATCCTTGAAAAGACCATGGCCGATTTCCTTGCCCCCGGTCATTTCCCGCCTCTAATGACCTCGATGTCAACGAGGCGTAAAGCCACAAGCAAAAAAAGTCATTAGATAAAATTAATACGAGTATCTATAATTTTAGGCCATTTATACGAATATCAGTGGTTGGAAGAGTTGAGGCAAATCACTTGAAACGGCTAGCATAGAGCTTCGTCTAAAAAAAAAACTCCATAGTTGCAATCGAGGCGAATAGCTTCCAACAGGTTTGAGGCCAGAAGTATACACTAATTCTACGGGAAGCCATCTCTCCTGTAAAACTAAGCTAAACGTGTTTCTCAAACCGAAGGTTGGTTGGACCCTCCTGAAGGAGGCATTCTAAGCTTGGTATTAAAGGTTTCTTTCCTCCTTACCTAACCTAAATCGGTAATCCCACGGGACAAAGGGGACAGTTTGACGTGGAATCCGAACCACGGAAGGGTACAGGCGTACTTTACGTTAAACAGCAAGCTGTGCCAGAGGTGAAGGTTAGATTAAAGGCCTTTGAAAATCCCCGCTGAGACGGGGATTCGAACCAGGGTACCTTTCGATCTCCAATTAGACGCCTTAACCAATAACCACGAGACGATTTCCAACTCACATCCATAGGTTTTTCGCCGCGAAAGTTACGTTCATACTGTTGTCAATTGTCCGCATGTGGTCACAAGGCGCGCCCGGCGTATTCGTGAAACCTCATGGCCTAAGTCGACGAGGCAAAGCAACAGTGTCTGGCTCTCGGCGCGGTGCTGGCAGAGCAGTGGTGTAATACTGTATAACATGTGTGTATGGTGTTTCATCTGTCATACAGACATATTAAGCTTAACACACACCCTTCACAGTCGTCTGCTCAAACAATAACACTAATTAAAATGGGCACCGCTCCAGTTAAATTTCTCCGGAGAATTGATGTGGTCGGTACTGGGGTAACCGCCTACTCCTGGAGGGCCATTTATGGATCAAAACTTTACTTTTTGACTTCATTACGCTGCAAGTGTTAAACCACTAATTTTCCTTCTACTACGGGGGGTATTCTTTTATATGGTATTAAACTTTGATAAGTATGAGCATCACTTTTTCGGTACGATTCAGTTTTCCTCTAATAGGAGCTCGTAAAGATCATATAGATCAATTATCATCTACACTGAGGAGCCAAAGAAACTAGTACACCTGCCTAATATCGTGTAGGGCCCCCGCGAGCACGCATAAATGCCGCAAAACGACGTGGCATGGACTCGACTAATGTCTGAAGTAATGCTGGAGGGAATTGACACCATGCATCCTGCAGGGCTGTCCATAAATCCGTAAGAGTAAGAGGGAGTGGAGATCTCTTCTGAACGGCACGTTGCAAGGCATCCTAGATATGCTCAATAATGTTCATGTCTGGGGAGTTTGGTGGCCAGCGGAGGTGTTTAACTCAGAAGAGTGTTCCTGCCGCCACTCTGTAGCAATTCTGGGCGTGATTGTCCTGCTGGAATTGCCCAAGTCCGTCGGAATGCACAATGTACATGAATGGATGCAGGTGATCAGCCAGGATGCGTACGTACGTGTCACTTGACAGAGTTGTATCTAGACGTATGAAGGGTCCCATGTCACTCCAATTGCACACTCCCCACATCATTACAGAGCCTCCACCAGCTCACCAGCTTCAAAGTTCCCTGTGACATGAAGGGTTCTTGAATTCATGATGTTGTCCCCATACCCGTACACATCCATCCGCTCAATACAATAGGAAACGAGACTCATTAGATCAGGCAACATGTTTTCAATCATCAACAAACCAATGTCGGTGTTGACGGGCCCAGGCGAGGCGTAAAGCTTTTTGTCGTGCACTCAGCAAGGGTACACGAGTGTGCCATAGGCTCCGAAAGCCCGTATCGAAGATGTTTCGTGAATGGTTCGCACGCTGACACTTGTTGATGGCTCAGCATTTAAATCCGTAGCAATTTGCGGAAGGGTTGCACTTCTGTCGCGTTGAATAATTCTCTTCAGTCGTCATTGGTCCCGTTCTTGCAGGATCTTTTTCCGGCCGCAGCGATGTCGGAGAATTGATGTTTTACCGGATTCCCTATAATCACGGTGCACTCGTGAAATGGTCGTACGGAAAAATCCCCACCTCATCACTACCTCGGAGATCCTGTGTCCCATCTCTCGTGCGCCGACAATAACGCCACGTTCAAACTCACTTAAATGGTGATAACCAGCAGTAACCGATCTAACGTCTGTGTCAGACACCCAGGGGCGGATCCAGGATTTTGTTTTGGGGGGGGGGGCTTGAGTCGGGAAAAAGGTAGTATTTATAGCCTCCTCGGGCCTCAAATCCGTAGAGCTAAAAAAAAAAAAAAAGGTCTCACAACTACAATGTCGGGGGTGGACCAAGATACTTTGGGGGGGGCTTGAGCCCCCTAGCCCCCCCCCCCCTGGATCCGCCCCTGCAGACACCTGTTGTCTTATATAGGAGTTGCCGATCGCAGCGCCGTAGTCTGAGTGTTTTCATATCTCTGTGTTTGCATACGCATGTCTATACCAGTTTCTTTGGCTCTTCAGTGTAGTAGCTAGACAACTTTTGGCTCATATTTTTTTAATTTTCATTTAATACCGATGGAGCGCATGCAACCTTTCCAATTTCCCTACATGGCAATTTTCGCCTCTGTTTTGGCTGGATCCACAGCTTAACGTGGATGGAACGTCATAGTTAATTTGACCAAGGAGAACCCTTAAAAATTGCTGGTCGCACTAGAATTGAATCCGACACCAGGGTAACATCAACTTTCTGATATGCCAATGTTCTAAATCCACTTTACACTCTAACGCATTCCTGAAGGATTTGGACAGGATATCTAGCGAGGTAGATCAACATAGAATGAATATAAATAACAAAAACATTAGGTTCATTAGGTTTTTATTTTTTTATTTATTATATGGTCTTTGGCTTTCGCCAATTTTGACCAGGTAACAAAAGAACATTACTTCGCATCCAAAAATTACACACACTTGTTATACATTATTTAGCATCAAACGCATTTGAGCACTTGTACTTCATTATAATATTTATCATTAAAAATACTCATAATAGATATATTATTTAGTTCAAGCAATATATAAAGATTTTATTACATTATTGAGCCATCATCAAAAACATATTTTGCAGCAACCACTTTCAAGCATTTGTAAGATATTAGCATATATAAGCCCATATTTTTTACCCCTTTTTTTTTTAAAAAAATCTTATTTAACATCAGACACATCACAAATATTTATAATAAATTATTTCGCCGTCATAAGAACATAATTTTGCAGCAAGCATATTCAAGCATTTATAATAAAGCTCATTGTGTTGTAGTGTATCAGTCTGATCGTAGAACCAGGCTGGGTCACAAAAAACTGTAAAGTTCTAGTACTTTGATTTCTGACATATTTAATTGATGTTTCTATTGCATATCCAAGAGGGTACAAGTATGATTCCATCTGCAATAAATAAATAAATAAATTTTACAAACATTAAATAATACATAATGAGGATGAAATGAAAAAAAAAAAACACTTTTATTTTACTTATTGAAATATTTGACAACCCCTACTGGCAAAACAATAATGATTTAATTTGACGATTTCACAAGTATTCGAAGAGCATGAATAACACTGAACGGATCAAACGTTTTTCCGTCTAGTTAGCATGAGGTAACATATGACGCTTACTGGGACAATAACTGATGTTGTGGAATAAAACACTCTATCATGCTGAATGTGGTGGTGTGGGACCCACAGTTGGGTATGAAATTCATTAGTTGGAGGGGGTACAAAGGAGAGCAGCTACATTTGTTCGTTGGAATTAACGCAGAATGCAGTAAGTAACTGGTATGATGAAAGAACTGGCTTAGGAGTCATGGGAGGAGAGAAGGCAATTAAAGAGAGTGTTTGGATTGTATAAGGTTTGTAATCGCGATGACGTATGGATTGATATTGGTAGAAGAAAGGGAAAGACGATCATAAACGTAGCATGGCCTTGATTTCAGCCGAAATGGAGTGTGAAAATTTTCTTTTGTAGTTAAGTGAGTGGTGAACTGGAACAAATTACTAATGAATAGTTTACCAAAAACACTGGAGTAAAATGTCGGAATTCGTAAAAGGCAAAAGTAGGTGGATGTTGAAAAATCATTTCACGGGAAAAGGGGGGGGGGGGGAATATAGGGACATGGCCACCGGTGCTTGTGTGTCCCATCGTAATTGAGATTAACCTGAATTGAAAAAATTGATCGACTGTTCCCATGATGGCTGCACTAGGTGTCAGTGTATGCTGATGTAAGCTATCTTCTTTCGGTTGAGGTGATCTGCACTTCCATAATATCAATGTACGAGTACCGTATCTTGCATCTTGCTATACAATGTTCAAATCTCTCTTTTTTTTTTTAAGGTTTTATGGTTCGTCGATATCGGAGTCATTAGGACCAGAAGAGGATTAGGGACAAGGGACAAGAAGAAATTCAGTCACGGCCTTTTGGAGGAACCAGTAATATGCAGCGTCGTCAGTACTTCGGTGAAGTAGAAAATCGACGTATACAACTCACTTAGCAACGTAAAAGATGATTATGACAGTCTTGTGAGCAGACATACGTGTTTTTGCTTTCGCCGCAACTGTTTGGTCTCTATTCCAGTCACCGAGCGGGGCGGTGTAACGGTTAACGTTCTCGCCTCGCATTCGGGAGGACGGTGGTTCGAATCCCCGTCCGGGCATCCAGATTTGGGTTTTCCATGGTGTCCCCAAATCACTCCAGGCAAATGCCGGGATGCTTCCTTCAAAAGGCCATGGCCGAATTCCTTCCCATTCCTTGCCCCCATCTTTGCCCCCCATCCTTTCCCGTCTCTAAAGACCTCGATGTTAAAAAGAGACGTAAAGCAGTTACAAAAAAAAAAAAAAAAAAAAAAAAAAAAAAATCTACTCCAGTCCATACTCCACAGGGTTGCCGGCGCCGGCTTTCAGGAAACCTCACCGTTGCTCATACTCATTTGATGACTCATTAAAAAAAATAGCAACATGTGTGAATCGATTTTGACGGGACTTTCACTGGATGGTTGCTGACTTGGCAGGAAGTAACATAGGCTGCTTTTTATCCTAAAAATGTTTAATGTTCCATGCAAAACAAAAACAAAAAAAATCTTGACAAACATAAACGAAGTCGCGGTCACCAGCTAGACTAACATAATCGTGAAAATTCAATTATAAGTGAACAGACAGGCAGAGTAGGACAGAAAGATTTTGCATTTTCTAAATTCTATTCCAGACCAAAATCGTACTTCTTCTCACTAAAATTGATTCAGCGTTTTTGACGTGTTTGAGTAATAAACTTACAGAGTTTCAAGTTTATAATAATAGAGGAAAGATAACTAATGATTTTTATACTCCTACTGAAACTCATAATTTTATTATTGCACTTGATTTGCGTTCGCAAGGATAGGCATCGTGAATGAAGTCTCGGGTACAGTTAATAATGAATATAGACCTGCAGAGGAGAAGGAAGAAAATACCGGTAAAACATGCTAGATTGAAGAATAAAGAACGGGTGCTTATCATTATTTAAACCTGAAACCATTATATTATTATTAACAGTGTGTAACATAATGTTTACTAACAGGTATAACATTCCCGATCACCTAGCAGGTAAAAAGTCACCCCAAAACGACATGTCTTAACAAAAATATTTTTTCGTGGGAGTAAATATTATTCTGTGCAAATATATATTTTTTCGATATTTATGAAACACAATTTTGAAAGAAAAGAAAATTCTGAAAAGTTAATAATTCGGCTTTGACTCCAATCCCGTCAGTCAGGTCTTCGATTTTGTTCTTAGACATTACAAAAGAAGTTCTAAACAATTCACGGTGCCTCAAATACCTACCGAAAAATGTTTACCAGCTCTTCGACTATAGTAGTCTACTCCTTAAATAATTTTTTTGTAGATGACCCGTGCGAAAATTTCGCAAATACAGCGAATAGTAAGTCTGGGGGGGGGGGTGTTTGTAATAGGATGAAATAAGAACCACCTAATTTTTTCAATTGTTTATTTGTTTACTGTAACAGATACTAAAGGTGGACAGTGACTCACTAAAAAGAGCGCTTATCATTTGATCACTCTATGAAAAGAACGTGTTCTTTTTAACGGTTCACCAGTTCACTAGCTCAGTTTAAATAAAAAGAGCAGTTATATCCATCCTGAGTGTAGTATCTGTTCGTTTTATTTACATTTATACTGATTTCTTAGGTTAATCTTACATCGGTTATTTTGATTTATTTTTGTATTTATTGTTAAACATTTTTTTTCTTAAATACGACCTCATTACTTTCACGCAGAAAAGGCCATTTCAAAGCGTGAATGAAATATTGTTTTTTTATTGCTGGGAATATTTGAGAGACAGTTTGAGCATAGTTAGTTTTACATATACTTATTTACAAACACAAAGTACAATCAATTTTAAAGAACTTATTGCTTTAAATGAAATGTAGGTTACTGTTCACAAATAAAATTTTACTTATTTATAGTGGTCATTTAAATACACTTGAATCGTAGTTTAGATTAAAAACTTAACAGAGCAAATAGCGTAACGGGGAGAGAGAGAAAGAGAAGCGGAGCGGGACGTGAAATATCAAAGAACTAGGATCCCCATTGGCACTGCTTCGCGCTGTGCTGAGCGCTGGAATCAGAGAACGTCGCGAACGAACTAGCTCTTCCCTTCTTATCGTCATAGTACCAATAAGAATATCAAAAGGGGTTCCACACAGGTCGAAATCATTACGGCCATAGCCGGTTTGGCCTCAAAGTGTACTGTAAGAGAAAACAAAATCCAGCAAGAATTTCAGTTAAACCACAGATTAAGTCACAAACCGTAGCGATACTGTTCTACGCCGCTGAGGCAGTGTTAAAAAAAAAATGAGTTCTTATTTTATCAGAGCGGAGTGGATAAACAATGAACGGCGTGGAACAGAGAACAAACATGGGTCGGGAGAGAGTGGCAAAGCCGAAACCGACTCATTGTTGGCGCACACTTGATTGAAGTTAAGTTCAACCGAGACCGACACACCACCGTCACTACAGCCTCCAGGAAGATTTAAGCGACAGCTCATTCGCTCTTTCAAAAGAACTGTTCTACAGAACTCATTCACTCGCGAACGACCCATCTCTAATAGGTACTGTACATAATAAAAGTCGACGCCAGCGAAGCAGTTTATTAAGTTTTCTGTGATATGTGCTAGTGCTATCTAGTGGCTGGGCTGTGAACTGCCTCATATGCTCGACATTCGGTTATCACTTTTGCCCTTTAAGGGTCAAATTCCGAAAAATTTAGTTCTTAAGAAATTATGTGACTAAAGCAGAGGACCTTAATCTTTAATATGACAGCTCATTTATCTATTTCGGTTAGATATCAAGGGAAATAAATGACTCATGATTAAAAAAAAATATGTTATGGAAATAATGATAATTTTGCCTTTTAAGAGTCGAATTCCGAAAAATTCCTTTCTTGAAATATAATTTGTTCAAACCTTAATTTCTACAATAATACCACATTTCTCGATTTCAGTTAGATATCAAGGGAGATAAATAGCTCGTGACAAAAACTTACGTTATTGAAATAATGATAATTTTGCTCTTTAAGGATTGAATTCCGAAAAATTTCCTTTCTTAAAATATGATGTGATCACGGTGGTATGGTGATCATGTACGTCACCACATGTTTTATACGTTGCCAAATGTTCATTTTTTTAAAAAAAAGGTAAAGTATTTTGCGTAAAGTGAATGTGTTTAGAGTGGTCGAAGGAAAGGTTTCGGTCACATATGGACTGTTTCGGTTTGGCGCCGACCTGAGGACAAGCCGGAGACAATCGTCTGGCCTTGAAGACTTAGCAAAAGCGAATAAGCTGCTACGTACAGGCCGCCAGATAGACGGTTAGAACGAAAAGCCAACCAGGCTGCTGAAATTTGTGCGCGTTTGACTCCCTCGATGCTCTTGTGTTCCATATCGCCGACAAGAGGAGAGCGGCCGGTCTCGGTAGCGTAGGGGCTAGGTCGCCGGTTCGAGTCCGGCTGAGGGCATGGGTGTTTAGTGTTGTATCTGTGAATGTCTTGTCCGTGTTGTAGTGTCCTTGTGTCAATACTTGATAGCAACAAATCATATTGAGCTGGCTGTATGGCCCAGTAGCCAAATACCATTAAAAAAAAAAAAAAAAAAAAAAAAAAAAAAAGAGGAGAGCAGACATATTGGCGCAGGACGTGGCAAGTGGCGGTCAGCGCTGTTTGCTGCGAACAGTTTTTATTTGGATTTGTGAGATGCTGCAGCACCAGGAATGACTTCATATGGTAATGTATCATTCTTTCTGACCGAAACGTTTTGACATTTCGCTGCCATAGTGATTGGCCCAGTGCGACCCTGAGAGCACTGAAAATTACTTCTTGAGTCTCCCAACAACAATTTAACTTCAGTGAGTTAGCCGTGTAGCTTTGAATTATTGATCAATAAATCTACACCCTTCTGGTACAGAACTCCAGAATCTATTCATTCTTAAATATCATGTATGTCGATTTTGTGAAATGGCTATTTAAACATGTTTCAATATTTATGTTAGAATAAAAATGGGATTGTTTTAAATAATTCCTTCATTCAAATAGTCAAATGTAAGGCAGAACTCTTTTCCTTTTAATCTTCCTCTTATGGAATGGCGCCCTTGGAAATATTTGTCATAGTAACTAATTACATAAGTTCAACTCAAAGTTAAAATCATTACCATTTTGAAGAGATCATTAAGATACGCGAGTAGACAGAGCTTTTCAGTGGCGATCTTAACCTTTAAAATGATGCCTCATTTATCTGTCTATATCGGTTAGATATCATGGGAGATAAATGGCTCGTGACACAAAAACATATTGTAGAAATAATTAAACTTTTGCCCTTTAAGGGTCTAATTTCGAAAAAATCCTTTCTTAAAAATATGATTTGACCAAAGCGGAGACCTTAATCATTAGAGATAATATCATTAGAGATAATATCATTAGAGATAATATCTGATTTTTCGATTTCAGTTAGATATCAAGGGGGATAAATATCTCGTGAAAAAGAAGTTATGGAATAATGATAATTTTGTCCTTTAAGGATCGAATTCCAAAAAATCCCTATCTTAAAATACGACGTGACCACGGAGGAGATCTTAATTTTTAAAATGATACTTCATTTATCGATTTCGTTACAAAAAAATTCGCATTTTAGAAATATTGACATTATTGCCATTTAAGGGTTGACTTCCGAAAAATTTCTTTCTTAAAATATGATGTGATCAAAGTGGAAATCTTAAGCTTTAAAATGACACCTCATTTATACATTTCTGTTAGTTATCTAGGGAGATATTGGCTTGTGACAAAAAAACACCTTATAGAAATAATATATATGATTCTCCGTAATTCTGAAAACGATCATGTTCGGCGGTAAGTGTCGGTAATGGAATAGTTAAAACGTTTTTTTAAACAATTTGATCACCTCAGGTATCAAATCTTTAGTATATATTCGCAATGAAAAATTATAAAAATAAACAATGTCTTCCACATTATTCAATTTGACATTTGTTGATCATACACTATCTAAAAGCAAGTTACGATGAAGAATCAAACGATCCACGTCAAAGTCATCTCTTTCACATAATTGCTGCTTGTACAAGGGGTGATCAAACAAAAGGTACAAAACGACGTAAAAACGTAACAGTTAAATATTTGCATATTCCGCCATGGGATAACGTAGCGAGACATCTCGGGATGCGATTGGAGTCTCTGACTGGGATCGGAGCATGCGCGGGCGCCCGCATGCGCAGTAGAGAGCAGAGGCTCTTATCAAAAGCAGCGTCCAAATAATGCGGCAGTCCGTATGAGCCTATGAGGACAGGATGGCGTACAGGTGGGGGATGTGTATTGTGAGACACTCCGACGCCTACGCAGGTCCATCAAGAACAAAAGACCGGGGCTGCTCACGGAGGGTGTAGTTCTGCTCCATGATAACGCGCGTCCACACGTCTCCAGAGTCACATACATGGAACTGGCCAAGTTAAAGTGGGAGACGTTGGACCATCCATCCTACAGTCCGGACATGTCGCCCTGCGATTTCCATGTGTTTGGTCCACTAAAGAAACACCTGAAAGGGAAGCGCTTCAACTCGGACGACGTACTCAAGGCCGCTGTGAAGGACTGGGTCTCGTCACGGCCACAGGAATTCTGGGAACAAGGAATACTGCGGCTTGTTCATCAGTGGGATCGTTGTGCTCAGGCCTATGGTGTATATTTTGAATAAAGTCTACATTTGTACCCACCGTGTCGTTTCGTACCTTTTCATTTGATCACCCCTTGTATAATCTTGCCACTAAGAAATTTTCCATGTTACTCAAGTGTGTCAAAGCATTTTTAAGTAAAGCGAGAAATCTTCTGTAAAGTTACATATAGCAACGATCCAGAATTTATATTAGAAATCTGATAGTAAAAAGAGTTTCAAAACAGTGAAGATGTTTTAAAAAAACAGTTTTGCTTTCGCACCGGCATCATCTTTCTGATTTTTTGTGTCGTTTAAAAAACGTAGCAGTGAAGTGTAATTGTTTAGAATAGTTTTCAAGGAAGATATGCGACAACACCACTTTGTAGGCCAAAACAATCGCAGAACAGGTTTTGAGCATCCCCAGCTGTCTCTGGTGATTCAAAACAAGCTTGGCATTTCTGCGAACTACATACGATGACAATAAGCTCTGGTACTAGTACTGAAAAATCTTTTGTTGCAGGTACTTCTTTCATTATTGAGCAACCAGGTTTAACGAGTGAGTGATGTAATGCACATGGTATGCCCTTGCTTCGATTGCTATAAGATGCAATTGAAGGCCCGTATGAGCTCAGTTAACAGAAGCAGCGCCATCTGTACGCAGAACCAAACACATCTAGGTACATATGTCGAATCTTTTAGTACGTCACTGAAAATTTCAAACAAATTCTCTGATGTTGTTGATACCGTTTTATAGAGGCCGATAAAAGTTTCTTGTATCTATATTAAGCTTCAAGTCCACGCAACGGAAGCAAAACTTGTTCATTATTGGAAATGCCCTAGTTTCATCAGCCATAATTGAGTAATAGACCGCATTTTGTACTGTTTTGATTTTTTTAAATGTAGTACTTCGTCACTCAAAATTGCATATAGCTCTTTAGTGATATCGTGTGACAATCACCTATATCCGTCGCGCTGAAGCCACCAGTTTAAGTCGGGAATATCCTGTGATCATAGCTTCAACAATCGAATGTAGTTTGAATGGTTGTCTTTGTGGCACCTTATAGCTAAAACTCCGGTCATTAAAAAACGAAGTGTTGAAATAATTTTTAAGAGGGTGAATGTAGCTGTTTTAATGCCTTGAAGTTTACTTTAGATAACATGCAATATATCTTGACGCCAAGTTTTAAATTGGCTTTATGCATTAACAAAAACAGTGTACGTCAAACTTTTCATACCTTTATAAAACTTTGTTCCATGATGAACAACCACTTTGAGTGAATGCGTTGATGGACTAATCATCTCTTGTCTTCAAATGAATTTAGAGAAATAGTTTTCTCGTTGGATTTGGGGAGCTGCAATAAGCTGAGCTACAAGTACTTCAGGTTTGGGTACCTTACGATTTCGAAAGACAAATTTATCTCTAATAATTTTCCGAAATAGACACGATAACAAGACGCGTGGCGCGATCTCAAAGCACATGCTTTTTACCAGCTTGACTGACTGAATGAGACACTCGAGAGTCAGTGGCGGCTCGTGGTTTTTATACTGGAGAAGGCTGCGAATCTTTTACCCCTGCGGGCAAAGTCCCGATGGCGAGATTCGTATACATTTTTTTCCTCCTACAATTCTATCTTAAAATAAGTATTTTTGGCAGTTCAGTCTAACGGACATGTGACTGTATCAAATATGTTTCACTGGAATTATGTTTTTTCACCTTTGAATGGAAATTCTTTAAGTCTGTAATACCATTCTCTGTCCAAGCGTGGTCCATACAATTCGTAACAAGACATGAGAAACATAAAAATTCATTTTTCACTTCACAACCACACAACCAATTAGCTGCTGAAAATGCGAACATACCCTTGCCTGGATATGCAATGTTTTTGTTCTTGACTGATGTTAAAATCGGGTCTAGGCGCACAAAAATTCTTCACTTTAACTCTAAACTCATGTTTCAAATTTTTCCCCAGTAAATTGCAGAACGAATTTATATTGAACATTCAAAGTGCCAGAAAAGCTGCAGCTATCTTCAAAAACGAAAATATAATTCACAAGAGTTCAGTCTCAACCGCACAACATACAAAAAGAAACTTCCAAATAACACACTTTCTAGTGTAAACTCCTTTAGCAACTTAGATAATGATATGTTTCGCGCTCTTAGGGATTGTGCATAAATTACGTGGTTCGGTCTAGGGGGGGGGGGAGGGTTGGATGGAAAGCTACGTTGGGTTACGAGGGGGGGGGGGGGAGTGTTTCCTAGCCAGGCCACGTAGCTTTTCATTCGTATTATTTGTCATAGTTAAAATGAGATACAGGACACACAACAGCTTGTAAATATTTACTTCCGCCATTTAATTATCACCATATGTAATTTACGATAGTCTGACAGGAGAAAACAGCACAAAATGTCTTCTGGAGTCAATAGGCGAAAAGGCTACGTGCTACGTGAGGGGGGGGGGGGGCTAGAGCCAAAAAACACGTCGGGCTACGGGGGGTTCACAGGAGGCCAAAATGAAGCTACGTGATTTATGATGCACTCTCCCTTATTTCATCTAATCGTTCGACAAATCCTCGCTAGATGGTGAAACTTATATCACTGTATTCTAGTGCACTCTAGCGGAATGTTTACAAACTTAGTGTGGCGGTACAATGACCAACGTCCAAAACAATAAAAGTAGCTTTTACATTGTCAAGATATAAATATTTAACGTCGATTAATGACGCATGAAAGCATAAACTGGAGATACAGTGACAGGGTTTCGAGAGTGGGATTTCAACCACTCTGCTGATTTCCCTACTTTGTAATTAGCGTTACAAGAAAATCATGATGGGGTTGGTACGACTCCCTTTGGCTTTGTAGTCTGAGCCTACAGCAAACCCATAAGAACAATGCTCCATAAAAGCCACGCCACCAATACTCCTCTACATGCAATGTAATGGTGTCCAAAGGCGCAGCCTTAAAAATACTACCTGTTTGAGAAACATTCTTTTATATCAAAAGTACTAAAAAATATTGACTGTTAGTGTCTAAACAAGTGTGGAAAATTCTGGAAATGCTTCCAGTTAATTTAAATTCTGTATTACTTTATTTAAAAATATATTTTGTGGCGGCTCCGCCTCAGAGCCTTTAACGAGGAGCCGCTACTGCTTGAGACAGAGCCAAGGCGCGGCGGACGGGTGAGATGCAGCGGATGGCGGGCTCGTAGTTGCGCGCAGGGTGAGTTGTTGGCTTGCTTCTGTGCATACTCTTCACAAATCCAACCAACATTTACTTATAACGTACTAGATGGTGTTACGTATGACATAACGTAGTGTTTATGTTATCCTTGGAAGCGCAGTGGTACACGCTCGCATCAGGGCCGCATTTAGGCTCTGTGGACCCCTAGTCTATACATGTGGTGCGGGCCCCCCTGCCGGTTATCAATCGGGGGCTGCCCCCGGCTTTGGATGCTTAAATTCGGCCTAACAATTCACGGGCAATCTTCCTTTTTTTTTTTTTTTTTTAGCTCTACCACTGACCCAGGCGGTAGCCCGAAGCTGTGGTGCGGGCCCCTAGCTACAGCCTAGGTAGCCTATGCTTAAATACTGCGGCCCTGGCTCGCATCCTAAAGCCGCGTTTCCACAATCTCTTGTAACGAAGCGGGACGGGACGAATACTCAACACGCCATGGGAACAGGGCCGCCTCTGCTAGCGGAGACGAGACGCAGCTACCCGTTCTGAGTCGGTAAAGATCACAGGCGTGTGTAGCGGTGCGCTGTTGCCATCGGTTTGCAGCAGCGGTGCGCACCCCTTCTGTTGCTGTAAAGTGCTCTGTGCTAGGCAACGTGGTGAGGGTGTGGTGGCGAGGTAGGGAGGCCTAACCTGTGGCACGCGTTCGTCCCTACACTTCGGCTAATGAGGTCGAGTCTCGTCTCGCCTCCGTTACAAGAGATCGTGGGAACGCGGCGAGCTGATCTCATCGAGGCGCCTTGCCTTGCCTTGCCTCTCGGCGTTGGAGGTAGGTAACACTGGTTTCGCTCAATTACTGATTAGTGTTGATGTCTATGCTCACTGTTTACCTCTCGTGGGTGCTGGAGCCCCCGAGCACCCACAGAGTCGGTGCCCCTGATACTCGACCTTTTCGTTTCAGAAGTACAGTGGTGTGCCTATGAGAAGGTGCATCAAAAATTAGTATCCTAATTCAAAGCGGCATTCTAGTTTGCATTAACAATCTTGGCATCCGCACTGAGCTGTCTTTGCGTAAATTCAACACGTTTTTAACGATTTTCTGCACACGTCCCTAATTTACTTCAGTTTCTGAACTATTTTCACCAACAGTTTTTCGGGAGTTTTCGTGGATAAAGTCTTAAATTTGCAAATTTGCTTGTGGCTTGATGCTCGTTCTTGAACGACCTGCATGAGTGATGTCAGAAACTACCGCCCAACTTGTACAGTTCATGCTTCGGAAGTGTAGTATTGTCGAACTATACTCTGTTCACTCCAAACTGGCGGCTGAAGCTCATATTCTCCTAGCCCCCCTCCTCCCAACTCCCTTCCTACCTCTCCGAGCTGACCGGTGCGTCCAGGTAGTCCATGTAGGGCAATGGTGTGGGGATACAGCAGCAGACTGACCTTGAGCCACCTCTGTAAACTGAACGGTCTGTTCATGGACAAGAAAATGAATAATTGTGTATTTCACGATGGACACATGAACTCCTATTTATTCACAATGACAATAATTATTAAGTACACAAATGGCTGTAGAAATAAGCTTTTAACGTGCCAGCGCATACACTGACGAGCGTTAAAATATCCTGCGCCTGTTTCAAAAGTCTTGTTTATATTAATTGGCCCATAAAAATGATTAAACTGCAAGCTCTTAACTCCGGGTATCGTTATTAGAAGCACGTTAGATTTTCTATTATGGGACGTTTTGCGCCGCAGGCACAAATGTATCCGTGTTTGCGCCCTTGGGGTCGACGTTTAATCATTCTGCTGTTCAGCTTGAGGCGTGCAATAAGTTATACGCCAACTCTGAAACGTCATATAGGCGTGGAACAAAATGTTTATGGTTAGGCACAGACGAATAAACCGCACAGCAACTGACAGCTATTGGAGCTGATGTTGTAGTGGATGTACGAGATACAAACGGATCAATAAGCTGGACTGTTTAATCCCTTTGGGAAAGACACTAGTACCATCGACATCTAGTCATGGTATTTGAACCAGTTTTAGAGATTTTTATCAAGGGACGATACAGCGGGTGTAATAGAAGGAACCTTACGTCTTAGTAATTACATACGTTCTATGCTTATAATAAAACTGTAATCAGGAAAAAAGTCAATAAATTTGAGCTATTTTAAAAAAAAACAGCTAGGGGTGTCCATTAATTACGTGAGGTGTTTTCCGGAATTCCGGACCCCCCTTTTCTGGTGAGACTTCGTATCATCTGGTCGGAGCCCCCCTCTAAAATGACGTGAGATTTTGACCCCCCCCCCCCTACTAACCGAACTCGTAACTTTTTAAGACCTTTTTTTTTAAAAAAAAAAAAAAAAAAACACGTGATATTTCCGTCGACCCCCCTCTAGCTTGGTGAGTTTTCGCGAGATTACGCTGGAACCTATTACACAGACGGAAAAAAAAATCCCAACACCAAGAAAAAATTATTGTAGAGTAATGAAATTTGGACAATGCATTTGTCAAGTTAACATGTTTAATTGATTAAATTTTCAAGATCACAGGTTAATTTAAGCTCAAGAAAATGCATTTCAAATGTGAAATACTGTTAAATTAATAGCCGGTGTAACCTCCAGAATTTTGAATGCAAGCCTGCAAACGTGAATGCATTGTGTCATACAGGTTTCGAATGTCACTTTGTGGTATGGAGTTCCATGCTTGTTGTACTTGTGCTGTCAATACTGGGACGGTCAGTGTTGGCTGTGGATGATGCTGGAGTTGTCGTCCAATGATATCCCATACGTGTTCAATTGGAGACAGATCTGGTGATCTCGCAGGCCAAGGTAACATGTCGACACTCTGTAGAGCACGTTGCGAGACAACAGCGGTATGAGGGCGAGCGTTATCCTGTTGAAAAACTCCCCCTTGAATGCTGTTCATGAATGGCAGCACTACAGGTTGAATTACCAGACTGACGTACAAATTTGCAGTCAGTGTGTTTGGTATAACCACAAGAGTGCTCCTGCTGTCATAGGAAATTGCTCCCCAGACCATGACTCCAGGTGTAGGTCCAGTGTGTCTAGGCCGCAGACAGTTTGGTTGCAGGCGTTCCCCTGGCCTCCTTCTGACCAACACTCGGCCATCACTGGCACCAAGGCAGAACCTGCTTTCATCAGAAAACACAACAGATCTCCACTCCGTCCTCCAATGAGCTCTGGCTTGACACCACTGGAGTCGCAAACGGCGATGGCTTGTAGTCAGTGGAATGCACGCTACAGGGCTGGAGTCATGGTCTGGGGAGCAATTTCCTATGACAGCAGGAGCACTCTTGTGGTTATACCAAACACACTGACTGCAAATTTGTACGTCAGTCTGGTAATTCAACCTGTAGTGCTGCCATTCATGAACAGCATTCAAGGGGGAGTTTTTCAACAGGATAACGCTCGCCCTCATACTGCTGTTGTCTCGCAACGTGCTCTACAGAGTGTCGACATGTTACCTTGGCCTGCGAGATCACCAGATCTGTCTCCAATTGAACACGTATGGGATATCATTGGACGACAACTCCAGCATCATCCACAGCCAGCACTGACCGTCCCAGTATTGACAGCACAAGTACAACAAGCATGGAACTCCATACCACAAAGTGACATTCGAAACCTGTATGACACAATGCATTCACGTTTGCAGGCTTGCATTCAAAATTCTGGAGGTTACACCGGCTATTAATTTAACAGTATTTCACATTTGAAATGCATTTTCTTGAGCTTAAATTAACCTGTGATCTTGAAAATTTAATCAATTAAACATGTTAACTTGACAAATGCATTGTCCAAATTTCATTACTCTACAATAATTTTTTCTTGGTGTTGGGATTTTTTTTCCGTCTGTGTATCTGTCCGTCTGAACTAGATTTTCCCAAAACTACTGGTCAGATTTTGAAGGGGTACAACCTGTAGGATATATTTCATTTTGATGTGACGTCGAAAACATGAGAGCTTACAAAAAAGTTTTTTGTTAAATGCGATTCACGCAAAAAAAAAGACGCGTTGGATTTTGATGGAGTTACAATAAATTAATGTACAGCCCGTGTTCCCAGAGGTGAAATATGATATGCTTCATTCGGATTTGACATAGAAATATGATAAATTTAGGATAATTTTTTCGTTGAATGCAATTAATTAAAAAAAGTTGGGATTTTTATGGGGTTTCGATTAATGTAAAGCCTTTGATCACACAAGTAAAATTCTACAAGTTTCATTTTGATGTGATATCATCAAGCTGATTAGTACATTTTTTCGCGAACGCGGTTTATGAAAAAACTACTAGTCGGATTAAGGTACAGCCCGTGGTTCCGCGAGTAAAGTAGGATATGTTTCATTTGGATTTGACATCGAAAAGCTGAGGAACTGAAATAAGAGTCCACAAATTAGAATCGATTTAAAGATAAGTTCCTTCTCCCAGTTGAAATGTTTATCGTGTTTTCAGCAGGGCCGGCGCTAGGATTCTCGGGACCCGGGTAAGCGATCTTAGGCCCCTCCCCCCCAAATATTTTTACTTTACGCTTTTTTTATGGATAAACTGAGAAAATTTTAATACAAAAATGATCAAAATTATTAGTGCAGATTTTAAAATTTGTGTTTGATTTCTATTTATTTAGGCAACTAGGCCGGCGGGCCCTCCTTTTATGGCCTGGGCCCCGGGTACTTTTGCCCCGCTTATCCCCCCTTAACGCCGGCCCTCGATTTCAGCGAAAAGCGGCATCCTATTATTTGGAACAATTATTTGTAGTGGAGACCCATCATGCAAAAAGATTTTGCATTCAGTGAGCCACAGAGGCTTGGTTTAAGAGAGCCGTGTGTACAATAACAGTCCACGCGACCAACTGCTAGTTTGTAATACACTGAAGAGTTAAGCGTATGCAAACACAGAGATATGTAAACACTCAGAGTACGGCGATGCTGTCGGCAACGCCTATATAAGACAACAGGTGTCTGGCGTAGATCGGTTACTACTGCTACAATGGCAGGTTATCATGATTTATGTGAGTTTGAACGTGGTGTTATAGTCGGCGAACGAGAGATGGGACACAGCATCTCCGAGATAGTGATGAGGTGGGGATTTTCCCGTACGACCATTTCACGAGTGCACCGTAAATATCGGGAATCCGGTAAAACATCAATTCTCCGACATCGCTGCGGCCGGAAAATGATCCTGCAAGAACGGGACCAACGACGACTGAAAAGATTCGTTCAAAGTGAAAGAAGTGCAACCCTTCCTCAAATTGCTGCGGATGTCAATGCTGGGCCATCAACAAGTGTCAGCGTGCGAATCATTCAACGAAACATCGTCGATATGGGCTTTCGTTCTTTTTTTTTCCTAACTGCTTTACGTCTCTCAACAACGAGGTCTTTAGAGACGGGATAGGATGGGGGCAAGGAATGGGAAGGAATTCGGCCATGGCCTATTTAAGGAAGCATCCCGGCATTTGCCTGGAGTGATTTGGGAAACCATGGAAAACCCAAATCTGGATGCCCGGACGGGGATTCGAACCACCGTCCTCCCGAATGCGAGGGCAGAACGCTATCCGTTACACCACCATGCTCAGTGGGCTTTCGGAGCCGAAGGCCCACTCGTGTACCTTTGTGCATGACACATAGCTTCACAACGCCGACATTGGACTGATGATGATTGGAAACATGTTGCCTGGTCTGGCGAGTCTCGTTCCCAATTGTATCGTGCGGATGGACGTGTATGGGTATGGAGACAACCTCATGAATTAATGGACCCTGCATGTCAGCAGGGCACTGTTCAAGCTGGTGGAGGCTCTGTAATGGAGTGTGCAGTTGGAGTGACATAGGACTCCTGATACGTCTAGATACGACTCTGACAGGTGACACGTACGTACGCATCCTGGCTGGTCACCTGCATCCATTCATGTCCATTGTGCATTCCGACGGACTTGGGCAATTCCAGCAGGACAATGTGACACCCCACATGTCCAGAATTGCTGCAGAGTGGCTCCAGGAACACTCTTCTGAGTTTAAACACCTCCTCTGGTCACCAAACTCCCCAGACATGAACATTAATGAGCATGTCTGGGATGCCTTGCAACGTGCCATTCAGAAGAGACCTCCACCCCCTCGTACTCTTACGGATTTATGGACAGCCCTGCAGGATGCATGGTGGAAATTCTCTCCTGCACTACTTCAGATATTAGTCGAGTCGATGCCACGTGTTGCAGCTCTTCTCCATGCTCGCAGTGGCCCTATACGATATTAGGCAGGTGTGCCAGTGTCTTTGGCTCTTCAGTGTATAACAGGCTGGTAACTGCATCATGGAGACGTCATATGCGAAGTTTTATTAGAACAGGTGGGACGAAATTGCACTTAACAGCAATATAAGGCAGTATTCTTGTGGTCTTCAAAACAAATATGAACTTCCCTGCAAATTTTTGCAAGTTGAAAGATGACTGTCGTGGCACATTTTAGACCACTTAGCGAGCTGTCTACTGTAATGTACGTAGCGAAAAATTCACAAAGCTTTTAACTTTAGCCGAGTCAGTCAATCAGTGATTATGCTTTGCTGCAAATGGGAGGTTTTTTTCCCCAGGCCTCGTCTGCTTGGTAATAACGGGAGAAGGGTAATCAGCGGTCTGCGGAATCGACAAGTTATCAGAACGTATCTGCCTGGCCTGGCACATGTCGAGTGAACAGTCCTAGTGTGGCAAATTTGGCTGGAGGTCATTTAACCGTCTTCGCAGTGTCAGCTCTAGTTCACGATACTCTGTTCGCCCTCGACTGACGGTTCAACGTCATGTCTCCTGGCCCCGCTTCTAACCTCACCACTCCTTCCCAATGCCTACCCCTCCGAGCAGACCCTGCGTCCGGCCAGGCGGCCCACAAATTTTTCCCCTTTGATGTAGGGGCAAGGCCAGCAGAGAGGAGATAGAGCAGAATGACCTTGAGCCTCCTCTGCTAACTGAAACACTCTATACCACCCAAGCGGGACAGAGTAGTACGTGCCTTATTCTGGTTCAAACAAAGAATCAAATTGTGAAGAACCTCCAAGAATTTCCTGAGGTCCTAACAGCTAGTTGTTGTTGCAGAATTAATGTGTTAAGCTATTAGAAATATCTTCTTAAAGGAATGAATGCTATTGTGTAAGTCCTAAATCTGAAGGAAGAAATTAGGTGTAACTGTAAAACAAAGACTTGAATTCGAACTGAAATTGCAGCAATGTAGACAACGAGCCATCTACTACAAAATAACTTGCGTTACATCCAGTGAAGGATCTTCGATTTTTCCGAGCCGGGGGAAAAACTTGAGATTACTGTCCCTTCCATCCAGCATCTGAGATTAATTATTATTATTTTAATAATCCTTTTACATCTGAGCTGATTACTTTATCATTTCCTAACACTTCTCCCATTTTAGTATTACACTCTACGAAAGCTATTTGCTGCTCAATTTGAGAATCTACCTGTTGCTGCTGTTTGATCAATACAATGACCAAGCTTCAGTTGTTTCATGATTCGTTCACGGATCAAATGAAATACAGATAACTTATTTGTTTTGATATCCCTACACAGTTTCAAATGTATTGTCTTATTAAATTACATTATTAGTTCTAAAACATTTATTATTTTAAGTTATAATTTCTGCGAATTTTCTATAGGACAAATACGTCCAGATTTCTGAAAAATCTTCAAATAATTTTTTTATGTTTAGTAGCTTCAGAATACGAGTTGATGCCTTTTCATAATTCTCATAATTGTTGTATAAATTTTTATGCGCTTAAAAACTACTAGTAATACATGGAAGTACATGGTTAAAACCTGGAATCGGAGTTATAGTTGCAATCGCAGGCAACAGAAAATACTTCACTCAGGTCATAACCGATCCAGCCCATAGGAAACCGATATTGCACTGAAAACCTCAGCGACTAGTCATAAAGCAGACATTCATGCACTACCATTGCCTTGTACACTTACAGGCAAAAAAGTAATATAACATTCCATCAGTAATTCCTCAGGTGACCAAGGAAAAACTATAAAGTTTCTGCAGTCTAGCCTCAAAAACGATAATGACGTGGTAAATTCTTCCTCCGCCGCTTTATGTAAGCAGGAACCAATCGCCAAGAAACAACAGAGTCTCTTTATATCGTAAATTACAAAAAACCTAGCGCTGATGCTTTAAAATAGGTAGCTACGCTCGTTGTTGTAAACTTTGTTGCTTATGGCTTTACGCCTCATTGACATCATTAGAGGCCGGAAAGGACTGGGGACCAAGAACTGGAAGGAATTCGGCCATGACTAATTTTAAGGAACTATTCCGGCATTCGGCTGGAATAATTTGGGAAAACCATGGCAAACCCAAATCTGGATGATCGGATGGGGATTCTAATCCACGTTCTCCCGAATGCAAGGCCACAGCTTTACCGCTCATCCACCATACTCTTGTGTTCCAAATTGTGTATAATGTTGGTCTAATATTGTCTAACATTTTTGATCGCCCAAATAGCAAAATCCACAATCGTGGTTAAATTGAAACTTTATTTAGCTGTTGGTTATTTGGGTGACAGTGTTACTTTTGCTTTTTCGAACGATACATGCTGTCAAAAAAGAATAGTTTTTCCAATTGGGTGGGAGTCAATAAGAGAGGTTCGATGTTTAATGGGGTATCACACTGTTGTCTAGGAACAAAGATTTGTAAACAAGTTGAACAATCGATGAAATTTCGTATTGTCACCAAAAAATGTACAATAGACGTTGCTCCGGATTGTAAGATAAACAGCATGTGTGGAACGTGCCGGATTCACAGTTCCAAGGATTGCACATAGCAGAAGACCCGCAACACAACCAAATACAGCAACTGTGGTGAAAACCACCTTTGAATTGAATTGCGATGGAGCGCATGCTCCGGTGGCAATTTCATTAGTCATCCAATTACCCATGTCTTATATTTTTTATTATTTTCTTATATATTTTGAGTGATAAATTCCTCCACCAATCTACTTTTGACATTTACGAATTTTAATTTTAAATTCCTTAAGCTTTTTGGCTGAATTATTAATCACATTTCTTAGTAATTTATTGCAATCCCTTACACCCCTATTGACAAAGAATATTTTCACACTCCCTTACGCATGAAATCGAGTGTCAGCTTGAGCCCATGGTCATCTTTTCCCTTCCAGGCACTACTCCTAATTGTGGCTGCTATAAGGGCAAGACAAATCTCTTCTGCAACTCTTCATATCACCATGCCGTCAGTTGAGGCAGCAGAGACTACCATGTCGGCACTGCAATCCGTTGCATCAAAGAAAAAACTCCCCCTCAGCACAACATTCAGCCTGAAACTCAAGCGCCGATGGACGGCCTGGAATGACTTTGCAACATGCCTGAGAGAGTTTAAGACATGCTACTCAGAGCCTAATTTAATAGAGGAATCAACTGCCAGCAGACATTCAGGTGGCAGTGATGTCATCCTTAGCCACCACCACCAACGTAAACCAGCACCAACAAGGACAGAGCGTCGCAAATACACACTCTTGTTCTGTATGTGAAATCCTGACAGCATACACAACCATTCAATAGAATTCAATCAGTTCATAACAGAACAGTGTGTTGACTTATGCCTATACTCTGTTCACTCTCAACTAGCAGTTCAAAGTAATCTTCCCCTCGCTCCTCTCCTCGCCTGACCTCACCACTCCACACTACACCCTTCTGTTGCATACCACATGCAGCAGACCACTGCATCCAAGGATGTGAGAGGCAAATTTGTCAGTGGGTTCCCTTTCACATGTAGGGGTAAGGGAACAGAGTGACCTGAATGTACTATAGTGTTTGAAATTCACCTTAAGCCTGGATCCATATAACAGTCTCAGACTACTGTTGTTATCACTAAGATTACCTATCTGCAGATGGAGATGTTGCTCCTTACGTCAGGCACGGTATTTCACACACTGCAACAGCTAGAGATCATCGACCTGGAGGTGCCTATACAAACGGGAAGATCACATTCGTAGGTGTATACTGTCTAACTCACTAGCAGTTACAAGAAGGTAACATCACAAAACTTGCCAACATTCAGAGCAGACTAATAATTGGCAGTGATTTTGACACCGTGGGCATAAAAGGATGCATTGCTGCAAGTACATTCAACCAGCTACAGTCCGATTACTGCCCAGTCCTGGTCGAAATCTTTGTTGGCCAGTGACAGCCAAAACAACAATCAATCTATGTCATCCAGCTGAGTACATAAAAATATTAAACTATAGATCACCTTTTCTGACTCCAGTTTCCTGAGTGTACCACACATTATTTTTAAATGTGAATGTAATTTATGTCAACCACGAGCAGGAGCCTGATGCTGGTTGCTAACTGAAGCATAAGTGTCATTATCTATCTGTTAACCATATGAGTTCTGTTACGCGTATTAAGGGATAATGTTTTTGTTTGATATGTGTTGTTATTGAGATGGAAATCAGGGATCATCCCAGCATTCACTTAGATGATTATGGAAAACATCCTACAATCTGTTGTACAGTTTGCCAGGCTTTAGGTATGAACCAGGGGTTTTTGTACTTCAATGTGTCCAATTAATACACTCAAACTGGTAAGTTATTGTACTTATATAACATGTTCAAGGGGTATAAGGGTTTGGGAGAGACTATACCAGCCTTTTCCAACCAAATGTCAACCTCTCCTTCATGTGGTGCACCCTGTTTGCACAGACGAGGCTCTGGTGACTGAATGATTCCCGGTATAAGGAGTTACCCACTGCTTGCCAACAGCCTCCAAAAGGAGGGTGGAAGAGCGGGGAGCGCTCAGGGCACCCTCTTGCCCTTGGGGTTGGAAACAGCCCCTAAAGGCGGATGAATCAGAAATGATCAATGGCATGGGGATGCAGAAGGCAATTGGAAACCACTGCATTAAAGACCCAAAGGGTATCCCGAGGACATGTAATCCTCTCAAATTACATATATCATGATGGCTTCTTCCTGGGTAAAATATTCCGGAGGTAAAATAGTCCCCCAATCGGATCTCTGGGTGGGTTCAAAGAAGACATAAGTGACAGAATAAAAATGCCTCTTTTAAATGAACTCTCACTGACAGTCAAAGAACATGTCAGTATGGTTGCACATCACTGGATCAAAGGAGATATAATGGACCTGGGATAAAATTCAGGGTCCAGTGCACTGGCCATCTTGATTGTGATTTTAGGCAGCTTTCTGCTATCACATATGCAAATGCTGGGACTGTCCCCATTCCCACCTCATAAACAACACATTTCACAAACAAAAATATACTTGAGAATGAACATAATGTCCTTGGGTAACCAGCAGAATTTGATAGTTACCTAAGAACATTATGTTAAAAATACACTAATCACAAAGAATAAAAGTTACACATTTAACAGACAGATAGCAACACATGTATTCCCCCATTGAAACTACAATAGAAAGAGCAAGTTGGTAGTAGATGGAACTTAGCTTTCAAATAAGCATAGCCTCAGAAAGAGAACGAGCCGGACGACCCACAAAAAAAAGTGGAAACGTTCATTGGTGATGGTGCTGATAGAGAAAGAGCATGAGCCATTTAATTATCCATCACTGAAAATAAAGCCTTCCAAAATTCAAAAGGAATTTCTTATGTTCTACGAATTCACCTGCAGCCACAGAATTAACCCACCTCTCACGAAATTCTGTCTCTAATGGCATCTCTGATTGTATGTCAGCAAGCCAAGCAAAAAAGGCATACTATGAACAAAGAGATAGCGGAGGAGCAATTGAACTGACAGGTAAATGTGGTAATATTCAGAAAGGATTACAGGAATCAATTCTCAGATATACGATATGATTAAAAATCACTTTTCAAGAAGTTGAGCAGAAAAAAAAAAACCTATGACCAAACCATAGACAGCTAAAACAGAATGCAAATGAAGGTATGCCAACAGACATCTAAGAGCATTTTAAACAATTATGATCAACAAACACCAGCACTCATTGTAATTGTTCATGACATTAAATTCATGATTCTTTGAGGCATATTGGAATGATCACAGCCTTTTAATCAAAATAGCCAGATGGTCTTTGAAGAGGAGATGACACTTTCTGTCTTCAATGCAATGTGACTAGTTTCCAGAAAATCCACAAACATACAGGCTAGTCTCCACTGGAAGTATATATGTATGTAGATAATGGAACATTTGCACTTCCATATAAATGGGATTCGAAATAAGTTGTATACTTGAATGTTCAAAATCTAAACATTATCAGTAAAAAATATTCTGCATTATATTTAAAAAAATAGCTATCTGATTTTTTCACCAACTTCAATTCAATTAAAAGGTGGGCAGAACATTAACGTTTATAAAGTGACAATAATGCATAACTTTAATTCTTGACTGTTGAATTCTGACCAATTCAGTGACAATTAGTTTGGTTTTTCCTCCAATGTATAATAGGAGTACAGTTCGTGAATAATTATTTTAATTTCTTCTCATCTATATCTAGTGAATTCCCGGTACTATTAAAAAGTTACCAGATTTTTCCACAAAATATGACCATAAATATTATCATAATATGACCACCTAGGAAAGTGGCCTAAATATGCTTTTATATCCAATATAAAATACATTTAAATACAATCAGTGTTTTACTCAGCTTTACAGCTCAAAATGAAGGAAGGGGGAAAAAATATAACTTGTCCTAAAGATCCAAACCCTACTGATAATATGTTTGTTTTATTGATATTTATAATGCAGAAATTATGAAAATAATAAAAATAATTTTTTCTTGACTGGTTTAAGTCACAGTTCTCCCAGCACCAACACATTATTTACAATGTTTGCAAAAGTAATTCCAGATAAATGCCAGTTAAAAGTGTGTATATTTAAACTATTCCCAGCAGAAGATATGGCTAACACATATTATTGGAGTGACTTCACAAATGAAGCTAACACCAAACAAACTGCACACGCATCACTGAAGGAAAAAAAAAGAAAGAAAAAAGATTACAAAGTAACAAAATATTTATTAACAGAAACTACAACTTAAAGCACACCAGTGTATAGCAACTGTTTAATCAGTGCTTTTACTGTAATGTGTTCTATACCACATTTTCACATCCAAACTGTTTTTTTTTTCCTGAGATTTTCCGTTACAATGCAGAGCTTTGTTTACAATTTATTAATACAACAGCATTTACACATCATGTCATTTCTTCTCTCCCATCTCTAATGACCATGATGATGCGTAAAGCCATAACATAAAAAGAAATCTTCAGGTACGGAAATAATTTTATGAATAAAATAGCTATCCAAATAGCTAACCAAATGGACCGATATGTAATTAGTAGCAAGACACAAAAAATAATAGTAAAATTTCAATTTAACTGTCACTAAGCATTTAACATAATACTTAACAATGTATAAAACTAATAACATTATATTTAGCAATGCATAGACTCAATATAGGATATAATTTTCTGAAATATTGGAACACTACAAAAGAAAACCAAATAATAAAATATTTTATAAAAGAAACTAAACTTGCAGCTCCAAGAAAATGTGCTGATTTCTTTTTAAACTACTCATTTTTTAACAGAAACAGGATGTTAACCAACATATATGCATTTTATTTTGTCTAAGTAATTTTCGTTACAAGTGAAATTGCATTTCAGAAACATAAAAAAACGAGTTTTAAAAATATCAAACAAATAATTTAAAAAGGAAAAAAATAGTTTCTTAAAAAAGCAGAAAAATAGAAAGCTTTGATTGGGTTACAAAACTAAAAAGTTTGTTGTGAAATAATATACATTAAGCAATCTTTTTTGACATATACTCGTGTATCAAATGCTTTGAATATTTCATATTTGTGTGTCCCGAAGGCACACTTAAAACTGCATTTTTCTACATATTCTACTCACAATGCCAATGAACTAAATCACTTTATTTAAATTTTTGAAACATAAGTAAATTAATTTATTATCTATACTCACTAAGTTTACTTGAAATGACTTTTGTCAATAATTTTCTGAAGTATGGTGAAATGTGTAGATAAAATTTTAATACTAATTTATTTCTGTATGAATAAAACCAACATTTTGTCTTTACTACAAAACAGCTAAATGAATTTTATAAATACAAATTAACTAAATAATTTTTTTACATTTTTTTCACTGTGACACATAAACGGTAAGTACATGGGCATAACATAAATGTAATTTTTTTAACTTATTAAAACAAATAGAACTGCATAGAAATCATGAAACCAATAAAATTGACATTTGAACAAACCTAACAGACGAAATAATAATGTGGCAAACAAGACCCATCTATCTTGATGTAAAGAAACTCTGGTATAACATACTTTTGCTTTTAATATTTTTTCTTCATCCACAGATAATTTTTGAAATTAGTAATCAATGTAATGGCTGTAATTAGCATCCAAAGCTAACTGGAAGAAGAAAAATGTAATCCGTAAGGCAGTAAATAATTGTACAGAGATAACATGTTGAGAAGTTTACATTTTTTAATATATAGCTATCAGAAACAATAACACATTCATCAAGTAATATATGTTGTCATATGTTGAATAAAAATAATTTAGTTTAAGATTCTAATAAAGTGCCAAGCATTACTGCAGCATCACATAACATCCTTAATCCAAGTCAAATGTTTCTTTAAAATGAGGAATACATTTCCTTTACACCATAAATACATTTATATTTTCATAATTAGTCAGAACCTTTAAGGTTATCAGTTTCCTTGCATGGCTCAAAAAATCTTATTGAACAAATAATGTAAAATTGTTGTTAATGCCTTACTCAAAATTTAAGATTATTTTTATTAAAAAAAAGTTTAGAAGAATGCCATGAATGTTTCTGATATCTTATTACTCGTGAATTTAAGATATCAGATGTTTGTCACGAAAATTATCACTAAGAATTCTGACAGATAAACAAAAAGTGCTGATTAGTAAAATTAAGTGAAGGACAGAGAAAGAAGTCATCAGTTACCAAAAATGGTGACAAAAAGGATCAAGATAGAAAATCTGTTTCTGTTAAAGGTAAACTGGTTTCTTTCCTTACTCTCATCCAGGTCACAATGTATTCTTCCTTCAACACAGGATTTTCAACTGAAAATTCTACTGTTACTGTCAATATCTCATTTTCACAAATCTGCACGATCCTGCTGTCATTTGCGGCAAGAAATGATTTCATTCTCTTCCCTTGTTTAAATATACAGTATTATTTTTCTCTGTAAAATTCTTTATTTATGTTTTGCCTCATAAAAGTGGGAAATTAAATTCACTAACAAAAATGCATCAAATCAACAGAAAATGTTGAAGGTACTCTTCTACTTTTCTTAGTTAAAAAGAACTTTCCTGTTGAGAAAGAAATATGTGGCTTTATACATTTTATAGTAAATTCTAATACTGAAAAAAAGTAGTCTTTGTTATTATGTAAGAGTAAAAAAATGGTAACTATTTTTTTAAGTAACACATATATAAAATGTAAACAAACAAATTTATAAATAAACCATTGTAACAAATTCTAAAATATGCTTCTCATTACACGCAGTAATGACCAGAATATTTTGCTGATATAAATATCATAACATATTAAAATGGATTCTAAACAACAATAATGCAAAACAATATAACATTGTATAAAAAGAGGAAAAACTGAAAATTAAAATACATTACACACAATTTAGCTATACTTGATCCTATCAATTGGTAGTTTGACTGTCCTGAGATACAGATTACCTAGCAAAATTTGATTTGCTACGTAATGTTTTGTGAGTGATGTAAACCAATACATTGTGAATTTTTCTTCTTGGATGATTTCCAGAGGATTTCCATAGAACCAGCCATTAGTCTTATTTTATACGGAATTTACTCCTTTTTGTGAGGTATGTTAGTGAGAATAATATTTGACTGCAAGAAACGTCGACCCTTAAATGAAATGGCATGGGAAGCGAATATGCCCGCACAGCACATCAATAATAATAGCCCTGTTATGCTATGTACAGTGATCAAGCCTTAAGTAGGGAGGTTTGCTGATGTTTAATAAACAGTAGATTTGAATTTCAAAAGAGAGAAGCACTGTTTAATAAGTTTTTCTTGTTAACTTCAGTAGCTAGTTACTAAGTAAATGGTAGTTAACTGATTGGATTCATTCAGAACTTAACTGACCACATACTGCAGGAAAAGATGCATTGTGTGAAGAACCTTTGGTGATCAGTGATGGAGGGTAGGAGGATCTTGTCCACAGCTACTTAATTGAGACAACAGTCAGAGACATTAACAAAGAAATCCAGAAGAAACATAAGCGTATAAACATTAAAAAAAAAAGTTTCACGGCTATTATTATGACAGCAAAAATTAAAACAATTAAAATTTTATTCTGTTCATGCTGGCACCTTTCAGTTAGTGAATGAGGCAATATATACTGGGGGGAGGAGGACGAGGGTGCAGAGAGAGGTAGGAGAGGTGCAGGCTACTGCAGAGTGGAGATAACCCTGTCCTAAGCACCTTACCCTAGGGTAGCAGGTAAACTCCCCTCTCCTTCTTTCCCTTACCACACCCTGGCCACCAGAAATCCCCAGCTTGATATCTCATATATATATTGGAGGAGACTATATTAGTATCTTCAAACCAAATTTTAATCTCTCATTCCCATGGTACAACTTGTTTTCTCAAAGAGAAAGAAATAGTTATAACTACAGTCAAGGCAAATAGGAAGATAAAACAGAATTGTGAGGAAATGAACAAAAAATATATGAACACTGAAGGTGATAAAGCAAAACTTTTTTAAGCTCAGTAGAAAGAACTAAACAATGGAAGGAATATTTTCAATTACTTTGCAAGATTTATGCTGTTTCCAATCAAACATTTTAACTGATGCCTATGGTCTTCCTTAGGGGTCAAGCCAACTGCAGAGACTACTAGACTGACCAGGTGACTCAGCAGGTGGCTAGACTCCCTGAGGAAGACCGTAGGCTTCAGCCGAAACATTAGAAGAAAGGAAGATTAATTGGATGCAGCATAAATCTTGCAAAGTAACTGATAACAGCTGCAAAAACTGCAATATCTTTTATAATGGAAGGAATACACAGAGAGATGACAATGTGGGGAGGAAGATTTTAGTACTGTTGATTGGAGATACCCTGTTTTAAGGGAAGGATTTGAAAGGGCTTTAATAGATCTGAAGCCAGTTGAAACTGGTTACTAAATTTATGAAACAGGAGAGGTTCTAACAGATTTTGAGCAAACTAATCATCACCATGCACCTAAAGAGAGTGTAAGCTGACAAATATGAAAAATACTAACTAGCGTAATAGGAAAATATAAAGTAAGTGAAGAGAGATCTGGAAACCAATTTGAGCCTAGGAAAAACTGTGGTACAAGAGAAACATTAAGATTATTATTCGAAGGAAGGATTAAGGAAAACCACAACAATAATAGCACACTAAACACAACAAATGTAGGAAGGAACAGATATAGTAGAGGAAGTGAGATAATTCTGTTATTTAGGAAACAATTTGCAACTAATGGCCAAAGAAAGAATGTTCTTGAGGAACACTTCATTAGCAAAGAGAACATCTGACAAAATAAACATAACAGTATTAAACACTGACTTGGAACTTGCAAAGTCTAAAGCTGTATATGTATGGAACATAGTATTTTATGGTAGTAAAGTATTAACTTAAGGAATACCAGAGAGAGAAAATTTGAAGTGTGATGCTAGACAATGTTCTTGAAAATTAGTGCATATATTAAGTACAAAATGAATATATCCCTGAAATAAACAGTGAGGAAAAATGTTTGTGGAACACACTCACTGAAGGTAAACACATTTAAAGGCATGCAGATTAATATATATATATATATTAGCCCATTATAAGTCATTGATGAAGAGGGCTGGAGAGGGCAAGGAATGGAAACAAAAACAGCAACGAGGGAGTGAATTTGGAAAAACCACCAAAAACCAAAATTTGGATGGCCCTAATAGGGAATAAATGCATGTCTACATGAATGCCCCAACCCACACCCAAAAAATCTTAGTATTTGGTTTACTGGTGCAGAGAATGGTAAAAGGTAAGAACTTTAGAGAAAGATAAAAAATTTATGAAGCAGATAATTGAAGATGAAGGTTGTAATAAGTGCTCTGAAATGGAATTTGACTTAGAATAGGAAGAAATAAGGATTGCATCAAAAGAGTAGACTAACGACAGGAATAAAATATTTTTATGGTTAAGGTTCTCATTGTGTTTGGGTAATGTCTGAGATTAATAGCTCTCGACTAACTTCTTTTGAACCCTCCCTTTGTCACCTAAGGCCTCCAAATTCATCTTTACCTACTAAATGTACTGTGGCATTGCAGCCATCAAAAATGAAAGTTGTTTCAAATGGAAATGTAACAATGAATGTACAAACAAAACAGATGTTTGGTAAGTCTGTGAGGAGAGCTAAATATGTCTGATCAAATCATGTCATGATATCATCACTTGCAAACTTCAACCCTTCACCGAATAACATTTAAAGGCACAACCATATTTTTTGGAAGCCTTTTCAGGATTTCATTGCTGACAGAACCTGATACTTCAAGCCATGTATACTTATCAATAATGCCAACTTCTTCAAGTGGTTTCTTGAATGAAACAAGAATAGTCAGGCATAAACCATCATTAATACCCTCAGGTTTTCCAGAATATTCAACACTTAGTACTCCATGAGGTTTGTGAGGAGACACATCAGCACCAAAAATTTCCTGCAAACAATGAAAACTTTTAGATGTCATTCCTCATTCGTTTTAAAGGGAATTCAATAGAGCAAATGCAAATTAACAAAATAAACAATGACAACATATTTAATATCATATACTGAGTATAAAGTCTCCCTAATTAGTATTAACTTTTATGAATTCTAAAAGAATAGTATTCATGATTTTTAATCACAAAATCAATATTTTTTATCAGAAGCTCTAAATCATACTATATTAATCAACATATTCATATATCAGAATTAAAACTTCCACCAATTAGTTCAAATCACTGAACCAGCAGCAGATTTATTTGATCACTACAGGTGGATAATTGATATTTCGAAACATTGGTGGAATAAGAAGAGTTTATTAGGAACACATGGTATATTAAGGGGGATTGGAGATCCAATAATTTAAGGTGGCTTTTGAGACATTTTATGAATTAGCAGTAGTTCTACTTCTACCTTAACCTGTTTTCTGCTAAAAAGAGAGCATCATAATTACCGTTCAGCTTACAGAATTAAACACTGAAGTTAAGCCAGTGCAAGTTAACAATGAAATGAAGGAAACCCACTGATATGTCTAATATTTTGTACGGCATTTCTAGTCTTCTGATAGAATTTTAGATCTAAAGAATTTAATACAATACACTCATAACATTTTTAGCAACAAAAACAATATTTTAAAAAACTCGTCCGAAATCTTTAAGTGCTTCAGGGGTGGCATCAATTGTCTACTTACTAAAAGTTTTGCTGTGGCATGTGACTCCATTAATTTGAATCTTTTCATGTAATTAAAACTCCAGGTTTGTTAAGGTTATGAGAAATCAAGTTATGTTGTCATGAATGCATCTTGCAGCCGTAGTGGATGCGTCGTGGTCTCACCCCTCCTCTAATATACTGATTGCTGCATGGCAATGAACAATCATAGGCATAGGCTCACTGATGAAGAATTACTTCTTGGCCCCTGCCGATACATTATGAGCATAAAGAAACTATTGTCAGCCTACCTCAAGACACATGCAGCTGTACATATTCTCTTAAAAACTGTTTCTGTAAGCTAACTTACTCTCTTCATTCATGGCCTAGCCACGCCTGCCTATATTTATGAAAACACATGCCACTGTCCATCCCGGAACTCTCCCAATCTTTTTAACTCACCAATACAGGCTGTTACAATGAATCTAACTGACTCATAAGCGGGACTACTGGCTGATTTTTTTTCTAACTGTAGGTCTATGCTGCTATGAATCTGATACAAAACTCACCCCTGGCATTTGTGTAAAATTCAATTTAAGAGTGTTCCATACTCCAGCCTCCAACTGCAATACACAAGAAGAGGTTTCTCCGATGCAGGGCATACTACCAATACGTTCATAGGAAAAAGCCTTATTCCATCAAAAACTGCTGCTCATTTTAGGACTGCTAGAATTGTAGATCTCCCCCAAGTTTGTCTTGTGACTTTTCAAAGCAATGCTAAGACCATGTTTGAGCCTCATTTTAGACATTTAAACTAATACCACACTGTTCAAGGATTCAAATAAAACTAACTAACTAGTCACAACATTAATTTTTTTCAAAAACACTACAGAACCAGTTATGTTGTTTTGTCATTGCTTTCTGATTCGTCTTAACAAATGAACACATTCCACCTAGATTGGTTTAGTCATAGAACACCACAAACCAAGAAGAAATTTTTCCAGGAGTGTTGGTATACTACATGGAATTTTTGAGTCTGGCCTAAAGTCGACCAACACCCGACCATATCCTATAAAGCAAGATATGTTTACATATAACTTCGACAAAAAATACCAAAATGATCTGGGGGCACAGAAAAGCAAGTAATTACCTGCTGCTATGATATGACATGTCTTCGCAAGAAAGGGCATTTTTTTTGATGCAGTATTTGATTAAATGCAAAAATATCATAGAGCATCTTTAAAAATAATCTTTGCTTGTCTCCAAACATATCTGGGATTGGAAGAAGAGTTTGATGGTCAACCCTCTGAACTGTGGCACATTTTCCTTGAACCAGTTAGTAAATTTTGTAGATGTTACTATTATTTTGCAGGCACTTTCTGCGCCAAAATTTTATTAATTTCAGAAGAAATGAAAGTCAGAAGATGCCAGGTCCATAGTGTGCAGTGATTTGTTGAAAACTTGTTACTGAAATCATTTCACTGACTTGCATTAATATGAAAACACATGTTATCATGTAGAAGACATACACCATCATAAAATGAGTGGGCCATACTTCTAATTCTATATAGTAAACTCTATTAGTTTCAGTCATGTTAAGGATAGAGAAAGACAAAATTAGTTACTACAGCATAAGACATGACAGTGGAGAAACAGACAAAATACAGCATCACACAAATTACAGGCTAAGCTCTTTACTGGTAAGTAATGTGTTCATATAGGGATGGAACCACAGACATGCAAACAAACTCATTATGATGACGGGATTTGAGTGAAAATTTTAATTTTTATGTTGTGCTGTACTGTCTGTTTTGCTGCCATTGTACATTATGCCATGGTGAATGATGGTTACTTTCTCTATCCTTAACATGACTGTGCTGACAAGCATGCTATCTTTCCTAGGTAATCAATTATAAAATTTAGGTGGCTAGGTGAGAGGAAAGCGGGGGCTGAGGGAGGGGGCCAAGCCGGGGGGGGGGGGAGGGGGAGAGAACAAGCATAGCTCTATTGCAGATTTAGACCTGGTGGGTGACTATGTAAGCTACCTTACTCTCTATTTTCGAGATTCAGTTAAAATCCGGCAAAGTTTGAGGTTAACATCAGTACACGATACCATAGTTGAAACCGAAATAACAACACTTTAAGTTCAGAAAAGTAAATAAACCACACATAGCAACCATAAATAAGAAGTTTCTAATAAAATTAAAACCATAAACTTGCCTAAATGAGCGTAATCCATAATAATCCTGAAGTAGAAAACACAGGTTTGTTTATACAACCATAACACTAATATTCCACTGAATTAAACACTGTAAAGCACTTTAATAATTAGAATTTCACCAGCTGATATTAAATTCACTAATAACTCGCAGTTCCAGACCGATTTAAAGCAGTAAATATGATTTTAAAGCATCTCCACATGGGATTTAGTTCAACATTTAATTCCACCACATCTAAATAGTTTCAGAGCTTTGAAAGTAAATTTAACCAAGTAAAATAACCAGCCAGTCAATATTCTTTAAGTTTCCGATAACCATCAACCAATAAAAAGAAAATATAAGTAAATAAAGGTCAACTTGGTGATGGTGTCGTAGTAACGAACTTTTAAGATTTAATTTCTCGCCGACTAACATATTTTACGGACTAAAAACTTTTCTAAAGCACTTAAATTAAATAAAGGTTCGATTTAAATTTAGTTTCAGGCCACAACTGTCTTTAAATAAAAAGTGAAGTTTCGGTTGCACAAGCTAGGAAAACAGTAAAATTTAGAAATTCTACAACTTCTGGTAGCCTTAACCGATTTGAAAGATTTTTACACCACTGGACTCAGCAAAAGCTGGGGAACACTTTGGAAATAATATTAACCTGAGATTCTAAAGTTTTGCACGATCACATTTTGCATGTGACGTAGGATGACGTATCGCAATACGCGAAACAAATGTGCTTTTAAATTAACCAACTTTCAAAATTCATTTTCACCGGTCTGGAAGCTCAAAAAACAAAACCAAACACATCACTACACTTTCCTCATTACGCTCTTCATCTTGTAATTTTCTGGTAGCACTCAGTTAACAGATTCTTTTTCCAGATAGACTATTGTCTAGGTCAGTAGGCCATTTTGATAAAAGTCAGCCATGACAGCTTTTTTCATCAGTCCAACAGATCGCTTTGACGAGGACACACGTATCTCATGAGTTCTTAAGTTTGAGAAGACCCGTGGTCGCGGTGGCTTATGGGTAGGGCAGGTCAAGAACAGTATGGCTGACCGACGCCATTTTAAATCCGGCATGGCCAACTCAACAGTCTAAAACTTTTCGACATGTGTTCATCTTAGTTTTCAATTTCATTTGGGGTGGTGCGGTCTGTTCTGTTTCATGACTTGTGATCTTCGGCTAATGATTTTCTCCGATTGCCATTGCTAACTGTGACTTTTGTAAATTCTATGAAAATTTTTGAGAATATATATTTCAGTTATACGGATGCAGACTTTCATTTCTACTTTAGTACCTTTCTTACAGGAGGTTAATCTGCAAGTGGCGACCTCATTAATTATTACAGTTAGCATTCTACAAGGTTTTACACGGTTATAGAACTTTTTCAGAACTTTGACAACTTCTTGGAGGACTTTAAGTTTAGGTGGACAAGCCGATACCAACCCCGATATCAGGTTTCGACCCTAACAACTAGTACAAAGAGTGTACTAATAGGCTGCTCCCACTACATAAGTTAATAGGTACTGCAGGGAGGACTCTAACATCACAAACTGTGAAACAAAAATCAAAGTTGTAGGAAATGTTCTTGGGCCTCCAACCAGAGGTGCCACATTTCAGGGGCATTCTTTGAAGTATCGGGTTCCTGGGGCACTTGGCCTTATATAGCCCTCACTTGTTACTGATGAGTTTGTGGCATGAGTCAAAACAGGATGGTCAATATTTTGGGTGAATACTGTTTGCCTAGTTGTTCCTAGTTTGTAAATACCCACACCTACCTTCCCTGCCTTTACAGTTAACTGTCATTACGCAATGATTAGTTTATGGCTCTATGACTCCCACCCTGTTCACTCCACATTTTGCTATGGAAGAAGGATTTAACCCCCAAAATTTCTAATAGTTCTGTGTTCATGTTTTTACCACTTCAATGCTGCCCTGTCATCACTTGTGGCATGCTTTGTTTCATCTCTCTTATTTGAATCTACAACATTATTATAATTATAATGTCTGCTGGAAATAAAATTTTAAAAACAATTTTTTAGAGTATATATTATTATATGTGAAATAAAATATGTATACTAGGGTGTCCATTATTTTTTGAATCTTTATTTCATTAATTCATAGGGTCTAGTTTTGTTTATTTTACTCTAAAACACTCGCACAATAAGTTCTAACATAGAGGTAATGAGTGTTTGTTGTTCTAATATTATTTCTTAAGTAATTAACATGCATTGTTTTGTTTTTCAAAAATGTCAGTGGAATTATGAAGTGCGAAGCAAAATATTATCTTAGTGGGTGATGTAAATCACTACATAATGAGTGCAAAGTTATCGTCAAATCGACAAGTTCATTATTGCATGAGTTATTACCACAAGACCAACACAATTGTTCTGTCAGCTCTGACAAAAGCTTGGAAGAGCTTATGTAGCAGACATCCAATACTGCACCGTAGTCCTGGGATGGGAAATTGTTGCCTGACTTGGACGTCAGGAGTTCTAAAGAACTGCAACTGCTGGTCCTCATTTTATTTAACGACAGAGTACAACTATTCACTGTGCCAAAACTGGACAGTTCTGTTGGTAAAGATCAAGCCAAAGCTGTTCTCAATGTTATCTATGACTGGAACTTCAATTATAAGGTGCAAGTAACGTGTTGGGACACCACAGGTCACTTAAATAGAGCTTGCGTGATTGTAGAACAAAAGTTAGAAAGAGTGTTGTTACTTTTCACTCATTGCCATCATATTTACGAACTGTTTCTAAAAAGTGTGTTCGAAGCCAAAATTCACCAAGTTACTTAAAACCTCCAATATTCTGTTAGCCAAAAAATTTAAAGACAATTAATTCTACAAATGCATTACTGTGTACTGATTTTGTAAATAATAATGATAATGATAATAATAATAATAATTGATGCAGAAATTGAACCATTATTGACATTTTCTGAGACTGAAATGAAAGAATCCATGGTGCAGGATGACTACCATGAATTAATTGAGTTATCCATCAAATTTGTGAGAGGAGATAAAGAAAAAAATTAAGATAAGACCTTCTGATGTATCGAACGAGGTCATCTATTTATTGAAAATATGTTTGCTGCAATCAGAATTTAAAATGAAGGCCACTGACAAATAAGCATTTCAAGACATTTGCTTATTTATTGCGACAGAAATTTGACCGTAAATGCGCCATGATCCATGCTATTTTAGAGCATTAAAGGGCTACTAAAAAGTTGACCAATCAATTTCCAAAGCAGCTTTAAGAAAGTTTTGCCAACATTCGTGGTATTTACCTGAGAAAATTGCCTTTTTATCACTATTTGATAATTCAGTCAACGATGAAACCCAAATTAAATTGGTACATAATTTAGAAAGAGAGAGGACATCTGCACTCCTTTGATGGCAGAAATATCCGACTCTCCTTTGTATGGTATGTAAAATTAGCTGTCTTGTATGTATCTTTTGCAACTTGTTTAATGTTTACATGTATTTTGCTGTATGAAAAACCTTGGATGAATTTGTATCCACAAAAAGCAAACATTAGTTTTCTCAGTTAAAAATTGAAAACAGAAAAGGTGGCTTTTGTACAGGCCAAAGGCAAGACTGTTTTTCTGAAGAGGGTGAACAAAACAGCTGAAAGAGTTGTAAAATTAATGCAGTAGTTTCATGGGTTAATTTCAGAAAAAGAAACTATTTTTTTTTTACGCTGTGTTTAACAACACTGAAAATGTACCTGTAATCTAAAAAAAGAGATCCTAAAAAGAAAATATCCCTAATAATTTTAATCCTTCTGTGTTATTAAAAAATTAAATACACAGACGGAAAAAAAAATCCCAACACCAAGAAAGACTTGTGTTAGATAAACGAAATTTGGTAGGCGTGTTTATACATCTGAAAGATGACATCGATTCAAATTTCGCGCTTCGCGCATAAGTGTGGCACTAGTAGCGCTACTCAGAGCTTGCAAATCAGGTTTGCTTTAAATACGCGCTGTAAAGTTTGTGAACGTTATTTACCGCTGAGATTTGACATAGTGAGTTGATGTTAGCCAAGAATGCCTTTAAGAAGACGAAGAAGCCATTATCAACAGCTCACCGAGTTTGAACGAGGTCGTGTAATAGGGCTACGAGAAGGTGGATTTTCTTTTCGCGATATTGCAGAAAGACTTGGCCGGAATGTATCCACTGTGCATGATTGTTGGGTGCAGTGGTCAAGGGACGGTACTGCCTCAAGAAGACCGGGTTCCGGGAGGCCACGTGGCACTACTGAGAGGGAAGACCGCCGTATTCGGCGTACAGCTGTGGCGCATCGTACTGCGTCTGCGGCAGAAATTCGAGCTGCAGTTGGTACCACAGTGACACAACGAACTGTTAGAAATCGGTTACTTCAAGGACAGCTCCGAGCCAGGCGCCCTGTAGCGTGCATTCCACTGACTACAAGCCATCGCCGTTTGCGACTCCAGTGGTGTCAAGCCAGAGCTCATTGGAGGACGGAGTGGAGATCTGTTGTGTTTTCTGATGAAAGCAGGTTCTGCCTTGGTGCCAGTGATGGCCGAGTGTTGGTCAGAAGGAGGCCAGGGGAACGCCTGCAACCAAACTGTCTGCGGCCTAGACACACTGGACCTACACCTGGAGTCATGGTCTGGGGAGCAATTTCCTATGACAGCAGGAGCACTCTTGTGGTTATACCAAACACACTGACTGCAAATTTGTACGTCAGTCTGGTAATTCAACCTGTAGTGCTGCCATTCATGAACAGCATTCAAGGGGGAGTTTTTCAACAGGATAACGCTCGCCCTCATACCGCTGTTGTCTCGCAACGTGCTCTACAGAGTGTCGACATGTTACCTTGGCCTGCGAGATCACCAGATCTGTCTCCAATTGAACACGTATGGGATATCATTGGACGACAACTCCAGCATCATCCACAGCCAGCACTGACCGTCCCAGTATTGACAGCACAAGTACAACAAGCATGGAACTCCATACCACAAAGTGACATTCGAAACCTGTATGACACAATGCATTCACGTTTGCAGGCTTGCATTCAAAATTCTGGAGGTTACACCGGCTATTAATTTAACAGTATTTCACATTTGAAATGCATTTTCTTGAGCTTAAATTAACCTGTGATCTTGAAAATTTAATCAATTAAACATGTTAACTTGACAAATGCATTGTCCAAATTTCATTACTCTACAATAATTTTTTCTTGGTGTTGGGATTTTTTTTTCCGTCTGTGTATTTTTTGTTGTTTGGATTTGTTTGTTAACCAAAAATATTATGATTTAGTCATGTATCAAGTGAAAATCAAAACAGGCATTGGGGCACAGGTTAGTGTCATTGTAGGAGCATAAAATTTCTTATATAAGTAAGCTACAGTGGTTTAAAAGGGATTAGAAAATTTGAATAATTGAAAAAAAAAAAAAAACCTTATAAGGGACACTCTAATGTATACTTCACAGCAGTACAGTACAAAAATGTTTATCCCTAATTAAGAGATAAACTAAAGGTGAAATAAAGCCAGAAGTAAGACCTAGAAAGGGAAAATAAAGCCCTCTTTGAAATGTGGATGCAAGATCATTAGACAAACACAGACTTTGAAGTTACAGTAAACACATTTTTAGTGTAGCTGACATGGAATCATGCACTGATAGATACTTATCAATATAGCAGACAATAACACAATTGCAGATGACACCTCTTAGGGAGTGTTCATATATTACATGGCTCGGTCTGGAGATGGGGGGGGGGGGGGGGGTTGGCTTGAAAACTACGCTGGCCTACGTGGGTGGAGGGGGTGGGGGGGTGGGAGGGTTCCGAGCCAGGCCACGTAACTTTTCATTCATATTATTTGCCACAGTTAAAATGAGGTACAGAACACACAACAGCATGTGAATATTTATCCCCGTATGTAATTTACGATAGTCTGGCAAGAGAAAACAGTACAAAATGTCTTCTGGAATCAAAAGGGAAAAAAGCTACGTGCTACATGTGAGGGGGGAGGGGGGTAGAGGCAAAAGCCACATGGGGGGGGGGGGTGGCCAAATTGGAGCTACGTAGTTTACTGACATTCCCTTAGGTTTTGATTACTGTTACATTGCATTTTCTTAATTTATGTATATAATACTTGGTTTGTATTAGATGATAACAAAAATGTATTTTTTGTTATTGATGCATATCTCTCATCAAAAAAAGTTTCAGTGTGAAAGTGAAGAGGCACAGGAGATAAACTTTAAACAAAATAAATATGTGACTAAACAATTAATAATAGAAATAAAAGAGGATAGCTATAATGTCACGTAAACAGTGGAATAAATCAATGAAAATAGCTGCACGGAGATCCTGTTATTTACACGAATAACAATTTTAAGAACTTATGAAAAAAATTCTGTATTTTCAATCCAAAAAATCTGTAGCACAACATTTACAGAAACAAAAACATTTACATTTTTTCATTCTATTTTTGTTACTATGATCCTGTCATAAAATTCTTCACTCAGGAACTTGCAAGACTTTTAGATCATGAAATGAGATTCCATGGTTTCAAGTACAATAAACAACAGATATATTATTAAAGACGTCCTATGTTAGCAATTCACATACACCTGCTCTGGTGTAGTCTGCATTCCTAAACACTTCAGTCTTGTTATTGACATACACAGCCAAAATAGTACGGATGAAATACACAAAAAAATACAAAATACTATTGATGATAGAGATAGGATCAATAATTTCTGCAGCTACCATACTTAGTATCTTGAAAGGCACAGTACAAAATTCAGATACAGTAGAACTCCAATTACCCGAATCAATTTGGACTGGACCCCATTCGGATAGTAAAAAATTCGCATAATTGGATATTTTCCAAAAAAAAGGTCTATTTTAATTAATTACTGTATGTATGTTGAAAATGGGAGAAAATAAACATTTTTAAACGAAAAGAGCTTTTAATTAATTAAATGAAAGGGCAACCCTTTTACATTTTACGCGTACTTACAAGTGCTGTACATCAGTGCAGTATATATGTACCGTACTGTAAATAAAAGTCATTGCTTGCTGAAAATCTCGTAAGCTGTTTGACTGTATTCATCCGTTTTCGGGCAGTAAAGTCATGCATCCTCTTGACAGTGATAAGTTGCATGTGGTGTGTAGGCAGAATCATTATTTTTTCAATCGCAATACGTTTCCCTCATAAATAAAAAAGTGATTCGGTTATTCAGCGATTCGGATAGTCGGAGTTTGGATAATTTGAGTTCTACTGTAGTTTCAAATTCATCTGTCTGTAGAGCTTCATGCTACTCTGTGTTATTTTGCATGCAAAAATTGATGACTATCTCAGCATTTACCTATATGATTGAGGAAGATCCATTAAAAACTATAATTGCAACTTCTGCAGTGCAGGCACTCATGAATTATCCACATAAACCTCAACAAGTGCAATACAGTAGTGCCTTAATGCATTCAGCCAACGTGATGAGCACAATTATTTATTTCACTGAGATGGTGTAAGATTTTTTAGAACATGTACAATTTGGCGCTTACCATTATTTATTGAGGTGTGTACTGACTACACATAACTGACCTCCGTAATTATTAAATTTTAGTGAGATCAAAGGAGCATTAAGCTATTATTAATATTTTATGAGTTTTATGTTCACACTTTTTGTTATTTTGTACCCTTTTTTTACCACAGAGATTTTAGTTTGGTATGTGATGTTTTCTTTCTCTGTCATAATTTTTGGTATCTTTGACTCAATAGTTACTTAATGTTTGTTTGAAATATATAAACTTACTTTTAGGGTAGAAACAAAATAGAAAAGGGATGATCAGAGGAAATGTGTAGTAATATTAATAATATATTTTTTTAAATGGTCATAATACTCAAACATCCCAGTTTGAGAAGCCACTTAACAGAGATAGTGAAGCAGAGCTTACTTAGAGGGTTCAACCATCAGCTGATTTCAAACAATTAACAATCATAAAAAGTGCAATTATATGTACTTACCGTCATAAATGCTTTCAGTGTTGCATGGAGATTCTTTCTTGGATTAATTTCGCAGACAGGAAGATGGATTTCATTTTTCTCAGACAAAAGAATATGCAAACAGTTACTGAAAATAAACAATGAGTAAAATGTTTACAATGCTAAACAACTGATTGTGATTTATCTTTAATTTAAAGACAGAAATAAGGTGCTGTTAAATACTAAAATCACAGTGAAGATAAAGCATGGAGAAGAAAGGGAGGTGGAGAGTGCATACATTGAATTATAAACCACATCTGAAGATATGTTTGATTGTTACTGAACCAAAAAGAATGTTATTTTACTAAAATAATGATAAAATACTGATTTTAGTCATGATGAGACAAGGCATCATTAAAATACTGGAGAGCACAGGTGTCAATATTTTCTGCAACAATTCTTAAGTTTATACTGGCCCTACTTAAATTATACACAATATTAAGGTCATTCATTAACCTAGATGGTTCTATTGCCATTACTTAAATAATATCATACAGGATTACAAGAGGTATAAATTTAAGATACTGCAGGTTGCTTAAATTTTGATGCATTTCCATAAGATACGAAAAAGACAGAAAAGAAATGGTAATTCAGTTTTAAATGAGAACATATTGGGACAATGTGATCCCTTCTTGTGGACTTACAACAGTGAGAGAGGATGGCAAATTTTCTGTACCTGCTCAGCAGATTTAAGCAATGAGTAAACAATGACAATTTGGACACACAAAATCTTGTGGGATTGCAAGCCAGCAGATGTATTCTTGAATGGTTGGAATACACTGTCAGGACACAAAAGGTGAGTGAATTTGGTCCAAATGCAGTCATAGAAGAGAGAAGTTGAAATATGACTGCAACAGTAAGGCAGTACAAATGTGAGCTCAAGTCAGTGGTCTCAAGATGTAAATGAGAGTTGGAGGCACTTTTAGGAAGACATGGGAACAAATGGACACTGTGGGGACTGAGATGCAACAGATTTTTTCCAGATGAATGCCATTCCAGGCAGCAGTTTGTGCTATTTGGATTTTACTGTCATTACTTTAAAAGAACTTGCAATTAGCCTGTATATTGTACACCATTATGCAAAGTCTAAATTGGAGAGGGGCAGAGGAAGAGAAGGAGAGCAAATGAAATAGTGGATTATTCAGGAGGTGGACCTGAAGAGTAGAGGGTAGAAATGGAAGGAGGTTTATCTCAGGTATCAGGTACCCAATATATATTAGAAGGCAAACTCCCACACATATTTAAAAGAAAATGGTGCTAAAAGTAAGGATTAAGATAAAATTGTACAATGAGGTACACATTGAAGTTATTGCAGTTTCAAGTCCAGGAATAGGATGGGTGGAATTTTGGGTAGACATAGTATATAACTACTCATCCTGATGGGTAACTGATAGTCACGATCGTATAAGGACAGTTGTTGCAAGTGAATTGATGAATGAAATTGCAGGTTTCACAGATTGAAAACCAATGGGAAATCTTTCCATATTAGGAAGCATTCAAGATTGGTGGCAGCTAGAAGTCATACAGCATGGTACTCGTATTAATCCACGGTCACAAGTAAATATATTTTATTTTATTGTTTTTTTTATTTCCAGGACTTTTTTGATACTGTAGAACAGAAATGCTTCTTAACAAAGATTCAAGTGTTTGGAATATTGAAACAGATTTGTGCATGGATACATGATTTCCTAATGGATTACATGCATTATGTCTTTCAAGGTGTAGCCACTATTAATCTATATTCTTTATTTATATAAATGATCTTGGAACAGCTTAAGACTGCTGATGATGCAGTTATGCATAGGGAAGGTTGTTTACAAATTCAACACACAGGAATAAATGACAACTAAAACTAAATTGAAAAAGTAAATGGCAGTACCGGATAAGCCAAAAGCAAGAATTAGCAAACGCTATGGGCCCTGCGTCTTAGGGGGCCTCATGACTATGCGTAAAATTATCTAACTCTCAAGCGATTTACTTAGAAATATTGATTTAGTCAGCTTTATCTCTAAATTTGTCCACATTACATTATGAAAAATAGTTTTGTAAATGTGCTGTTTTATTTTAAATCCTAAACTTTAATGCCCAAAGCAAACCAAGGACCTCCTGTTCACATTTGCTACAGGACCCCCACTGTCTTAATCTGGCTCTGGTGTAAAACACATTAAAAACAAAAATCAATCCTGGTGGGTGAGCAGTAACATTCTGGCCTCGTATTCAGGAGCACATGGGTTCAAATCCCTATGTGGCCATCAAGATGGTTTTCCCCAATCACTCCAGGCAAATTTTGGGATGGTTCCTTCATCAAGGCCATAGCCAAATTCCTTCCCATTCCTAGTCCCCAGTCCTTTTCCACCTCTTAATGACCTTGATATCAACAAGAAGACAGGAAAAACAAACAAACAAAAAGAATCCTATTGTGCTTGTGTACAATAGAAGCTGTATAACTTTTGATAACATTGAACCCCTAAAGTATTTGGGCACAAGATTACCAGGTGGGATTAATACCTAAATTTGGTTGAACAATTGCAATGCAAACGAGATAGCATACAAATCTCTCAAGCAGTTCCATCTGGAATAATGTTGTGCAGTATAGTATCCACCTCACAAAGGACTGATTATTAGTATCAAGGGAGTATAGAGTGGAACCACTTGTTTTGTGATTGCTTGCTTATCATTAAGAAAAATTTTACCAACTTGGTACAGAGGTTGGGTTGGTACTGACTGCAGAACAACAACACATTCCCTGACTGAATTTATTGGCAAACAACAAACACCCACTTTCATTTAAAACTAAAGAGAAATTTTTATCCAACCAATGTATTTGGGTGACAGTGGACAGAAGAGATAATAAGGTGCTGAACTGATCCTTCTGTTAAATAAGGAATTGAAATTCATAGGTGAGAGATTAACGTTGATGCAAAACACCCTTTGCCAACCAAAACTGTGTAAAATGCAAAGTTTAGATATAGAAAGTAGTCTTGCCACAGTACACTGTTGCTTTTTGTGAACCTTGAATTAGAAGGTTTCAGCAGGGCTGGCAGATAATATGGGTACGGTGGGTAGAAGTACTATCCCGGACTATTCCAGGTGGGTATTTAAATAATAATAGCGACGTTTTGCACACAATTAAAAAATATTATTGAACATTTCTAAATTTTTTTTTAGTATTTAGCCCAATGAATTTCTCTAATGAATTTGTTTGCATGATTATTACTACTATTATAATATTTCTTTTTAAGTAAGATAACAAAATAACTCTTTCAGGGAGAAACCCCATCTCATATTGTCTGATTAGCCAACTAGGCCTAAAACCATCCGTTGGCCCTTCGGTGTCTACGGAATCATGTGCCAGAAGGGGTAGGGAGGATTTTGGAAAGGGAAAAACTAGAACTCGGTTGTAATATATAAAAAACAGCATCTTCTGTTTTCATCTACACTAAAACAGTAATTAGAATGACTGATGAACAAGCTACGAGGCGTATTTTTTAAGTAAGTACCGTTTTGTCACACCGTGGCTGCAGCGCTACGGTCGGCGTTCCGCGCATGCGCACTGGGTACCTGCATCTCTTGCCTACGCACTGACGCCATTACAGTCTAATTCCTCCTTGTTTTCATTGTTCACCGAGTGTTTAAGATGCCTCCTATAAATGTGAGTCCCGCTGACTGTGAAGTACAGGCTGGTATAAGATTTCTTTGTGCTAAAGGCCTAAAACCGATCGATATTTATCGCGAGATCTGTGCATTTTACGGACAAAACATTATGAATGATGGAATGGTGAGAAAGTGGGTGAGAGCATTTAAAGATGGCCGCACAAATGTGCATGATGAACAACGGAGTGGACGTCCTTCGGTCATTAATTAAAGTTTGGTGCAGAAAGTGGACAATAAGGTGAGAGAAAACAGACGCTTTAAGGTAGCCACACACGTGGAGGCCGGGCCGCAGGGGAAACGGACCGCAGGGATTTCATCGAAGTGGCGCTGCACACACACGGGGGGTTAAAATCCTCAAGGGTTTCTCAGTCTCAGAGTTGGCTTCACGATGGCAGCATCCGATGATGTTCACGCATTGGCTGCTGTTACGATTTTCTTTATTGAATCTGTCACAGTGCTTGCTACCTCTCTCTAAGCTGCCTAGTAAAACTTGAAGCAGCCTTTTTCTGTAGTTCCATATCTTCATAAAAGCTTCCTATCATATTTCAAAAATTTGCCTCGGTTAACCAGGTGGCTCGAATAATCGGAACTCGGATAACCGGACTTTTACTGTAATTGATTTATTCCCATTCGTAAATACATCAACAACATAAAATTAAGTTTAAATGACATAAAAACTAAATTAAAATAATATTAGTTTAAAATCATGTTGTAATTAATATAGTTGATCATGTGATGTAAACTCAAATTCAAATCACATAACATCATTTGCATTATAATTTGATAGAACAATTGCTGCTGTGTCGTTGTTTTGAGGTAATTTATCAAAATCTGCTGGTGGTTTATAATGATCCTGCTGGTGTTGCTTGAAAAGGTCGTGGGCTGAGACTATTCGATGAGGTTCCTGGATAAAAAAATATCCAGAACTGCTGCCTGCAGAATAGTACAGGCCAGAAGTAGGTAACCATTGCTCACTGTAAGACATTCCTAAACAGCCCATTTCGATTTGAAACAGGGTGTCATTAATTATTTTTTCTGCTATTAGCATTTGATTGGTCGGAAGGCCACGTAATTTTATGGCAACGGTTTTGCTAACAACGTCAAAGTGATCTTCTTGCAGCACGGTTTTTTTTTAATGTTCTTCAGCAAATCACTTCGAAAAGATTCATTTCCTGATGGTTTAATGTTGCTGTTTTTTTTTTTAATATTGATTCTTTTTATTTTTTTGCATTTGGTTCATTCTCCTTCAATATTTATGCCAGCTTGGCGTAGGTAGCTTCTCGTTTGTTTGTGTCGTTGTATTCCTGGTACTTCAATTCCTATAGACAGGGCTCACTATCATACATATTTATAAACACGGAGCATCACGAAACGGAAAATTAGAAACAAAACAGAGAAACAAAATCGCAACACACGCAGGCACTCGCAAGAAATCCTCGAAGGCCGACTGACCCCAGGAGACACACGCTGAGATTCCCACCCTCCCTCCCGGCCTTCCAGGAAGTAAGAATTGTTTTTCGGTGGGGATTTGGCCGCACTGGGGTGCGGCCACGGCCTCAAGCAAGTGCCCACACACGTGCGGGATCCCGCAAGGCCGTGACCATTGCGTCCAAATCCCTTGGGTTTCCCGCACGTGTGTGGCGGCCTTTACGATTTCCTCCTTGTGTGATGACTTTCCTAATGTTTCTCATAGTGTTTTGTATGGCATTGTGACCGAGCACATGAATTATCGAAAATTGTGCTCACATTGGGTACTGAAAATGTGAACGGATGTGCACAAAACCAAATGTTTAAGTAGTGCATTGACTTTCCTTGAGCGGTACCACAACGATGGTGATGATTTCTTAAGCCAAATTGTTATGGGTGATGAGACATGGGTGGCCTACATCACACCTGAATCAAAGCAACAGTCCATGGAATGGCGGCATTCAGATTCACCCAAAAAAGTGAAGTTCAAGCAAACAATTTCTGCCCAGAAAATCATGTGCACAGTTTTTTGGGACAGAAAAGGAGTATTGCTTGTGGAATTTCTGCCTCGTAATGAGACAATCAATGCAGCAGCTTATTGTGAGACATTGAACAATCTGGGCCGTTCAATCCAGAACAAAAGACATGATAAGTTGAGCAAGGGCATCGTTTTGCTGCATGACAATGCCCATCCACATGTGGCTAATCAGACCAAAGATGTCATCACATCTTTTCGATGGGAAACTCTAGATCATCCTCCGTACAGCCCTGATCTGGCACCCAGTGACTACCATCTGTTCCTGCACTTGAAGAAACACCTGGGCGGTCAGCGTCTTGAAGACGATAACGAAGTCAAAACAGTTGTGATGCAGTGGTTAACTAGTCAGGCGGCCGACTTCAATGAGGAGGGTTTTCAAAAACTGGTACTACATTATGACAAGTTCCTCAATATTGAAGGGAATTATGTAGAAAAGTAGAGTAAGGTACAGGCTTTCATGTAAAAATAAAATTATTGATATATAATTGCACGTCTTTTTTTAATTTCAAAACGGTACTTACTTAAAAAACATGCCTCGTATAAAACACAAATACTTACCAATTTAACCTTTTTAAGTCCTGCACACTATTGCCAATTGTCTAATAGTCTTTCCTAAGAGACACAAATCTTTTAATTTATTGTTCAGAATGCTTTGACATAATGTTTTTGCAGATGCCAAAGTATTTGATGTTATAGCATATGATTATTATTCACCTATAATTTTGAAAATTTTCTTGCCGTCAGTTTCAAATGGAATCTGAATAATTTCATGGGTGTAGCAAACAGTTAAGTTTATGGAGGCAAGTGACATACTGAACATGCCATGAAGATTTAGTTACCGTATTTTATAGACTATATACACGCCTTAATTTTTAAGCATTTTTTTTAAATAAAATTTTTATTGCTAGATTTGAAAGTCAGTCTAAAAAAAAATTCTTAGTTTATAAAATCGAACTGACCTTTAAAATCCCTGAAAATCATAATTTGAACTTTTTACTTCTTCCTCCCTTCATCATCATCATCATTGTGCTCTTCATATATAAGATGGTCTTCACTGCCATTGAGAGCATTACTTATGCTGCATTTCTTGAAATATTTAACAATAATATCTTATCTCACTCTAGACCATGACTGTTTTATCCACTGACACACTTTCTGATTGTAGGTTGTTTTAAAGCTCACTTTGGTGTGAATTTATGTTGGGTTTCATCCATCACCCATTTGTTCCATTCCTCTCTCATATAAACTTTACATGGTTTATTTATTGAGACATCAAGAGGTTGCAATTGTGAAGTAAGTCCTCCTGAAATAACAGCAAGCTCTGTATTTCCTTGTCTCAATTTCTTTTTCACAGAATGTTTCAAATGACTACTAAACTGAGCTAGCACAAGAAGAGAACTCTTCTTCAATAAAGCACCTTTCCTTCTCTCCCACACTCTGTTAATCCATAATTCCATACCAGCCTCATCCATCCAACCTTTTCATGCATGTGAACAACACCACCTGGCGGTAGTATTTCAGAAGGTTTTGGCATTGTTTTGTTCTTGAAAATGATGATTGGATTAGCTTTAGTACCATCAGCACAACATGAAAGGACAACAGTGTAGTGCATTATTTCATGTCCGCTTGTTTTTATAGGTACAGTTTTAGCACCTTTCATGACAACAGTTATATTACTTGGCACATGAAATGTCAGAGGAGTTTCATCTATATTCGCTATTTGGCTTAGTTCCACAATGGTTTTCTTTTGATGTTAAATAATAATGTGATGGACAGACAATATTTTTTCTTCATACTCTTGTGGTATTTTGTGAGATATTTTGGTTTTGGTTCGCATGCTAAGTCCATGACACTTCATAAACATGTAGCACCAACCATCTCCACCCTTAAAGTCTTAATTTCCACTGTAGTGCTAGCTTATGAGCATGAATTTGAATACTTTTGTATTAATTCCAATGCCATTTTGACGGTGTCCCTGAATCCATTTCAATACGTCATCTTCTAGTTTTGGCCATTTTGCATTCAGTCCTCCATATGAACATTTAGTCATTCTCATTTTTTTTAAGTTCTTCTTTACTAGCCCGCCAATTGTGAATGGTTTTTTTCTGTTGGTACAGGGTCAAAATGCCACTCAGCTGCTCTGTTTCCATGTTTTTCTGCATATGGCATTACTTTCGATTTATAGCCCGCATCATACGAATTTTTTTTTCCACTGCAAAACTAGCTAATAACAAAAATACTGTACTGTTACCGATAACACAAATAATTTTCGATTCAAGTTCACAGGCACCGTAGACTGCAATGACATATCATAGGCTAGACTGTGTTCTGAGTTTGTGATGGTGGGGTGGGAGGGAGACAGTGTTAGCAAGCTTGTGAATCCCTGCAACTCATGTCCGTTGCATCGGTGCACTGCTGCTGCCAGTTGAATCTGATGTTGCCATTTTCCCGCAGCATCGAATATATGGCCATTTTTGAGACTGCTGCGAAATTTAAATCAAACGCTGGACATTTTTATATTAAATTCAAGTATAAGATGCACCTGAATTATGGAGGCTATTTATGAAGAAAAAAGTGCAGCTTATAGACCATAAAATATGGTATCAGTGTGGATGTGTATGGTATGAATGCTGTTATTGATGTGAAAGTATTTCAGAGTTAATGGATCAATTATGAATTTACATGAATGATATTCATCCCAACTACAATCTTTTGAAAAACTACAACCATTATCCTCCCTTCACATTATATGAGGACATTCATCTGAGAACAAATTTAGAACCAAAAACAGGAGAGAGAAATTTTTTTACATCTGGTGCAAAATTGACAATATTAATTTATCCTATTTTTTGATATCTTCAATAACAAACACAGTCTAAAAAATATGTTTCATAACATATTAAGAACATTTTAAAGATAATAGTTTATTTTATGTCTATATACAAAAACTAAAGACTATATATATGTTAATATTAATAAATAAATACTGCTTAAGAAATTGAATATTTGTTCATTTATTTACTTTCTGAATGTGTTTCACTTCTTAACTGAAGCATCTTCAGCAGTTTTACTGTTGATTGTGCATACATTATGATATTGTTATGTTTTACATTTTGAATATTGAAGATTTTATACAAATTATAATCTATTTACATCTTATGATACATTGCTCTATTTATCCACCATTCTCAGCAGCAGTGATTTCTGTTGGCTTTTTGGATTGCAGCTCATTTTCTGCTTGTTATTACACCAAGTAAACTAGCACTACACTACACTGCACTGTGTATTTTGTATGAATGGCTAGTCTGTTTTGTTTACTTATTACTGTGCAACGCTATGTGATGCTGTTTTGTTTTCCTTGTTTGTCTTCTGTTTCTTTTGTGTGTGGTGTGTTTTTTCAATATGTATATGTTTGTGTTGGTTTGTTATGATTTTTTATATGTCCTTGTTTAGTGGTGTTTTGCCTGTGTTGATAGTTTTATTCTTTATTTTATATTTAGTACTGTTTATAGTGTCTGGTGTATCAGGTTTGTGTATTCGTTAATTATATATTTTCTTTCTGTTAGTGATTTTTGTATGTGATGTTGGAATGTTAGTTTTTGTGGTTTATTGTTGTTTATGGTGAGCATTTGCATGTCTGTGTCTATATTCGTTGGTTGGTGATTGTGTTCTTGTAAGTGTTCAGCAAATGTAGAATGGTTTTTGTATTTTAGTGCTCTCATGTGTTCTTTGTACCTTGTTTCGAATTTTCTACATGTTTGTCCAATGTACTGAGCTTGAAATTCATTGCATGTTAACCTGTACATTCCTGAGTTGTGGAACTTATTGGTTTGTGTGTTACTTTTAATGTTTTCTGTATTGTGTTATCTGTTCCAAATGCTATTTTGAATCCTTATTTATTTCTTTTTTTAAAAATATATCTGCAATTTCATGTGTGTCTTTGTTGATGTACATCATCACACGCCATTTCTTTCTGTTTTGTTGTGGTTGAAGTGTGTTATTTGTATTTGATATACGCCTACTGTGGATGAATGTCTTTCATGGTGATAGGATTATGTAATGTGTTGTTTTCTTTATTTATCTGTTAATTATCTGATGTACCCTGTTTTCTTTATGCCTATTTTTTGTGGCTATATAGATGATTGTGTTAAGTTCTAGTATGTAGTTATCTTTGTTGAGTGGGATTTTATCCAATCCGTAGAACATGTGTCTCAGTGCGGCTTCTTTATGTGTTTGTGGATGGTTTGATTCAGCTCCTATTATCATGTCTGTGACGGTGTTTTTTCTATATATCTGAAATGAGTGTTGTTGTGTTGTGCTTTGTAAGTAGATCATAATTTGTATAAAAACTTCAATATTCAAATGTAAAACATAACAACATTGTAAAATATATATACACACAGTCAACAGGAAAACTGCTGAAGATGCTTTAGTTAAGAAGTGAAACACATTCGCTTAGGCTGTATTTATTTATTAATATTATCAACAAATGAGGAACATGATTCAAAACATCCAAATATTAAAGAATATATGGCTGTCCAAAACATTTACATTATTTTAAGAACTCAACTAATATTAGGTTGAATTTGAATTATTACAGGCATAACCTACTTGCTACGTTTCCTGATACACACTAGTAACTGCAGTAATAATTTCCTGTGCCCTTTTACTGCTGGCAGTACTCTTTCATGAGTCTGCATAGGTGGCAGTTGCTTGTACGTCCTAGCTCGTTCAATGATTGGGATGATATCATTTGCGCGAAGCTTCAGCTTTTCAACATCTTTAACCCACTGGGCTTGTAAGGATTCATCATCTGCATCTCCAGGCGTCTTCAGCTTACCTCCTGAGCAGAAAAAACTAATTGCTTATCACTGATGTGGTTAGTTTATATAACACAATAAAGATTAATACAATTCTGTGAATATAATGGCAATATATCATCATTTAGATCAACATCAACACCTTGAAGAAATTGTGTTTAACATCAGCCCCCATCAACTTATTCAAAACTTTTCTAACTGCATAGGAACCAACCAGGTCAATTTCACTTTAGTTTACAAAAGATATTCAAAATGCAAGAACTTTTGTACATAACGTACTGTCAAGGAGGCCGAATGACTTTGTCGCGTGGGGATGGGTGCACCAACCTGCAGCGAATCGTTATCACGACGTCCTCTGCCGTCCCGGAATTCTTCTGTCTTTCCTGACACCACTGCAATTTAATGTACCAGTCGCAGAACTGGTTGGAATGCAGGGAAGTCTTGCGGAAATGAATTTGCACCGCGAACATTTAACTTATTTATTGGCCACAAGGTTACACAAGATATGGCCGAGGAGCGGGTCCACTTCGCTTCCAATTAATAGTAATTTTCCCAGGCAGACGACAAAGTTAGTTAGACAGCAGGGGGCACCGTGCAAGAGCCGATGTTAATACTATGATGGTTCTGGGACAAGAGAACTCGCGAAGCATGCTGACCGGCCTCGTAACCTCGGATTCGCGAAGTTCGGAAATTGCCAATTAGCGTCAGCGAATTCCGCGGCCACAAACAACTGGTGAGCGGTCAGCAGCTCGACCTGCACCTCGTTTAACAAATTCAGCTTTAAATAAAGTTAATAATTTTGAGCTCTCACAGTACTAATACTAACCATGTCGTGCAAAAATTCAGTCCACCAATAGTATGCACCTTCCCTGTATTTGTTTTAGAATAATATATTCAATTGTAAATACCTGTTCATAAGGATTACATGATCCTCTAAGGTGAGAGAAACACACACAAAAAGTTTAATGTGAATCGCTACCTGACTGGTGCTCAATTATAATTTCTTGCGAAAATTCTTGTGTGTTTCATTATATTTACAAACACTAATGTTATTGCTGTCTCCTGAGTTAAACTAATTTTGAAGAGATATGTACCATGTTAAAAATTAATATTCTAAAACTCTGATCACAAGGTACATGTAATTGTATAAAATATACAAGTGGAAATTAAAAACTATAGAACAGACATAAAAAGGATGAAATTAAAAATAAAAAACTTGAAAAATATATAGAACTGGTAAATAAAACACCAGTACATTTTGATACAAAAACAATCACCTGTAACATTTCCTGTTAATACAAAACGAAACCAGGAGCCACTTGCACACTCAACCATCAGCAATGTTGTAGGCTCAATTTCAAATCCAGTTTCTTCCAACACTTCACGTTTCACAGCATCCTGAAAACAATACAAAGTAAACTAATTTTTGTGCAACAAAAATAAAAATCACTATAAATCTTATTCTACTCTAATAGAAATGAATAACAGGTATTTTCACCAAACCAATAAATTATTATATCACAAAAAAGTTTCAACATGAATAATTATTTTAACAGGATAAAATGAAATTGTAAGGAACCAGGCTGATACCAGGGCTTTAGTATCGCCTTAGCGCTTCAACTAACAGTTTAAGTGGGTTCAAAGTTCTGCGGAAAGTTCATAAAGTAATTTGAATTTGACCATGTAGCCTGAAAGACTCAACGTAAATGCTTGAGGTCACCACTAGATCTGTTGCTAAACCACAAATCTAGAAAAGGTTTACTGTCTACTATGAAATCACAAGTCCACTTTACTCGAAAAATTTGTAGTTTATTTAAAAGAAATCCCAAGTTCAAAATAGCATTACACAGTTGAGTAGGCAATCGAACACACTTTTCCAAAAGGTTGCAAGTTGTGGAGAGAAATTTAACCGACCGACCCCTTTAGTGAATTTACAAGTTCATGTTATAAGTTATCCTCGCTGACTATCACGCCAAAGTTCCAACATGGCTGACCCAATGGTGCGAAGGTCTAACCGTTTACTACCCGCTTCCACACAAGACTTGTGCAGACTCACTCACATAACGCTCCCCGGAACAAGATAGAGTAACATGCAAGCAGGAGATTATATAGGTTCGATGACGTCACAGCTGAAACACAACTTTATGCTGCGGCCTAGCCAAAATATGACCCAGCAAACTCAATAACCAAGCAGATATAAAGTAATTAAAGGCTGACAGTATTTAGACTTTTTTAATAGAAGATCAGTGGATATTCAGTGAGTAATTTTAAGTGGTTCGTTTTAAATGTCTATTTTAACCTTCGCGTAGAGACACGACCTGTTTGCCGACTTGGGGAAACCAGTTCGTTTAAACTTGTGCAATTTCGTCACTTCTGCTGAATCACAATTTATTTAAATAAAATTACTGTCAGCGTGTTCTCCAAAAATTCCTGAGTTTAATGGTGTAAGTTTTATCGAGATTGATTATTGGATAGTGAAGTTACAGCTTTGACAAGATTCATAAAAATGATATATGGGTTTTAATTAATAACTTTTCTTCTATTGCTTTTATTGAAAAAGTAAAATTACCAGCATTTTCTCTGAATTAAATTACGTATTTTGAAAGTTGTTTTATATCTGTATCTAACTTCAATTGGTTGTAATAAATTCCTAAACCGAGCACATGGTTTCATGATGAAATAATTTCTAAAATCTTTATAAAATCTGTTCTACTGCATGGAATGGCCTGAAATTAATATGTGTGTACTAAATTTTTGGTTCTTTCAAGAAATCTACTTTTTATTTCGAAAGCTTACTAGGATTCAGTGTAAAAAATGTTGAAAGTGAAGTGTATTCAACGAAGTGTTTAAAAATTTATTTAAGTGATTTACGCGTCCAGAAACTACGGGATTTTAGTGAATTTACCCTTTTATTAAATTATTGTTCCTTTAAAATTACTTTATTTCCTTTGAAAGTATGCAGAAATAGTGAAATATCAAATATCAAAAATCTATTGTTTGGTTAGCTGGATTATTATGGATTATCTTACTTCAGGTTAGTACGAGGTTTTTATATCATTATAGAAAGTTAGTTTATTAATTTTATTAGGTGTTGAGTCACTTTATCACTTTCAAATCTGTTTAGAAATGATTAAATGTTCATATAGCAGAAGTTCATTGTTTCCAAATTGAACTATTATTAATTATTTTATTTTCGATTGACATATAGTTTGTTTACTGTTATACAAAGTTTATTTAGGGCTTTTATTCAATACTGACAGTCTTTACTGCATTTAAATTGGTTTAGAAACAGTGAAATTGACCCATAGCAAAGTTTATTGTTTGAAAAGTGAATTAACCTATTTCCTACCAAAATAATGTTTTCTTACTATCATAGAAAGTTTATTTAGATCTTTTATTTACTTTTATATATCTTTACTACTTTTGAAAGAGTTTATTTAATCAGTTTGGTCATGGTATCTACATGCTATATAAAGCGTCCCTTTCCTAACCTATATAAGCAATGAAACTATCTGTTACTAGAGTGTTAGCTTTTTCCTATATATCTAAAAGTGAGGAGCTAGAATTTGACAAAATTCTAAGATGCTTACAAAATCTTTCAAAAATCTGTAGGAATAATTTATAGCAATCAAGGAATGACACTTGACTCCTCATCATACTGGTAAGAATAAACCCGGAAGCTCTCAGCCTACTGTATTTACAAAAAGCATGATTTCTTTTCACTGTTTTGTTAATTTTACTACAGTAACAAAACTTGTAAGCTCATTTCATAATTTCAAAGTCTTGTATGTCTTCAATGTAGCTGAAGTACTGATGCTAAAATTTTTCCAAGAGTTGCCAATTTAGCTCAAAAGCTTAAATTATCTAAACCTGATTGTCATAAGAAAATAAATTAGATTAATGATATTATTTCAGATGTGCATATTGGTCAGTTATGATATCAAAGAATATGAAGTATAAAAGATAACCTCAATATCACCAATAAAAAACATCTAAGCTTGAAAGTTCGATTTTGACTGCCAGTTTAGTGCCTAGAGAAAAATGAAATTTAAAATCAAATTGTCAAATGAGAAACTAGTTTAGAATCCCTAATAGATAATAGTTCAGACACAGATGAGATGTAAAAATATGTGGTCTTTCACACCTTGATGCCAGAATGGAGGCAGTGTACTCGGCAGCATACTTGTAGCTGCTGTGTCTATCAACAATCACTTTCACAAATTCTTCTAAACCAAGCAAATCAAAACGTTTTTGGATTCATTGAACATACATTTTAAAGTCCGTTGTCTTACCAAAAGACCACCCTATTTATCAACTTCCTATTTAATTGTAAATTATGGCTGTTAATCAGCTTCTGAGATACAATTAACTGTTAAGAATAAATTTTGCTGGAAATAAGAATCTTCCTAATGTTTCTATGGCAAAAAAATGTGATGGTATTAAGTGAGATAACATTTCAAATACTGCTGCAAAATTCAGTAATAAACCACTACAATTTAAGTCAAAGTGATAAACTGCTTGAAGCAGATTTAACATAACCAATTAAAATCTGATTCACGATGTCATTAGATATTTAAGTATATCATATAGTTGAAATAATATATCGCCAACAATGTTTCCAATCTTTAGTAAACACATCATCTGAGATATATTGGACAGACGTAAAAAATTTAATTTATCCCCTTATTGTAGCAGACAGAGACCACCACTTACCAAATTCAACAGCAATATCCAATTGAATTTTTTTTTTTTCTTTCTTCTACTCCCATTTTTCTGAAAATTTCTCAGTTTTCAGAACATTTGTTAAAGGGTACATGATTTAATGAGGACCTCCCTCTTATTGAGGAAAGCAGATGAGAGGTGAATTTGTCAAGGACACTTATCTGAAGAGTGAACAGTATTCAACTACTTACAATGCTGCTCAGCAAACCAATCCATTCAAATATTTTTTTCCCACAGACTTTATGGTTCATTGACGCCATGATCATCTAAGCCAGGAGAGGATGAGGGGGCAAGGCATAAGAAAGAATATGGTCATTACCTTTTGAAGAAACCATTCTGGCATTTGCCTGAAGTGAAACCAGAAAACTACATGGCCAGAACTGGATTCAAACCTGCTTTCACCAAAATGCCAGTTTTGTATTCAAAACACCTTATACAAAATGCAACAATTAAGAGTCTTTAAAATAATGTAACAACTGGCTATTTTTAACATTTAAAGATGATATTTTAAGAAATATGATTAAAAAAATGGAATGAATTTGTCATTTCATTGGTTCTAATGATGGCAAACTACACCATAAAACAATTTATCATTGCAATTTAATATATTTTTATTTATTTTAGAATATATCAGTCAGCCATTATATGTATTGCTATAAACAGTATACTTAAATCATTAGATGGCTCCAAGGGATGACAGGCAGCATAATACTGCATGTGTGCCTTAAATGACACACCTAGACTAGTGCTGCCCAATTCTTTATCCATCCCTTTAACCATACTACATTGGCTCCAGGTAAAATCTGTGTCGAGTAAATAGTTAGCTGAGCCCCTCAACTTTATACATAGATGAGTCCAAAGTCTGTTGTTATGCTCAACACCAGACCATTTTGAAAATTTATGATTACCATCAGATTTATAGAATATGCGACACAATTAGATAGAAATGGTGAAGCAGATGCACCAACACATAGCAAATAATTTATGAGATAAGTGGTAACTAACAGTTATTTAACAGAAAACAAAACAGTTGGGCATCATTATATGAGACGCTTCTTCTGTCAGCATAAGATCACCATCGCTTCTGAACTCCATAGATGGAAACTACCTTACCAATATATCCATAACACAAGGCAACCTCCTGGTCTTAAACTCCATGAAGAACAAACAAGTAAACCCATCAATTTTTATTTATACCCCCATCCCCCATTTTTTCTTTGTAAATTTATTCTGGTTTTATATTATTGCTTCCTTCTATATTGTAATTTTTCCTCATGTTTATTTACAATTATTTTTTCTTTTGTATTACAATTTTTTTAAACTTGCATTTCTAACAAAATTATCTTCCCATAGTTACTGATTGTTTATTTCATATTTTTCACTCTCAACTGCACTCAACAGCTATCCATCCATGCATGAAGTATCAGAATGTGCACACTGGATCCCCTTGCATATGGCTCGTCTCTGTACATGAATAAGCTATTAAACTGAAATATCATAAATGTGTTCATCATGGTTCTCCTGCCTTCATCTCTGGCATGTGATGAACCTATTTTCCCCATCCATGCTTATTTATACAAATAAAATAAGGTCAAAAAACTTAATATGTGAATGCATTGATCGAAACAGGTGAAGACTGTGAACAGCTGCAGAGTGGCCTGTATAGAATATTTAAATGGGTAGGTCAGCATAGAATGAAGATAAATGCCAAGAAGAGTCAGCTTATTAGGTACACAGATAAAAAACTAAAGGTTAATCATGATTACAGGGTGGGGTCAGAACTGCTTGTTGAAGGCTTGAAGTGTAAATATCTTGGCATAACATTTGATAACAAACTCAACTGGGCAGAGCACATTGGGCAGGTGGTAAGAAAAGGTTACAAAATTCTTCATTTACTGGGGAGGGCGATGAGGGGATGTACCAGAGAATTTAGGGAACTGGATTGCAAAACTCTGGTCAGGCCATTGGTTGAATATAGTGGTGTAGTTAGGGACCCACATTTTGGTTATCAAATACAGTAGTAGGAGGATCTGCAAATTATCACAGGACCCAGTCAGCAACTGATATGACAAAGGAACTGGATTGGGAATCATTGGAGGAAAGGAGGGGGTGGAGAGAGTGCTGGGAATGTACAGGGCATATGTTGGTGATGGGGCTTGGAGGGATATTGGTCAAAGAATTAGGAGTAGTGCATGGAAGGAAAAAAGTGACCACGACTACAAGCTGGTGCTAGATTTGATGCATGAAGGAGTGGGGATTTTTTTTTTTTTTTTTTGGCAAGGGTATCAGGGATTGGAACAATTTACCAAATGAAGTGATGAATAATTTACCAAAAACGCTTAAGAAAATTAAAATTTGTATGTCGGAAACGTAAATAGGGGAGGAATATAAAAGAATTTTAAAAAATAAAATAAAAATGGATAGTTAGATGATTAGGAGAATTTCCAACAGAGCGTTTGCTCCATCGAATTAAAATTAATAATAATAATAAAAGACTGCGGTCGGTGATGTGATCTTAAAAGTGGAGAGAGCTTATGGGCTAACGAAAAACATTTATAACAAGCATTAACTAAAATTGTGATACTTTACTAAATAATAATTTTTCCTCCATTATATTTTCACAATAAAATGTAACAAAATCACAATCACATCTTGGCCAACAAACTGAATAGATCAGTGATAATGCTTATGATACTTTTGTGAGTCTACAATTGGTACAAAATGATAATTGCAATAACTACCATTTGTTACATCCTGTGGGCATAAAACTGACCAACCTATTACGAGTTTAAATCAAACGTGCTTCTTTTTCAGTTGCCATATTATTTACTACAGGCATCATGAATGAATCTGGTTGGGAAGTTCGAATTATGATATGCACACATTTCATGTGACCAAAGAAACTGTTTTCAATTACTTCCAAAGCAGACTCCATTTTCTAAGCATTATATTTACTATAGGCAGTAAACAGATGGAACATCAAGCATTGGAACAACAATCATTGACTTGTACTTTAGATATGGATTATAATCTGAACTGTAAAAATGCTTACCACAATTGTAGGTAGATGGTTTATCAAGCTGAAAATTGTGTAGTAACCAACATGCAATGCAGAAGTTCTGTAACTATTACCAGATGCACCTTAAGAGCACACTGTTAACAAAAATGTTCTTTCTCCAAACACTTCCTTCATTAAAAATCTTTCTTCACATTTTTTTTTCTTCAAATTTTTAATTCTTGGTTTCTGGACCAAAGTGTTTGTTAGCGCATCATATTAATGTCCAATCAGAATTCAGTTCTCCTGCCCCTCTTGTCCTCAACAGTAAATATCAATTCACTAGCAGTTACATGCTACGATCCCACATCCTATTCCCCTACTATCACTGGTTATTAAACACCTTTCCAAATTATCTTAACCGCTGAATTTCCAATCTGAGGGTTCAACCTACACTGTTGGTCTAGCCTCCTAAACTTCTTTTTACAGTAATTCAAACTAGTGCACTCTGTATCCAGATAGAAAATTGATAATGCTAAGAAGTACTCCTCATACCAAATTTTACATCACAAAAACCTCATTCTGTTATTCCCCACACAATTCCAGTTTATCAAGACAATCATACTATAGACTAGGCAATTCCTGCAAAAATAAGCCAAATAATACCTTGGCAATATTTCTAACCATATTATTCGGGCTCATGAAGGTCATTAGAGCTGAGAGAGGACACGGGACAAGGAATAGGAAGGAATTTTGCCATTGCCTTTTGAAGGAACCATACTAACATTCACTTGGAGTGATTTTGGGAAACCGTGGAAAACTGAAATTTTGATGCCAGGATAGGGGTTGTCAGCAGTTTCATGTTTCAAATGCCAGGCTCAAGCATTACCACTCAGGCACCAGGCTCAGTTCAACCAAAAGAAAAACTATCTAAATACTGGTCTATTTCTCCTACTCCTGAAACCCCACAATTGCCCAAAAAAAAAAAAAAAAAAAAAACATTTCTTGAAACCACATTTCCGACTGGGAACTGTTTCAAAAGTAATCCTTGATGAGCTCTTCTACCACTATCCAACTCCCGCAGAAACTAAAAGTTTCAGTGATAAATCTATTCGCCATCCCCACTCTGAATCTCATATCACCATTCTGAAAGGATGCCAGCACTAAGTTTAAAAACTGCTTGCACATCTGGCATCAGCTCTAAAAGAAACTGTTTCACGTGATTCAGGAGTTAGGCTATGTTGCCTTAAAAGGTGAACAAACACTCATTTTATCACCTGCAATTGTAGTTATTATTTCTAGCTATTGGATTTTCCTTCTATTCACACAACTAACAAAGGATTACAAAAGATTAATGTGCAGTCTAACAAAACAGATAAAGTTGGAATAATTCAGGTTTTTTCCCCTTAAGGCTTAATACCTCATCAATGTCAACATCATTAGAGACAGAAAGGGACCAAATGCAAGGAATGGAAAGTCTTTCGGCCATCCTGGTATTCCCCTGGAGTGATTTCGGGAAACAATGGATGATAGAGATTCGATCTTGCATCCACCCGAATGAAGGCCAGAGCATAATCATTCACTCACTATGCTCGGTACTATTCAGGTAATCATGTTTCAGAACAATTTATTAGTAATAGCAGAACCCACAGGGAGATACTTTTTTTAATTTTTGTCCATAAAAATAACTTCACAATGTTACAAAAGTCTCTGTACAGTAGTTCCATACAGCTCCTGCTTGCAATGGAAGCAGTTTCATTTCTACAGAATTATGAAAAGCTTATCTCTTATTGTTAATATCTTGGAATCAGATGTTTGCAATTAATGTGCGAAAATAACTAGAAGTTGGATTCTGAAATAACCCCCAAAAATGCTTCACAGATGTGTATTTGTTTCTAACATTGCAGATGTACCATATTTGACAAGCATAAAATTAGATTTGTTCTCACTAAATGTTATCTTTCTGCAAAAATTATCAATTTGACCTGATTCTGAAAGTAATTGTGCAGGCATTTTCTGAAATAATCATTCACTTATGCCTATCTCTGCTAGAGATATGCAATGCAGAAAGAAACATTGTTTCACAGAAGACAGACAACTGCTTTAGGCCTGTGAATATTGTCTTCCAAATCTATAAGTTGTCTCCCATTCAATAAGAATATTATATACATAAATTAATGAAATACGTTTATTACTCACCATAATATCTGGATTTGTATTTAAATTCTATCATACAATTAAAAGGTATAAGATATGCACAAAAGAAAGAGAGAACAACTTTTTTATGATCTGTATACAAAAATTCACCCCTTACTCACTTAAAATAATTTTATAAAGCATGAACTGAAAATTCACCATCCTCAATCACAATTGGCAATAACCACAAAACATCAGATTTGAGGAAAGTTTTGTGATTAGCACTTTTCACATTAAAACATAAGAGTAAGGTAAAAAATAACACAAACAAAATATATATATATATATATATATATACACACACAACATTACAGACTAAATGAAAAAACTTCAGCTGCTACAAGCAGAGACTGAACTATTTTTTTTTTTAACACAAGGTTAAATGTTTAAATGATTTAAATTTCATTTCCACATAACTATGGACAACAATCTCTGTATTTTCCTATACAAAGAATGCAAAAAGGAGGAGGAAGGGACATGTGTATTGTTTCTGAAAAAAGAGCTTTGCGATGTCGGCAAAGGAAAAAATCACATTTATCGCAAAAAAGCATCATTACGAAAATTTCCAATAAAACACATTAACAAAAAATCAGTACATTTCCTTAAAAAAATGCTCCTAACCAATCAAATGATCAGTTCTGCAGGCCTGTAACACCAATCACTTATTTGATGACAAAAATCTTTCTTTTAAGGTGACTTAAAAGCTGTTGAAGTTTCAGTTTTCATAAAAAGATATGCATTTATCAAGACACAATTGTTAACCTTTTTTTTTTTACTTATTGCTTTACGCCTCGTCGACGGCTAAGATCATTAGAGACAGGGTGGGACTGGGGGCAAGGAATGGTAAGGAATTCGGCCATGGCCTTTTTGAAGGAAGCATCCCAGCATTCGCCTGGAGTAATTTGGGGAAACCATGGAAAACCCAAATCTGGATGCCCGGACGGGGATTCGAACCCACGTCCTCCTGAATGCAAGGCCAGAATGTTAACCGTTCACCCACCAAGCTCGGTCACAATTGTTAAGATGACATCTGAAACATTTATTACGAGACGTATTTTTTAAGAAAGTACCGTTTTGTCACACCGTGGCTGCAGCGCTACGGTCGGCGTTCCGCGCATGCGCACTGGGTACCTGCATCTCTTGCCTACGCACTGACGCCATTACAGTCTAATTCTTCCTTGTTTACATTGTTCACTGAGTGCTTAAGATGCCACCGATAAACGTGAGTCCCGCCGACTGTGAAGTACGGGCTGTTATAAGATTTCTTTGTGCTAAAGGCCTAAAACCGATCGATATTCATCGTGAGATCTGTGCGGTTTACGGACAAAACATTATGAGTGATGGAATGGCGAGAAAGTGGGTGAGACCATTTAAAGATGGCCACACAAATGTGCATGATGAACAACGGAGTGGGCGTCCTTCGGTCATTAATGAAAGTTTGGTGCAAAAAGTGGACAATAAGGTGAGAAAAAACAGATGCTTTAAGATTTCCTCCTTGTGTGATGACTTTCCTAATGTTTTTCGTAGTGTTTTGTATGGCATTGTGACCGAGCACATGAATTATCGAAAATTGTGCACACATTGGGTACCGAAAATGTTAACGGATGTGCACAAAACCAAATGTTTAGGCAGTGCATTGACTTTCCTTGAGCGGTACCACAATGATGGTGATGATTTCTTAAGCAAATTGTTATGGGCGATGAGACATGGGTGGCCTACATCACACCTGAATCAAAGCAACAGTCCATGGAATGGCGGCATTCAGATTCACCCAAAAAAGTGAAGTTCAAGCAAACAATTTCTGCCCAGAAAATCATGTGCACAGTTTTTTGGGACAGAAAAGGAGTATTGCTTGTGGAATTTCTGCCTCGTAATGAGACAATCAATGCAGCAGCTTATTGTGAGACATTGAACAATCTGGGCCGTTCAATCCAGAACAAAAGACATGACAAGTTGAGCAAGGGCATCGTTTTGCTGCATGACAATGCCCGTCCACATGTGGCTAATCAGACCAAAGATCTCATCACATCTTTTCGATGGGAAACTCTAGATCATCCTCCGTACAGCCCTGATCTGGCACCCAGTGACTACCATCTGTTCCTGCACTTGAAGAAACACCTGGGCGGTCAGCGTCTTGAAGACGATAACGAAGTCAAAACAGTTGTGATGCAGTGGTTAACAAGTCAGGCGGCAGACTTCTATGAGGAGGGTTTTCGAAAACTGGTACTACGTTATGACAAGTGCCTCAATATTGAAGGGAATTGTGTAGAAAAGTAGAGTAAGGTACAGGCTTTCATGTAAAAATAAAATTATTGATATATAATTGCATATCTTTTTTTAATTTCAAAACGGTACTTACTTAAAAAAACATGCCTCATACCATTTACAATATACAGAACAGTTTCAACACATTACAATACATATTAACTCAATAAAATCCTGGAGAACTTTATAATTGTGACATACAGAATACAGATAGCTAAGATCAAACCTAAATTAAAAGTGTTTATAAACTTTGTTTATATTAACTATTATATATTCTATTTTTATTAAGACACTGACTTGAAAGCGCTTTTTATAATTTCTACTAAAACAAACAGAGGCATAAACAAAGAAACAACAACCAGTTACACGAGAGTAGGATAGATAATTCATGCACAATGATCTTTTTTTTTAAGAGGTGGGGTGGGAGAAGTCATGAACTATTCAGCAATTCATCGCTCGTAGAACTTATTTACAAACATTTAAGCAGTAATAATTTTGCAAGTTTACAAAAGACAAGGGTTGATCAAAGTCGAAAAAGACTTGAAAAACTCTTTACTGGATTATCGCATATCAAAACAAATAAAAATATAAATTATGGTGGAGGAAGAAATGACCGCTTGTTGACAGTAGTACAGTATGAACAAAGGAAAATGATAAAGAGACACACTAACTTCCCAATTCCCTAGACTTCGACCGTACACACCACGTAATTCTGCTAATGAAGAATAAACACACATTTCAATGATTTATTGGTGTCCTTGCTTTCTCCATATGTTGACACCATTTTACTGCTAATTTTGGTAAGTGGTTGTTTCTTCCTGTAACTAATTTTTATTTAATTTGCTAACCAGAACCTTTTGTTTCTTATGAAAACAAAACACATACAAAACTTTTTTTCTAAACAGTTAACTCATTTTTCATATTGTACTGGCAGTTTCTTAATTCCTTCTAGATAAATTTTGTTGGATAGATATATGACAAACTGTTCACCAAATTCTGCAACTCTTCATTGTTGGAAAATTTTTTTCCTCATAAATCTTTTCTTGGGGACCCAAACATGGTCGTCGTGATATGGTGACAAATCTGGACTAGAAAACGGGGGGAAAGGGAGGGGGGGGGAAGGTCCTATGGTTGCAGTTCTTCCAATTTCACTTGTATAGCAGCAGTAGTGTGGGCCCAAAGATAATCATGCAGAAGCAGGATGCTGTGGATCAGAAATTTCCTTTAGTCTGATACATTTCTCTGACCTTTCCAAAGACTTCACAGAATTGACAGCTGATTATTCAAGCAGAAAACTAATGTATGAAATACCTTCACCATCCTGCAAGTGATCATTAGAACCTCACAAACAGACAAATGTCTTTTCACCTTCATTGGAGCTGCTATCCCCTTTGCACAACATTCCACAATGAACCTCTGTTTCCTGGAATGTAGTTCTGTAGCCATTATTTATCACATATGAGAATGCGTGTCACAAATAAGTCTGCTTTCAATTCAAAGTTCTCCATAAACATCCAAAAATATCAGTCCTTACAGCCTTCAGGTATGAATTCACCCACTTTGAAGTGATTTTGCATAAATTTATCTATTTTTTAATGACTGCCTGCACAGTTCCATAACTTACTCCAGTTGTTGCACTAATTTCATGAACATTTATTCCTGTGTCCTCATAAATAATTTATCGAATTTCCCAAGTTGTATGCTGTGTGGTTCTCGATTGAGATGTGCATCAATGAGCTTAGGAACTACTGTCTTTCTTTCACAGAATTACTTGTGCCACTTCCACAATATAGACTTTGAAAAATGTATCATTACCACACTGTATTAGCATTCTTTTTAAAATTTCTGCTGTTTAAACACTCTCGTGTACCAAAGACTTAATTATAAGCTGTGGAATGGACATGTGACCATCTTATCATTGTGATAATAAGTAAACAAACAAATACAGAAACAAGTGTGTAGCTTTTGGCATGCTGTCACAATCACAGCAATCTCTGTTGCTAAATTAACTAGAGTCAAAATATCCTTTTTATTTCAAAAGTCTCATTTATAATTGATCATCTCTTGTTAAAGTGTCACTGTTATTTTAGAATTTGCTTTATAATTATCAGTACACTATACTGTAAACAAGAACATAAAGAAATATAGACAGCCACAAAGTCATTCCTTAATTTTTTTTTTTTGTTTTTTTTTAAAGATGTATATTTGTTAAGATACATTACAAGGCAGAACATCTTTCTATTTACTGGCAGACTTATCTTATTCCTTTATGTCCACTTTATATTATTAACATCAGAACGGATCATTCTAACAGTGATAACATAATTTTTCGTACTTGGTGAAAAAGAGCAGAATTTTTTTCCCTCTCCAGATACTGTTAATTAAAGTTGAAGTGTTCCACACCCATTCTCAGAATAATAACAACAATCAGCAAAACTAAAGAGCCTGATTCTGTCTTAGCGACATTTCCAGGCACGGTTGTTTCTTGTCCCTTTTATGTATCTATGCTATAGAACACCGAATAAAAGGGCTCGCTCCACCCTTACAGCTTTTGCCTCACTGACTGAGCCAATGCAGTATTGTCATGGCAGTGAAAACATTTTTGATCTTATGGTCGCAAATATGATGGATCTATTCATGGATATCTGAATGATCACAGGAATACATGGTAACGTAGCAGTAATTGCAATTGTAATATCAATAACTGGGTGCAAAAATAAAATAAAGGAAATCAGTGCTTACAGATTTGAAAAGATGAACAAATGTTTTAGAATGTATCTGAAGGATAATTACCATACCTTCAAAGTATCAAGAGGCACCAACTGAAGAGATGTGATATCAATTTAGATTTGTAGTCAGAGAAGGTAGTGACAGAAACATGATACAGACAATCAAGGAAGAAAATGATCCACTGTGGTATACACATGAAGTTAAAGGATTGCTCAATAACAATAGGGTACCAGAGTGACTTAAAAAAAAAAATTAGAAGAGTTAATTGGGCATGTTAAAAATATGATGTGCAAGGCCTTTAATGACTTATGTTGTAGTTTGCTTTCTAAAAGCCTCACAGAAAACCCCAAGAAATTTTGATCATACGTAAGAAAAGTCAGCTGCAGTGGCGACAATATGCCAATACTAATACAAGAAGGGTGTGAGGTTAACAAAAACCATAAAAAGGCCTAAGTATTTAACACCAAGTTTAAAAATTAATTCACTGATTAAAATTTTATCACATATTTTTTATTTAGAGATGCATTCTTTATGAATAGATCCTTCATGTATTCTAAAGCAGTTAGAGCTCATGGAATGGGGGGATGTGTCGGCTACTGATGGTATCCCAGTAAAAGTATTTTATGAGTACATGAAAGAAATCAAAGCATTAGGAAAGAAAAAGAAAATTCGGACTGGAAAACTGTGCTTCAAAGTTTCTAGATAAAAATGAATTGCTCTCATATTGAATCAACAGTGATTTTGTAAGAACAGATTCTGTGAAACATAGATGGCCCTATTTTTGCATGATGCAATGAAAGTTACTGATACAATGTAAGAACTTCATTACTGATACAAGTTCCCAGCCAATAATTTTTTTTAAAATTATTATTTACAGAAAGCTTTTGAATCTGTACGATACAAACAGCTTTTAGTGAATATTGGGGTAAGTAGTGTTTCACATCAGATTTTTGAATGGATAGGAGATTTTCTAACCCGTAGGTCGCAGTGTGACGTTGATAGAGAAGTACATTCTATTGTAGTTGTTACGTCAGATGACCCGTAAGGAAATACAATAGTACCATTTCTTTTCTTAATTTTATAAATTCACCAGCAGTTTGAGATTGTTCACTGATGATGCAGTCATATACAGGGAAGTAAGAAATTCTGAGTATTGCTTAGAAATTCAGCGTGATCAATTTGTCAGATTCACATGGTGCAATTAATGGCAACTTAAATTGCAACAAGCGAATGGAAATGTGCATAACTAACAAAATGATTCCATTTGTTTGGGAGCACAATGTAAACAGTTCAGTTATTAAGAGGTTGATTCCCTAAAGTGTTCAGACATGGCAGTACAAAGCAGCATGAAATGGGACCCGTGAATAACTTTGGCCATAGGTAGAGCTAATTCTAAACTGATGAAATTTTGAAGAATTGGAATGCACACACAAATACATATTGCTTTGCGCCTTGTTGATGTCTTGGTCATCAGAGGCAGGAAAGGACTGGGGCAAGGAACAGGAATGGAAAGGAATTTGACCACAGCATTTTAAAGGAACAATCCTGACATTTGCCAGTAGTGATTTTGGGAAACCAAGGAAAACCAAAATCTGGATGGCTGGACAGGGATTTGAACCTGTGTACTCCAGAATAAAAAAAACAGGTCATTACTGCTCAGCCACCACACTTGGTCATATAAAGGAGATAGCATACAAAACTCAGTGTATATTCAAATCTGTACCACTGTTGTACCATTTGGGATCCATATCAAAAGGCATTGGCTGACAAATTAGAGAAAGTAGAGAGAACCACTCATTTAGAGACTTCTTGCCATGGCTCTCACAAAAATGTCATACAACTGATACATTGCTTCAGCTGGGATGGTTTAACAGACATACAATGTAGGATTCATTTAAATCTATTGGCAAACATACAAACATCCACTTTCATTTATGACTGTGATGAAATACTTCATCTGCTAACCTGTTTCAGTCACAATGACAGGAGAGATAAGATTAGAGAAGTAAGGTGCAGCACTGATGCTCTGATGAATTCTTTCTTCCGTGTGATTCAGGATTAAAGTGCACAGAGTTTTGGTGCAAAACACCCTCTACTACTGACGATTTTGTGAACTACAGAGTAATGATTTAAATGTAGATATCATTAATGACAGGGGAGGATTTGGGGCAAGGAATGGATAGAATTCAGCCATTCTTGAAGGAACTATCCCTGCAATCACTTAGAGTGATTTTGGGAAACCACTGAAGACTGAATTTAAAATGGCTGGACCAGGGAGCAAAAGTAAGTTCTCCTAAATTACAGGTCTGAGCATCAGCCACTTTACCTCCAGGCTTAGTGTATGAAAAGGACCTACAACTTTGCTATTGTGTCTTCTATGTACAAAGAATTCTTTCAAAAGAATATATTACCAGCAGAACATTCTCTATTTGTGAAATATCAAATACTCCAACTGCCTCTTTGTACACAGTACAACATACACGTTTCATAACAAAAAATTCACACAGGTAAAAATGATACATTTTACGATACAGTGATACATCTTAACTGTCCAAATTCTTTCAAATGTTCTTATCTATTGAAAGTTACAATATTTTTTATAACTTATCTAGGTTTCTCTCAATCATTTTTATTTATCATATAATGTAAGTCACAAACAGACATTTTATTAATTGCATCTTTTTGCAATTTTACAATATGAAGCTATCACAGAACTTATTTCAAATATAGTTCATTTAGGTGTATCTATGCTTGGAAAATTAAACAGATGAATTGGCAATGACTTATTTTTCATTAAAGCCTTCCTCAACATTTATGGTTTTTTGTAAGCATTCCAACATGTTGGGCTGCCACAAAATTTCTTTCCTTCTAAAAAACAAAAGTGAAATGGTTTAAAAAATTGTACAATACTTCCAAGTAAGCTTCTCACCATTCAGAAATTTTGTTTTGTTAACATTGCAGTGGGCAGTATAGTTTGTGCATCTATCTGCAGTCATATACAGGCAAATATGTATGTAATTATTATACTGAAATGTCAACTACTGAAGAACATGAAATTAGTTGTTATAATAACCAGTTCAAAATTAGTCTGCTGGTCACTTCCAGAACTTTTCTAAGCACTCCCATAGTACAATGTAATCCACAGGAAGTATATTGAAACAGGTATTTTAAAACTGCTCCTTCATCAGAATTGCTGAGCCTACTCTGAAATGGTAAACTCTTCCTCCCACATTGATGGTATTGTCCAGAGGTTTCTCCTTGACATGACTCATCAGCCACCCTACAGAAAAAGAGGATACATTGTGACAAAGTATTTTACACCAAAATAAATTAATATCAGTATAAATATTGAGTTAGTTTGAAACGCACAACACCGAATGTATTCATTTTCTGAATTACTGTTATATCAGTATCACACTGACACATGCAGCTGTTAAAATTATGCATTTGCATGCTTTATGTGTGATTAAAACAATAGGGAGAATAATGAAGGAATTAAAAAGATAATTACAGGATTTTGTTAAATTAGAATAAGGAAGTAAATCATCATGTTCCAAGACTCATGACAAGATCAGGCCCAGCGTTAGAGAGGACAGGGGTAAGTGGGGCAAAAGTAACCCAGGCCCCCAAAGGGCGCCCATCAGCAAGGTTGACTAACAAACTAGAAATAAAATGCAAGTTTAAAAATCTGTACCTATGAACCTGAGCATATTTGCAATAAAATTTTCTGACTTAATACAAATAAAACCAAAGTTTATAGTAACAAATTTTGTCTGGGGTTGGATTGCTTACCTGGGGCCCTGGAGAAGATAGCATGGAAACGCATGCAGTACAAAAATAAATTTGTAGGATTATATCTTTTTTTTCTCACTAAGAGTAGTACTGTAATTGGTAAGGATAAGGAAGAATCAGTTATGGTTGGCTCTAAGAGACAGTGGGTGATTGCGCTTTTGACAGGTAACTAAGCAACTCAGAAAGGAATCTAAATGTAAACTGATAAAAATAAAAAATAGGAAAAATTTGGTTGGAAACTATTTTAAAAATAAATGCATCCAAATAAGGTGCAAATGAAGTACTTAAATCTTCACGACAAATTATTGGGTAGTTAACTTAGAAGCTCAAAGAGGAATATAAATCTAACTGCAAACTAATGAAAATTAAAAAAAAAAAAAGAGGGAAAAATTGATTTAAAAATGAAAAAAAAAGATCTGCAGCCAATTAAAAGCTATGTATACTGTACATTAATACTAAAAACCCATACCAAAAATTATAAGAGAACAAATAATACTGATGGTGAATATATATAACAACAACAATGAGCAGGAAAATGCTTTAAGGCAATAAAACTAAGGAAGGATAGGAAAATAAGAACCAACACTTACCGCAGATGAAGGCGGCTGGGAAAGACCAACACAAAAAAGAACAAACACAAGAAATGTGCAATATTTCAGCATATAGCCTTATTCTTGCAGAAGTGAGATACCTGGTGGAGCCAGACGTGTACAAGATGACGGCTATCTGGTGAATGGCATGGCCGGCAAAGATGGTCTTATAGGGGGGGGGGGGGGGTGGAGAAGAAGTGCAATTAGTAGATCAATAATCGATAATGCTGAAGGTATACTATCATTGAAAGTGGTAGATCAACATAATGACTGAGTGACGAAATATATATAAATCTTATTTTGAAAAACTTGAAGTACAAAAAATACAGTATAAGCAATATACAGTAGTGATAATAAGTGCTGGGTCTGGTGGGAGGGATTTATTGGACTGGAGGATGTCTGGTGTCCAGGATATTCTGATAGGCTAGTTCCCATCTATGTAGTTCAGAGGAGGTTGTGGGCTAGTAGTGAGGCCTATATATGACCTGGAGCAATGGAGGTATGTAAGTTGATATATGAGGTTTGTTGTAATGCAAGTAGCATGACCAATGATGGGAAATGTTTCACCTGTGGTAAGATTTGAGTAAGTGGTAGTAATTGGATACATGCTGCACTTTTACAGTGGCGTCTGTTCCATGAGAATGATCCCTGTGGTAGTTTGGGAGAATTACTGGGTGAGTGTTTGTGAACCAAGATATTTTTTAGATATGGTGGTCTGCTAAAATGTGTGTGAGGGGCAGTGGGTAGGATTTTTATGGAGAATGGTGCACATCCCGGTGAAGGAATGTAGGAAGTCATGCCCATGACGAAGGATTATGTTAATTGACTCCAGACCAGGGGAAGAATTGGGTGATGAAAGTGGGGCTGCGGTTAGTTTCAAGGGGTTCAACCTTGGAGTGGCTGTGCACATGAAGGGCTATAGCATGGGAGATTTGTTTGTGTACTAAGTCAGGATGGGGAGCAGCGGGAGATGAGAGCTTCAGACTGGTTTTGTGTGTGTTGAGAAAGAGATTCTTCATCGGAGCAGATGCGACTTCCACGGATGGCCAGACTGCACAGAAAGGAACGTTTGGTGTGGGAGGGATGACAGACTGGCCATCCGTGGAAGTCGCATCTGCTTCAATGAAGAATCTCTCTCCCAATACACACAAAACCTGTCTGAAGCTCTCATCTCCTACAGCTAACCCCTGACTTAGTACACAAACAAGTCTCTCTAAGGCTGAACCCCTTGAAACTAACCGCAACCCAGCTTTCATCACCCAGTTCTTCCCTGGTCTGGAGTCAATGAACCTAATCCTTTGTCATGGGCATGACTTCCTACGTTTTTTCCTTGGGATGCACACCATTCTCCATAAAATCCTACCAACTGCCCCTCACACATGTTTTAGCAGACCACCAAATCTAAAAAATATCTTGGTTCACAAATACTCACCCAGTAATTCCCCCAAACTACTACAGGGATCATTCCCATGGAACAGACCCTGCTGTAAAACATGCAGCATGCATCCATCTACTACCACTTATTCCAATCCTACTGCAGGTGTAACATTCCCCATCATTGGTCATGCTACTTGCATTACAACAAACCTCATATATCAACTTACATTCCTCCATTGCTCCTGCTCATATACAGGCTTCAGTATTAATCCACTTGCTATCAGAGTGAATGGTCACAAGCAGACAGTGTTTACTAACAACGAGGCCTATCCAGTAGCAAAACATTCCAGTTTCTACAAACTGAATAATTTTAATAACCGTTTCTTAGGGCAATCCGAATTTTCCCTGATAACACAACTTCCTCTGAACTACATAGATGGGAACTAGCCTATCATAATATCCTGGACACCAGACATCCTCCAAGCCAATAAATCCCTCCCACCAGACCCAGCACTTATTATCACTACTATTTTTATTGCTTATATTGTATTTTTTATACTTAAAGTTTTTCAAAATATGATTTATATGTATTTTGTCACTCAGTTATTATGTTGAACTACCACTTTCAATGATAGTATACCTTGAGCATTATAGATTATTGATCTAGTATTTGCACTTCCTTCCCGCCCTCCCTCCCCCACCTATACGACCATCTTTGCCGGCCATGCCATTCACCAGATTGCCGTCGTCTTGTACACGTCTGGCTCCACTGGTGTCTCACTTCTGCAAGAATAAGGCTATATGCTGAAATATTGCACATTTCTTGTGTTTGTTCTTTTTTGTGTTGGTCGTTCCCAGTCACCTTCATCTGTGGTAAGTGTTTGGTCTTATTTCCCTATCCTTCCTTAGTTTTATATATATTTATGTATATATATAGTATCACACCATGATCAGAAAGAAAGGAGGATATAGGAGGGGTAGAGGGATATGTATGACATCCTTTACGTAGAACCCAGTTCAATTTAACAAAACACAAACATCACTTTCAATTTTTGGGTTTGATTTATATAGAATGATATTCTGCACATTTTGTATATGTGTAGATAGTTAGGAAACAAAGCTGCTAGTCTGAATTCAGAAGGTGGAAACTGCTTTACCAGTTCAAATTGGGTACCAGAGAGCTATAAGGTCTTAATTCAAGTTAACACCCAGTAATCTTCCTTCTTTTCAACCCATTTCCCATAGCCTCTTTCCCACCAAACCACTGCTCATCAAAGCTGATCTTTGGGTAGTGTGTAATATTTTTTTGATATATATTTTTGTATATATATCTTTTATATTCATATAAAATAAAACTATACTGGTTTATATTTTCTGCCAACTTCTTCCGCATGTCCATAACTTATTTATGTGATATGGTTAGCAATTTTAGAATTTATGCCTTTCAAGTCCCACCCGTACTTCCCACCCTTGTTGATCTTTCCCCACCACAAGCCACTGGCCAACAGTCTGCACCCACAGTTGGTTGCCGGTCTCCACCAGGCAGCTACCTCACTGTGTTGTTAAAGAAGGGATATGAGCCCAAAAATTTCAATGCTCCATGGGTGTATACGTTTTTCTGTGTTTTGACACAGCGGCAATCTATAACTTTGGTAAGCCGTAGTTATTGTCTATTAAAATATGTTATACATATATTTTTTATATTTTGTACTCGTCTTCTGATTTTCTTCTTTTGTTTCTATGGATTTGTTTTAGAAATGAAAGAAAAAGATCTGCAGCCAATTAAAAGCTACTTATACTGCACTTTAACATTTAAACAAAATACTGAAAAATGTAAGAAAACAGCAAATAATACTGATGATCAATATATATGTATCATACCACGATTAGGCAAGAATGGAGGATATAACTCTATCAGGAAAATTTCTTTATTTTCATTTCGTATTATACCGTATTGGATATTTGTTAATCAATGAAACACCTTCCCTTATATTTTCACAGTTTTCACTATATTTCTGAACATTCTGTGTAAATTTATACCTAATTTCCTATCCGTCTTTCTATCAAAGATTAATACAACATTTTGTCAGTCTCATTATTCATTTCTATGTTTCTTCACCTCAACTCAAAAGTTTTCCTATAAACAAGTTTATATGATTATTTCCTCATAAAGTATCTAAAAAATGGTAAATAACCACTTCTTTACAAATTTTGCCATGTTATTTACCAAGTGATAATTCTGTTTTCCATTGTGATCAACTGGTAAGCTGCACATAATCTATGAGAGATAAGAAGATAACTGTTTTTAAAGAAAGGGAAAACTGTTGTTGCAAAGTAAGATGAAGTTAAATTTCATCAGTAATCCCCCTGTGGCCTACCCTTCTAAATGCTGCAAGTAACTATGAAAGCACAGGTTATTAAGGGAATATCAGTAATGACATAAAGTATCTTTTAGCCTTCTGATATAAAACAATCAATATTCCATTCCCCACAGGTTTTATAAACATGCATTGGTTTTGTTTTCCTTGTATCTTGATGAAGTCTCCTTTTACAGATTATTAAGGACAATCTAAACTAAGAGTGAATATTTATCAATGCCAAAAGCCTGCAAAATCTGTACATTTTTTATCGATGTGATTTGGTTTATTCTGACAATGTAATGCACAGTTTTGAGATAGAAAGGGTGGACCACCAACCTAGGTGATTAAGAAAATCTGCTTGAAAACAATCGTTTGGCATAGAAAGGCTGAGATTTCTACCTGCACCTGTTGTAACTCCATGATAACATCTCATTAACACACTCTGACAAACTGTTAAGTACTCTCAAACTAATGATGCTGCTAAGCAAACAGATAAAATACTTCTATTCATTTACCATAGAATTTTATTTTAATAATTACTTGATGTAATACCCAAATTAAAATTATGGAATACGGTTAATGATAAATGCAAATGAGAGGAAATCAATAGGATGCCATGGATCAGAAAACACAAGGCACATGAAGTGAACATATCTGAAGATTAGCGTGGAAGAGAGTTCTGAAAGATAAGGGAGTGGTAAAGATATGGTGGAGGTTAAGTAAATGCAATATAGTAGACAAAGATATACAAGTTTCAGTGTGGCTCCACATACGAGAATTAAAGGAGGATACTTTCAAACACATCGAAACCTGTATATATTGGAGGAAAATAATAGAAAATTTGCTGAATTTGAGATAGTGCACAGTGCATTTTTCCCATGATGCAGATGCACTCAGCAACTGGTGTATGATGAAAATCACATGATGTATAACATACAATGTACATGAAACGTAATACTGGATGATGCCACATATGAAATGTAAAACCTGCATACATATGTCCCTCTGCTACCCACTTTTGTAGTGGAGTAACAGTAATATTTTGACCACTAGTGTGCTGTCCAAAATTTCAATGTGTTACAATGTATGTTTCTTATGTGTCAAATACCTGTACCAGCACTACCCATTTCCTTTAATATATTTAGGTAGACAGAAAATTTGAAGATTCCATATACTTGATAAGCTCATGTTTCAATATATTTCCAGCTTAATAGCCATCAAGATATTGACAGGGATAAAAGATACTGTGTCTTATCTAATGCAACAGTAAACATGGCAAACAACAGAATGGATAGATAAGTGCAAAGCAATTATTTTTGGGTGAAGCCCTGATAATATGCTTCTTTTTCCTTACATATTTACACTTTATTGATGTCAAACAGGAAAGGGCTGTGGTGCAAGGAATAGGAAGGAATTTGGCCATGGCCTTTTGAAAGAACCATCCCGTCATTCACCTGAAGGGATTTCAGGAAAACTAGGGAAATTCAAATCTGGATGGCTGGACAGAGAATTGAACCAGTGTCCTCCTGAATGTGAGGCCAGAGTGTTATAGCTCACCCGCCGTGCTTGGTGATAGTAAGCAAGTTTACATTAATACATAAAAGTTATATAACTAACACACTAGTTGCTCAGATATCCCAACAAGTGTGTTCATTCCATGAGGGTGAATTTGGAAAAATGAAACTGGGGAGTTAAAGGAATGGTTGGACAGATCTAGAACAATGTTGTAGGAGATCAGAGGACTGTGATAGGGTAAAGAAGTAAAGGGTAGGTAAGGGTTTGATATGTTTGTCACATGATGTTGTTCAGTGTAAGAAAGAGGAATTATCCAAGATTGAAGCTTGAGGTATGTCACATATCAGATGGAATGTCAAATTATACCTCCATATATCACAAGTCAAGAGGGGTTTCACCTTTATAAAGAGATTACTGCTCGCTAAAAACTTATTCTTGCCCTTTTAATACAGGAGAACTGTACAAAGCACCGATGTTCACCAAATGTGGAAAGGCGGCACAATACGATTAACTCTCCTAAGAGTTCCTTTAGAATGCTGGCGCTATTACAAAAGCATGGCTTCTAGATATGTATAAAATTATTCTGAAAGCCACCAAGTTACATAAGGCATTAAAAAAAGTGATGCTTATCACCATCTTAAAGTCAGGAAAGGAAAGTAACAGTTCCGATCACTGCTGTCCAATTTATTTTCTCAGTATCACGTACAAACTGCTGAAAAGATGATCCTCTTAATACTTCAAGAACAGTTTAATTCATCACGTCACCACAACGAGCAGGCTTTAGACCAGGCAGATGGTGGTGTGAAAAAGTGATGGCTAGGAAAAGTTAATGAATTCTTGCTACTTAGAAGTAATATTACAACCGATGGTCAAAGCAGGAATTATGTTAAAAGCAAAAGAGCACTAACAAAAAGAATCTTCATGAAAAAGAGAAATCTTTTAGTTTCAAACATTGATCTAGGACTTAGGATGTACTTTTTAAAACTCTATGTGTGGAGCACAGCACTTTTTCACAGTGAAGCATGGACTTTTTGAAGCATTTGAAATGTGGTGCTATAGAAGAATCCTGAAAATCAAGTGGATGGATAAGTAGAAAATGAACAAGTTTTGGAAATTATGGGCAAGGAAAGAAGATTGCAGAAGAGTCTCACAGAAAGAAGAGACAGGATGGCAGGTCATATTTTGAGACATGCAGGAATGTTCAACTTGTTAGTAGAGGGAACAGTCGAAGGTAAGAACTGCAGAGGAAGACAGAGATTAGAATATATGAAGCAGATAATTGAGGATGTGGGTTGTAAAGGGTATGTTGAGATGGAAAGGTTAGTGCAAGATAGGAAGGAATGTAGGATTGCATCAAACTAGTCAAGAGACTGATGACAGCAAAAAAAAAAGAAATTGTACACCATTATATTTTTGGGTTGGATGGCCTGCTGAAGTTGTAATGGGAAGGGTAGAAGGGAGAATGGGACACATTTCAGGAAAAGATCTGGAAACGTTGCAGCCATGGCAAAGAATCAGGGTCAGGTATTCCAGATCAGGAGAGAATTGGGTGAATAATACAGTATTCCGGTTGATTTTGGGTTTTATATGGTGTAATGGGCGAGTTATGGTGCAGGATGTCTGTTTATAAATCAGTTCTGGAGAATAATTGAAATGGTCACAGAAAAGCAGTTTACTACAGAAATCTATACCACCCTGTTGCTTTCCATACCAATCCTCACAACTCAATATCTGTTTTACCTGAACTTGTCATGGAACAGACATCTGGTCACCGATTCTACACAGAAGCTATCAGATGCTAATGTACCACGGAAGTATTGGAGCCAATTAAGATTGGTCACAGTCTGTGTAGTGCAACATTACACCACTGGGGGGTAAAGATCAACCCCTACTGTGGCTGTGGTGTGAACAGACAGTTCGACAAATCGTGGATGTTTACTTGGTGGTTAGTCTGTTCTCCAAGCCACTATTGGTGGCACAATCAAATCGGCAGACTCCCTCAACATCAGTCTGTAATACTGGAATTTCTACTTAATGCATACGAGAAATAAATAAATACAAAATAGAGATGATAATGTTTCAAAGAGGAGTGAGGCTGGACCATGAAAATTGATGTTACAACACAAACCCATTAATTTCCTAAACAAATGTCATAGCCAAGCCACCAAAGTAATGATTTATGGAATGTTTGTAAATCTGACCAACACATAATTATGAGGCATGCACTCTACTGGCGAGATACAAAGGAACAACTAAGAAGAGATTGTTAGGTCCTACAAAGCATTTATGACACTGGAAATGAATGCAACCAATGGCAAATCAGAATGCAAATAGAAAAAATGAACTTAGGAAATCTGATACCGTTTATGAAATTAAAGTAACCATAATTAAATGATCAGGGCTTAAATTCCACAGGAAATATTTCTAAGCTTAATGTTATACAGGTGGCTGGTGGAAGGATAGAGAAAGCTAGGCAAAAGAAACAGCATGATAGGAGAGGATTTGAGGAAGCTGGATATAAAATGGGGAAGAAAAACCCTTCAAAGCATTCTGGCAATGCATACTGATAAAGGAACAGTGGTTGCAGCACCATGGAGCAAGTAACATCTCGAAATTTAATACAAGCTAAACATATTGTGTCAACAATGATAAACACTTTGAGAATCTGCAATCCTAGTAGAGCCTCAACATGAGAGAATATTAAAAACTCATCTGTTCTATTTAGGAACATTTCAGAAGAAGTCTAGAAACAGTATCCACAGTTATAATGATCTTGAAAATAATTTCTCCATTAGTTGTTCCGATTAATGTAAGGTTAGTAACCAACAATTTCAACATTTAAGTAAAGATACATATCACCTTTATGTCACAAAGTAAATCCTAAAAATTAATGGCAATATTAAAGACATGAAACAATAGCATGAGAGGATCTCATGGTACATAAACAATAATAAAAAGTCAATGCAATAATATATATTTCTGTATACATAACTGTCACCCATGCATACATTTCCAATTGCCACCATTACCCATTGTGCCATTTGAGACAAGCTTCCCTGCTAGTGATTAACTCACCTCATAAAATGGCTGACACAGCAAGCCCGTAGTCCAGGTTCTTAAAGGCACTAGGAAACAGCATATATACTCTTCAAGCACAACTAGCTTTTCCAAGAAAAATTAAGTAAGCTATCATTAAATGATCACTATTTCCCATGCTTTTCAAAAGACATTTGACATTACACATCACCACCTTTTTGCAAATATGTCACTGGATGGACTGTGTTGACAGATCCAACATTTCCTTCTAGAGTTTTTCCATTGCAATCTTTCTACATATATTGCTGATCTTAGTACACTCTGATTAGCAGAGCAGGTTCTTTGCAGATGGCATGGTGATTTACTTTGACAAGAGGCCACAGAATGACTGTGAAAAAATCGATTGTGATCTATATCTAACTGGTATGAGGAATATAATTCCACTTAAACAGAAAATATGTATTGTGAATTATCAGTAAACAGAATGCACCTGTTCAAGAATAATATCTTGGCAGCACACAACTGAAAGTAGTAAACTTGGATAGATAACTGCATGTAATAGCCAGAAATAAAATGAAATGAGGCCAAACGCCGACTTCATTTTTTTTTTTTACATGCTCTATTAGAAGAAATGCAATGAGAGCATAAAATGGGCAATCTACTAAAGCCTAGTACACCCTTTGTTTCAAAACAATGGTGTTTTTTGGGATACCTATCGTAAGGGATTAATTGAAGATAGTGAACAAGTTGAAAGACAATCCTCGCAATTTTTATTAAGCAGCAAAAGTCTTTACGAAAATGTTTCAAACAAGTTTAACAGGTATGGATGGATACCAAGAAAAGCAGACACAAAAAAGTGGAAAATGTAATAGAAATCACTCAATCACCATATTTAATTTTTTAATCCAGCAAAATATATCCTCTACCAGAGACCCATTTGTCAGAATGACAGGATAAATAAAGAGAAATTCGAGACACCAATGTGGGTATTTTTTTCTTTTCCTCTGGTGACTGGGGAATTGGCTAAATCTTACAAAAAGATTCACAGGTATTCTAGCCTGTGGCTCTCATTTAAATGTGGGCAGCCTCTAAATAATTTACAGTGTTTGACATAAATGCTAACTAAAAACCTCCCAGAACATAAATTGCTTTCAACACTTCTTGATCATCTTTAACATGCTTTACCATCCATAAATCTGTAAATGACTCATACAGTCCACACCATAACCTTTCCGTAATTTCAAATATGTCATTATATGTTTCTCCAAGTTTTAGGTAAAATTTGACGCAACTTAGAATATTATTTCTTTTGACATCACAATGCAATAAACCTAATTAGCACACACAAACCAAAGCAATGTTACAAACATCACAATACAAGATAGAGGCATATGATGGCATACACGCAGTATGTAAGAATTCTGTACATAAGCACTTTCAAATACATAACTTATTTTTGGACTTATATCATCAGTACATACGCTTCTCAATCAGACCTCATAACAAAATACATTGTCCATATAGTAAAATGCAATTCACAGATTACACACATCTCCCACTCATGATAATTTTTCCACAGTTGCAACTCATTTTACCATGTAACAAAAATGTTTTATACAGAAAAAGTTTACCCAGAGATTTTTTTGTTATTTCTAATAAGGAAGTAACAGAATCACAGTCACTCTATCACAAGTTTTCACACAAAAATATGACAAATTTCTCATACATTTAATGCTTCAAAATTCAGGCACAATGGAGCAGGAAAAAATCCACAAGGAAAAATTAATATGGAGAGGGAAGATAAAGAATACTCATTACTTAACAAAGGAACGAGGGCTGTAGTAATGAAAAAGTGTACAAATACACAAAAAACTAAATATTTTGGTCATGGCCCTCACTCATGATTAAAGAATATGAAGCACATGACTAGCATCACATCAGTACGTATATTTGTTTATGACAATCAGTTCCGAATGGGCAATGATAACAATATTGTTGAAAATGTTAAGTACTGACATGATATTAACCACACATAAAAATGAAGTATTTTGTGTGATGTTTATTGTTACCACAGTCCTTCTTCCTTCATTTTTTTTTTATCTGCTTAATGTCTCTCTAACAGCAAGGTGTTTAGAGACGGGAAAGGATGGGGGGGCAAGGAATGGGAAGGAATTTAGCCATGGCCTTTTGAAGGAAGCATCCTGGCATTTGCCTGGAGTGATTTGGGAAACCATGGAAAACCCAAATCTGGATGCCTGGATGGGGATTCGAACCGCCGTCCTGCCGAATGCGAGGCCAGAACGCTAGTCGTTACACAACCACGCTCGGTTTCTTCCTTCAACTCTAGCAATTGATTGGTCTACTTTATATTTCTTCCATTTTAATTCCTTAAACATAGATGTGATGTGACACCACATTTTTTGTGTGAAACAACATAGATTAAAAATACAATGCATGGTGTTAAATGATACTATGAGTTCTGTTCAAAAAATATCAATCCATTACTTTTCCCAAAGAAAATAATGAAGCATGAGAGGTGTTCTCCAACAAGGGTTCATGTACACAAAACGTTAATGCCCATGCTTGAATAATGATATTATAATGGAAATCATTAATAGTATTCCACGGACTCTCAAAAGTGATACCATAAGCATTACATAAGCATCACTGGATCAAAAGAAAGCCAAGACATGCACAGCAATGCCAAACTCAATTTTATTTGACTTTCATGGTATAGTCATGATAATTTTTTTTTTTTACTTATGGCTTTACACCTCGTCAACATCAAGGTCATTAGAGGCTGGGGACGAGGAGCAGGAAGGATTTTGGACATGGCCTTTTGAAGGAAGCATCCTGGCATTCGCCTGGAGTGGTTTGGGGAAACCATGATGAACCCAAATCTGGATGCCCGGATGGGTATTCGAACCGGCGTCCTCCCAAATGCAAGGTCATCACATTAACCGCTCACCCACCACAGTCAATGTATATAGTAAGTTCACATAACAAGGCTAAATCATTAATAAGAGTATGTTACTCAGTATTCATCAACTTCACAATGCCGCATGAAGCAAATAACAAGAACCACATAACATCACATGTCTACCATCAAATAAACCCTACTTTTTTCACATGTGACGTTTCTTGACCAAGGACAGCATTTCTATAAGGTTTATCAATCATCTTCCAAGCTGAAAATGTCACTAAAAAGAATTCGATTTTAGTCATTAAAATACATTATCCGCCATGAGAAAGCCAACTTGTATTACATTTGCAAAGACTTTATCCTGAAATGTTTCCAGCAGTGGCAAGACTGCTGGCAGACGTGAATATAATCCTAATAAAGAGTACCTTAAATTAGATTAGACTTTTGGATGTGTAATTAAATTTTAAAAACATCCAATACTTGTTGTCTCTATGATGTATTTACAACTGCCACACTGATTGCACTGGAGTGAGAACAGGCCACGGTAGATGCAACTACTGGATGTACAAGTGGGAAATGACAGAGAACCCTTCTTGTGACTGTGGTAATGACCAGCAAACCATTCACCACATTGCCACAGAATGCCCTCTTAGGAGATTCAGTGGTACAATGCATCAGATTCATGACGGAACCACAGCAACAATTTAATGGCTGCAATCGTTGGACATCAGTCTGTAGTAACATCCATGTTCAGTTCCATTTATTGTAATTCAATGTAGTTACTGTTTTTTTTTTTTTTTGTATTCTTCTGCCATATGAAATAAATAATTCTGCCACATTGTTATCATCATCACCATTCTCCACAGTTTCCGGCCATTGGAATTCATCTTCTCTCCCATATCCTCTCTCTTGCCACAAACTCTCAGTCACCACCTTGGTCCAGTCCTCTCTTCCATACCTCTCAGCCATTATCCTTTGATATTCTTCTGGGTCATTTACCTTGTATATCCATTTCATGTTTTTTCCTTGCTATTCTATGCTCTCCCATTCTGTTAAGATGTCCTGTCATATGAGTCTTACCGTCGTCATCATTTCAAACAGGGGTTTCTCCTTAACTGTGTCTAACCTTCTTGTTCCTAACCCAGTCAATTCTTGTAGCCTTTATTCAGCTTCTCAGAAATTTCATTTCACTCACTTGAATCTTAATATCATCTCACTTCTCCACTGTCCAGGTGTTGGCAGTATTTGTGAGAATAGAAACATATCACACTTGATTAATTACTCCCTTACTTCTTTTTTTTTTTTTAACTGCTTTACGTCTCTCAACAGCGAGGTCTTTAGAGATGGGAAAGGATGGGGGCCAAGGAACGGGAAGGAATTCGGCCATGGCCTTTTTAAGGAAGCATCCCGGCATTTAACTGGAGTGATTTAGGAAACCATGGAAAACCCAAATCTGGATGCCCGGACAGGGATTCGAACCGCCATACTCCCGAATGCGAGGCCAGAACGCTATCCGTTACATCAGCACGCTCGGTCCCTTAATTCTTTGTGGAACATCCTAATTCTGTATCAGTCTTCTGACCCTGCTTGAAAATGTTTCTTCCTGCTTCCCTCTTTCTTTCTCGAGAACTAAGTGAGATATCAAAAAAATCTTTACTTTCGATTTCTCGTGGAACTACATCAGAATTCATCATCAAATTGCGGCACCACGGTTATGATAGTACTGCCTCTTCTTCAGCTGTCCTGCCATAATAATTTCCCATGTTAGCCACTTCTTTTTTCTTGTTGTGACCATATACTCGCTATTCTTTGTATTAAATTTCAAGCCGTATTTACTCACATTGTAATGATGTAAAATGTAAAAGACTTTGTCTCCTAACAGTATTAAGTTTAATAATGATATTTATAATTTGGTTCAAGGTCTGATTCTATTAATGCCAAACATATTGTGAACAATCTCTAATCAGGAGACTATGCTTGTATTAGATGCAGAGGAGACACATCTCTAATTTCTATGTCTTAATTGTATTGTTTTAATATCCACTTCTGAATACTGTATAAAATGCAACATAATCTCAGTTTAAGGACAATCACAAATGCGTAACAACATCAGCTTAATAACACATACACACAATATTTTGCACTGAAATTTGAATTTGAGATAATAGTGCAACCATTGTCTGACATTACTATAAGAAAATTTAATCCTAATAGTACAATATTTCATCGATTTAAAAACATTGTGACAGAGTGGATTCACACCTTTACACCTACTAGTCAAAGATAAAAAGTTCTCTCCTTGTCCAGTAACAAGAAATGTCACAAATTTCCTTTCATTTGTTCTAAACAGATGAACTCTTCTAGACAACAGCTAGTAAGATTTTTTCAAATTTTCTTTTCATTTCTGACCTGTTGAACCATATTTTTCATTTCTAGAATATTAAAACATTTTGCTCCACCTTTACTGGAAAGAACTAAGCAGGTCAGGAGTATAACTTTCCTCATTAATTTCCAGCAGATGCAATTATGAACACACAGGATCTTGCACTTTAATTATCTTACTAGCACATCATTTCTCACTTTTACCAGAATCAGCATACACTTATAAGACCCATAATTTCATAACACTGCTTTGAATGCTTGCTATATCAGGCACAATATTTTGATATAACTTTTTTGTTTGATTTAAATAGTGTTATGGAGTACTCTGATATAATTTCCAGGGTATACATTCAGACTTCAGTTTTTCATAATATTTTGAAATAAATTTCAACAAATGTGAGAGTAATTCTTTGACAGAAACTGGTTTAGTTCACTGTTATAATAACTGCTAGACTGCTGATTCTATAAACCCAGTTTTATGATTAATTATGTTGGTGTATAATCTGCAACCAGTGAAACCATTGAATGAAATGGCTGTTTACTGTTACATAGAACAATTACACATTTGATGATAATTACACACTTGCATGACACTAATAAACACCAATTTCTATAGATTTTGAAAATTAATCAGCATCTAGAAAGAATGTAATAAATTATTTCAAACAAATACCACTAGATAAAATGATTTTTATGAAGAAGTATCACACAGTAATTAAAAGCACAGTGGAAAGTAATTCATCATAAACACTCAATCAAGGGGGTTAAAGTGAAATACAGTAACTACAAGTTAAAGAAACAAAATTCCATCAAATCCACACCAAATAAGAAACATATATAGACATGTAAGCTAAAGATTCTTCCCAGGTGCTCTGCTGCATAAACATATAAACAAAATATCAACCAACCAACTTACCTGCTACATGAATATTACACAAAGGCCCAAACAACACTTATACCTTCAAAATTACTAAATTAGCACAAATTAAGAACACAGTTCAGTCTTCTGTAGCAGGTGGCACAGAAAAATGACACAACTGCTTTGCAGTTTAAACAATGCTGTAAAAATCGTTGATCCCATTAGTGAGGAATCCTTTTATGTGGTAAAAAGAACCTTACAACTCTAAAACACCCAAACATTATAATTTGAAACATCTGAAGACTTTAAATTTCACAGCAATCACAATTTCAGTAAAGTAGTTGACAAGAAACTTTAAACTCTGACAAAGAATCTGCTTTAAATTTTATTTTTGACTTCTATGGAAGTATATGCTGAACCAGGATTTAATGACCAAACAAGACAACATGTTAGTGATACTCCCCATTCTGATAAAAATTCTTCTCAGGTGCTCTGCTGCATAATTTCTGCCATGCACGGCATTTCAGCGTACCGTTTCATCTAGTGACAAGAGCAGAGAAAGCTGTCTAAACATTGTGCATGGTAGAAATCTTCTGGCTGACCACCCAAGAAGAATTTTTAGCAGCTGCACGCTGGGAAAGACTCAATTTTTACTCCCCCTTGACACTGATACTGACAAGACATAAAGCCCGAAGAAAAAAAATGTTTCCAGTAATCTTTATTATGATACATGAGCATAAGATGAATCATACATAATAGAATAATTGGTGTCCTTTGCTTGTATAAATTATCCTATGAAACATAAATAAACAATTTAAAATTACTGTGTTATGATGCAATTACCCCCGCACTGGAACATCAAATATTTGTGACTATCTTGTAATTATTGACAAATGTGAGATAAAGTCAATTAAATGGAAAAGCACCAATTTGTGATTAAATATGAAACCATACAGCTTGTGTGTCTTGCAGAAATTTAGGTATTTCACATTCCTCCAGCTTGCATCTAACAGAGTGACTATGATAACAAATTCCTTAGATTTGTATTATCAAAAGTGTTCCAATAAAAATAAGATTTGTCTTTTATTTATTTATTTCTTAATTTCTTTTTTTTCTCATTCTGAATTACATTCAACATAACATGGAATCATTTACTATAGCCCAACACCAAGGAACAATGAAAGCAATGGGTTACAAGTGGATTCACTGATACAAAGAAAGCAAAAATTGATCCTTCAAAGGAGAAGGTTTGAGCCACTGTATTCCAAAATGTTCATGGCATAGGATTCATAGGCCCAAAAAATCATCACAGTATGTATCTTTAATGGAATATTTAAGTGATGAAATAAAGGAAAATGACCATACGTAGTGAAAAAGACGATCCTGTTTCACAACAATGATGTGGCAGCTCACACTTCTACAATATGAGGACAAAACTGTTAGTTATGCAATAAACTTCTTCGACATACCCTTTGCTCTCCATATTTGGCTCTTGGGATACTATCTGTTCCCAAACTTCAAAAAATTGCTGGCAGGAAAGAGAGTTTCATCTGAACAATCGTCTATTTTGCAAAGATCGATAAATCATACAATAGGGATGGGATAAAAAGTCTAGCATCACAGAAACGAAGCCGAAAAGGAAGTTTGTCATAAAAAATGGTTTTCTACATTTTTGCTTATACAGTACTTAAACAATGCTCAAAAATACCTGGTTAAAACAATTAATATATTTCAAATTTGTTTCTGAGTCATTGCCCAAAATAATTTGCTGTTATTATTGAATATTACACACACAACATAAAGTGCACTCACAAGACCAATAAATAAATCTATACACTCATTAACACTCCCAGCCATTGCAAACTGGCCAAGTCTGAAAAAATGACTGGAAAGTTTTGATCACAAAAGCAAGGCTGTACTGTACAGCCATCTATAAAGAAATAGTGAGTAAAATGAAGTAAAGAAAACACTACATATTAGTAGCACATGGAAGATGAAATTTGTACCACAGGAAATATTCCAGATAAAAATTAAAACAAGTTATTAAATAGCAGAAAGTACACTGAAGAAGATTAACAGAATGATGAGGAAAAGTAAGGTAATACAATAAGTCTAAAGTAGAAAAAAAGCATTTGAAAATAATAGGAAGCTGGTAAAAGTATGAAATTGACATTAACATAAACAATACGTCAAAAATTTTATAAAAGCTATTATAAAGGCTATTTGACTATTTTTTGAAATGGTTTTAAATTGTTAAATGTTACACATTATGCAATGGGAACTATTTATTGTTTGACGAAAGTGCTTATTTTACGTAAAATTCAAAATTAAAATTTAGAGAATTTAAATGCCCACCAAAATGCTCCTTTGGTGCATGTCACGGGCCAATGACACTAGTGACGTCACGTGGCAGCAGAGCGCTTTCTAGATAAGTAAACCGAGCGTGGTGATGTAACGGCTAGCGTTCTGACCTCGCATTCGGGAGGACGGCGGTTCGAATCCCCTTCCGGGCATCCAGATTTGGGTTTTCCATGGTTTCCCAAATCACTCCACGCAAATTCCGGGATGCTTCCTTCAAAAGGCCATGGCCGAATTCCTTCCCATTCCTTGCCCCCCATCCTTTCCCGTCTCTAAAGACCTCGCTGTTAGAGAGACGTTAAGCAGATAAAAAAAAATAGATAAGTAACGTCTGGTTTGTTTCTTTTGAATTTGTGTATAAATTGTTAAAAAATAGGGTTTATAAATAGTGTGCAATACACAAAACTACAACCAAAACAATACTAACTCCAAAAAAACCATAAGTGTTCCCACAATAGATGAAATACGATAAAAATTCACTGCAACTTGCTCATAGAAAACCAGACGATATTGCAACAAAGTTATTTATCTTTTTATATGAAGCTCATTTATACTATAAAATCATAGAGTTAAATGTAATATGTTGTTTAAGGCACGTATCAGTAAGGTAAGGTGTCCTTAGGTTCGATCTTCAATTCGGAATACGTTTTAGTTCTTTTCTGTGGGCATTTTCTTTGGATACTAGTTGCTGTTTGTTGCTTCCAATATCCTTCTTTTTTTTTCTTCGAAAATCCAGAAATTGTACATTAGTTGCACACCCAAAAACAGTTTTTTAACTGAAAATTACTTGCACATTAAAAGCAAATACTGCCTAAACAGATAAATTTATGCCAGAAAGGTAACCTGCAGTTGTATCGTCACATAAAAATTCCAACAAAAGGGACTCAAGCGTTCCGGAACTGTAGCATCATTAGCATGAAATTTCAAAAGTGATGTTACTTTTAAAACAAATTCCATTAATTCACCACTGCGCACCTGTATTTTTTGCATGATAATGTATCTCTAGTATGTATAAAAAATAAAAGAGGAAGGATATCTTTTTATAAAAGTTTAATCTAATCTAATTGCGATGGAGTGCATGTTCCGGTAGCAATGTCCCTACACACCCATTTTTCCCCCTATCCTGAACCTACCTACTTTTGCCCACTACTAATTTCGTCTGTTAGCTCAGTGGGTAACGCGCTTGCTTTCAAAACATTCGCTGCTCCGGTCCCGGGTTCAAATCACGGCAGGTGCAGGAATTTTGAGAGTTGTGTTTGATCATATGAGCTACGCCAGGCCGCTCTTTGGTTTGGATTTCACATTAAACTGTAGGTCCCAGAGGAAAGGAACTGGCCGTCCTACCTCTGACTCAATGGCTTGGTATGCCTCCTTCGAGAGGATCCAACCAACCTTCGGGTTGTGGACTAAGTTAAGTTTCAATTTCAATTTTAAATTGTTTCAACATTTTTTGGTAAATTATTCATCAATTCTCTTAGTAACTTATTCCAATCCCTGACCCCTTATAAACGAAAGAAAATCTTCTCACACCCTCAAGCCTGAAATTGAGTGCCAGCTTGTGGTTATGGTCATCTTTTCCTTTCCATGAATTACTTTTAATTCTTACACCAATATCCCTCCACATCTCATCACCAATATATGCCTTGTACACTCCCATGACTCTTCACCGTTCTCCCATCTTTCAATTAATCCCATTCCAGCTCTTTTATCGCATCGGTTATTGAGTTTATTCTATGGCAATTTCCAGAGACAAATCTAGCAGCCCTTCTTTGCACTCCCTCCAACTCCTGTATTTGATACTCAAAATGTGGGTCTCATACTACACCACCATATTCAAGCAATTGTCTGACCAAAGTTTTGTAACCCAATTTTTTAAATCACTTATACATCCCCTCATCACTCTCTCCAATAAGTGAAGGATTTTAAAACCTTTTCCTACTACCTGTCTAATGTGTCCTGCCCGTTTAAACTTGATATCAAATGTTATGCCAAGTATTTACATTTCAAGTCTTCAAAAAGCAATTCTTTCCCCACCTTATAATCATAATCAACCTTTAGTTTTTTATCTGTGTATCTAATAAGCTGACGACTCTTCTTTGCATTTATCTTCATCCCATGTTTACCAACCCTGCTAGATATTCTGTCCAGATCACCATAAAGTTGTTCGCAATCCTCTATTGGTTTGATCATTTTATATAGCATTATGTCATCTGCAAACAACCTAACCATCAATTTATGTTTCAAATGTTTACATGACGCTTAACAACCAAAAATTTATGAATTCTTCGAATAACAACATTATTCTATAGTGCAACAAACAGCAAACAGAAACGAAAAAAACTGCAGACACCCAAAATATTATCCCAACTGAGGTACCAACCTAGCATCTTCTTAATTCTGTTAGAACTCTAACCATGCAGCAACCTGAACACTACTTCTTACTTGCTTCTCTTTATATAGTGAACACTTAAACATGACAGTTTCTTTAAGTGAGATGAAGTGAAATGCGGTCAGTAAATAAATAAACAAAGAATAAATTCAGTTTTGTTGAAAAAAAAATTCATCATTTATCTATGATATTTATCTTTTATCTGCAATTAAGCATCCAGTTATTTAATTGTTGTGCAAACCTTATACCTATATTATAACTAGAGCTGTAAAAGTAATGAGAAATTCTGTACCCGTATGTATTCGTTACTAAACCAATCAATACCAGTTACTTTCGAATCGTTACTCGTAACTTTTGGTACAATCGTGTGCTAGCACGAAGCATCGCATCGAGTGGTATCGCGTACAGGATAACTTCGTTACTATCATATTGTTTCGTTACTTTTGGTGCAATACAAACTAGCATGAAGCATCGCATTCGCATCGAGTCGCGTTGCTTACGGGAGGACTTCGTTCGTACTTGGTAAAGTTTAAGTAAATTGTTTATTTAGTAAAATAAGTTTAGGTAATTTGTTCGTTTGGATAAAAGTTACAGTTAAGTAATTAGCACATGGATCTTATGGAAAGCCTATGAATGTATAGTTGATTTACTGTAATGAATATTATATATGAAAGAATAAGCTAATTTTTAAACAAACACTTGTTTGCATACAAAAAAAAAAGACCTGACCTTTCACCTGACTGTGACATATCTAGTGACAATAACTACTGACGGTTATTTTTAAAAGTAGCCGACTCAAAACCCTGATATGATAATGGGACATGTATTTACCCAATATTATAATCTCATCAAAGTATTTCGTTTTTAAGTAGGAGGTTTCATCACTGTCTTCCTTTACTGTTTTCCTATATTTTTGTAAATTCTTCATCTTTTTGTGACAGATTTGTTAAAATAAATGTTGGCATACCATCAAGTCAGGCATGCAGGCAGAGTGCTACTGACTACCACTTTAATTGTTTCATTTAAAAAATATCAATATTCAAAACATTAAAATCAATAACAAAGGTACAGGACAAACATGCGATTAGATTCACAATTGTTGTTGCATCGCGGTTACAACAAACATTCAACATTAAAGCCAGTACTGCATTGATCACATGGATCCTGCAGTAATAATACAATAACACCAGGCAAAAGGAATAAAGTCGTTGTACCTTGTTGTTTGCTTATGGAATTCTGGAACTGCAAAAAAGGGCTAGATATGTTTCTGGAAATTATCGCAGAATGCAATCAGTAACAGATATGATAAAAAAGCTGGAATGGGATTCATTGGAAGCACAGGAGAAGGGTGAAGAGTGTCATGGGAGTGAACAAAGTGTATATTGGTGATGAGTAATGGAAAGATATTGGTGTAAGAATGAAAAGATGACAATGACCAAAACTGGCACTCGATTTCAAGCACAAGGGTGTAGGAAGATTATCTTTTTTAGGTAAGGGTGTCAGGGATTGGAATAAGTTACCAAGAGAAATTATGAATAATTTACCAAAAATGTTGAAAGAATTTAAAGTTAAAATTTGTAGAGGGCAAATGTAGGTGGATGCAGGAAAGGGAGGAAGATGAGTGTGTAGGGAAATTGCCACCAGAGCGTGTGCTCTATTGCAATTTAATTAAATATTATTAGAACAAAACAAGTGCAGAGATGTATATCACAAACTATTAGACAACTCTTTTATATTGTAAATTACACTATAAAATAAAATAGAAGGTATCAAACAGTAACAGTAACTATCTCAAATTATCCATACAAATTTTCTATTTACAAATTATGCACTCTAAATTTTAATGTTAAACAAAATAAAAACTACAAAATTAGTCTTCACATTGTCAAAATTAGTTACCTACGGGAGCTGGAACGTGTTCGTATCTATATGACAAATGCGAGTAACGAAACATGCAAGTAACAAAATGAATTTGTGAGTAACGATTCGGTACTTTGAGTTAGGCGACGAACCCGTTACTCAGTAATGAATACATTGTTACTTTTACAGCTCTAATTATAACTTGCATTTTTCTTGTCAATATCTCCTAAAACAACTAATTTACAGTTTTAGTTTAAGAAAAATCTAATTTTTATTTTGCTTTCTTTTTTTATTAAAAATAATTCACCTTTCTTTTCAAACTGCATAAAAATATACGTGAATGAATACAATTTTTAAATATATTTTCAATACTGTCAAATAGCCTATTAAAGGTACCTTTTTGTCAGTATCTCTTTTTTTTACTTTGGATCTTTAAGGATTTTATACGTCTAAATCATGAGCTTGTGTATGTAATATATTGCACAAAGAATCATGGCAGTGACTATGTATAAATTACAACATAATAAAAGTAATGAGCAGGAAAATGCTTTAAGACAATGTACTAAAGAAGGATAGGGAAGTTCAACCCAACATATCCTATAGATGATAGTGGCTCAGATCGACAAACAGAAACCAGCACTTATTATTATTATTATTAGTTATGTACATAATTTATAAATATTAAATTTAATATTTTCTACTTAAAGTTTTCTATAGCTATTTTAGCTCCCTCTCACGTTCATTACTTTAGTGAGGTTCCCCCACTTTCTGCAGAAATATTTCACCATAATAATAAATTAAATATTTTATACCCAACACTTACCAAAGTTGAAGGGAGGAGGCAGCAGCAACACAAAACAACACACAAACAAAGAAAATACAATATTTCGGGTAAAACCCTTTTTCAAGTTTACAGAAGGGGCTGGGCTTGCACAAGCCTTGCGTTCGACGCAGCCACTGATAGAATATAAATATTGCCTCGCGGCATTTCTTTCCTTTCATTGTTACCTAAATTAAATATTTCTTGCCCCCCCCCCCACTCCCCCCCAGCTGCTACCTGGGTTGTCTATTCACTCAGTAGGTGGTGGTTTTATTACATTTGACCTCATTAAGTATTTCACATGTTCATCTTTCTGAGCTTGCTGATTCCACCTGCCGCCATCTATGTTAAGTGTTGGATTGAATTTCCCTATGCTTTCTTATTTAGATATTTTTTTAAAAATGTTGTTGAACATTTTAAAGTTCTAATAGACAACGTCAACACAAATAATAGCTTAATAACTATCCTTAAAGTTTGCATCAACAATCAACTCAAATGGCGCACAGATTTTTTACAACCTTTTTATTTACAAGTGATTCAACCAAAGCACTATATCCTTACATTTATTAGTCAGATATTAATCTTCGTCCCCCTTATGATTTTTCCTTACAGTTATCATACCAAAAATGAAACCACATATTTAACAAAGATACATCTTCCACAGACATTTTCATATTTGTATTCTTTTATAAAGTTTAAAAGATTTTTTTCCTAAAATTATGGTGTACTGTGAATATAACTAACAGACAGCCAGTTTTTAAGGTTTTTTTTTTTTTAAATCGTTTTATTGCTCTTACTCTAAATTCTATAAGAAACACATTGAATAATTTACACTGACTAGCCAGAACATTATGATTAATTACCTACTATCGATAAAAATCTGTCCAGGTGATAGCAGTGTCACCTGACGAGAAATCACTGCTTGTCAGACACATGCACGGTGCACGTAGTAACAGTGAGCATTGCTATCTGTGTTTAGAATGGAAAGGCACGCAATCTATCCGAGTTTGATCACGGGTAGATTGTGATGGCCCGGAGGCTCAGCACCAGCATTTCGGAAACTGCATGAATTGTCAGGTGTTCGAGGAGTGCTGTGGTGAGTGTCGTCAACAACTGCGCGAAACCAAGGTGAAGCCACGTCCAAACGTAGAGGGATTGGGCGGCCACCCCTCATTACAGATGTCAGACGTCTTAGGCTGGGAATACTGGTAAACAGGATAGGCGCTGAACTGTGGCAGAACTAACATCAGACTTTAATGCTGGGCAGAGTACAAGTGTGTCTGAACACACAGTGCAACAAACACTCCTAATGATGAGCCTCTGCAGCCGACAACCCATGCATGTGCCAATGTTAACACCACGACATCGGCAACTACAACTGAAATGGGCATGTGACCATCATCACTGGACATTGGCGCAGTTGCGGAGCATTACATGGTTTAACGAATCCCAATACCATCTTCATCATGCCAATAGGAGGGTGCAAATCCATCGTTTTCCAGGGGAACAGCTTCTCGACACCTGTACTGCGGGACGGAGACAAGCTGGCAGCGGCTCAGTATTGCTCTAGGAAACAGTCACGTGGGCATCCATGAGTCCAGTGGAGCTTGTGCAAGGCACCACTGGTTGCAGACCACGTACTCCCCCTCCTTATGACCAGACCATGTTTCCCAATGGCAGTGGCATTTTTCAACAAGATAATGAATGCACCATGTCACAAGGCCAGGAGTGTGATGGAGTTGTTCGAGGAACACAGTGTCAAGTTGCAATTGATGTGCTGGCCCCCCAACATGCCAGATGTGAACCCAATCGAACACATCTCAGCTCATCGCTCCCCTCTCCAAAATTTATGGGAATTAGGTGACTTGTTGGTGCAGATGTGGTGCCAACTCCCTCCAGTGACCTACCAAGGACTCATTGCTTCATTGCTAAGATGTATCACCACTGTTATCCATGTCAAAGGAGGACATACTGGCTATTAGGTAGGTGGTCATAATGTTCTGGCCGTCAGTGTAATTCCTAAGTAAGTATGATAGTTTTCTGTTTTCTTTAGTCTCACATGTGGTATGCCTACAGCCTTCCATTTTTTATATTGATGTACTTTCTTCCATATAATTAATCCAATTTTCCCAGTATGTGTTCATAAAGCTGATGCTGTGAAAATAAGCCTGACAGCTGGAACTAAATGCTAAAAAGTGCCAAAACGCATATGAGTAAAAAGGTGATACTATTTAGCTCTGAATATATAATTAATGACACAGTTCTTAGTACAGAAGATTCAGCTAAATTCCTAGGGGTAACAATTCATAATAATTTGTTGTTGAATAAATATACTTAGAAGTTAATTGGGAAAGCAAACCATATGCTCCATTCCCTAAGTCGTAATTTAAAATAGTGTACACTGGAAGTTAAATCAACTGCATACAAAGCACTAGAGCAACCTCACTTAAAATACTAATCTATTTATGGGACCCCCATGAAAAGGGGTTAATAAAGACTTTGGAGAAGGTCCAAAGAAGAGCCATCCAATTTGTGACAGGTCTATATAGCGGGAGAGAAAGTGTCACCGTGATGTTGGAGTAGTCATGTTAGGAAGATGTGGAACACCATAGATGTTTCTCTTTTCAGAAGCTAATTTTAAAGTTCATGACAAACCTATTTCAGGATGACAACATTCTCATTTAGGAATGACCAAGAAAATAAGAGAAAAGGGAGCCACAAATGATTCTTTTCTATACTTTTTTCCGCGAGCAATTAGGGAATGGAATAGAAGGATTAATCGATTGAGAAAACATAGAATTCGACAAGAGCAGGTCTCGAGAAACCACTCCAACCATCCTGATCTGGGTTTTGCAGCGTGTTCCTACATTGCTCCAGGCAAACGATGGGATGGTTCTTCAAACTAACCCATGAGCATATCCCATAAATCCCTTCCCCTGTGTAAACGATTACACATTAGGATAGGTGCAACACAGCCTCCAACTATGCATGTTCTGTCCATGAACCATGCAGCCACAACCAACATTCTGGAAGATGACACAACACACCTGATTTTCAATTTTTGCCCATACAGATATTTTTATGATAGCTTTCTACTAGATATATTTCTTTCTTCTATTGCAGCATTTCTATATTAGTTGAACTTGCCTACTACATTAGTAAACTTGGTTAGATACAAGTTCTTAAACACACAATTCTAACCACTAATAAATGTTTCTCTAATTATAGCTAATTTACAGCTATATATCTTCTTTTCTATCAGACCTCTTGCTTTTATTTAACAATGTACATCCTAAAAGCCCACTATTACGGCAGACAGTGTATGTTCAGGTGCTTTTCAATTCATTTTGATGCCATCACACTAGTAGGAAAAGACACCTAATAGCTGTTCTTTTGAATAGGAATTTTTTATTCAGTCCTTGTGCACTTTACTTATGGAAAAAAACCACTTGGATTAAATTTTACAAATCTGAGATGTTTAGATGCCTTATTAATGATGTTTGTTGTTACTGTAAAATTGATGGATGATGACTTACTATTACTGATGCAAGAAAATTGGAAATAATATATATGTAGTGATACCTAGGTAGGAAACAAAGCATTGAACAAAGTGCAATACATTGCTTTTATAATCAGCTGCACATTAAAGCGAAAAAATTAAACGTTTTTAAAACGGTACTGAAATAAAACTAATAATACATACCGTTAACTCTTCTCCTGGTTCAACACGACCAGCAGGAAGGTACCATTGCCCATAACAAGAAGGCTTGGCCTCCTGCATCATCAGCACTTCATCACTTTCATTTATAAGCACGCCAACAACAATGTATGTAACAGTTGACTTCACTATTGGTATGTAGTCTGATGCAACAGAAGGCGTGATTCCTTTAGCAGCTGAAAGAGGCAAACCACATAATTTATTTTAAATTGATAAGCAGCAAAAAAAAGTAAAATTATAATCTTTGTTAAGTATCAAGATTTTTTCACATTACTTTTCTTTGCACCAATCTACTATTAAATTGTCAAAGTTGATCGGTTATAATGAATTTTTGCTTGGTAGGAACATTTCTTAAGAGATAGAAAGGGTAGCCTCTATTTACCACAGTCACTGACCGGAAGGCAGAGTATGCAAAGTCAACTTTTTTGTCAAAACCCTGGATGAATAAATGGTGTCAGGGCCCGCTCTAGCCGTATTTGCCGCCCCGGACAAATAGACAATTGCCGCCCCTTAAGATTATGTAGAATTATATATTTTATTAAAAAATAATTAATTTTTAATCGAATAAAATATTTAATTTTAAATTTTAATAAAATCATATATTCATAAATAAACTTATTGAATTTTGATCTAGCGGCACAAAATAGATAAATTAATTATGAAATATCTGTAGGCTACATAGCCACAAATTAACCATATTTTTACGTTTTTAAATGCTATTACAGATGGATATTATCACACAAACAATCTAAATGCCATTATTTTGAAAATAAAACAATATTACATCAAATACGATAAAACCACAAAAAAAACTTTTTTTTCACTTACCTACTTTCAAGTTGCGAATTTTTTATTACATCTTAAAATTTATTTCATCAGCAATTTAATACTCAATTGACAAAATGGCTAAATCATTAAATTATAAATTTCTTGATTTTCGTAAATGCTTAGCAAGGCGTCGAATACATCTCCCAAATGAAATTTTAAAGGTTTTGATGCCTCTATCCTCTCTATCCTACTCTCCCATCTAGTGTCACTCCATATATTCACAGTTGAACCCTGAACATGCTTTAAAAGTATTGCCCATCGAAAAGTAGATGCCGAAAAAGAATAAATATATTTTTTGGACCATGTTGAAGAAATTAGCGGCTTCCAAGGATGCTTTTGCCATTAATAACAAGATTGAGAGAATGGCTACTACACGGAAACATTGAATGCTCGCGAATTATATTATTTAATTCTAAATTGCACTCCTGCTTTATTGCGCCTCGTATTGGACCCGTTGTCAGTCCCTGTCCTCTGATATCCTGCAAATTTAAACACTAAGTTATTAAGATTCTCCAACTATAATGTCAGGACATTTGTTTTCCTGTGAATCTTTCGACTGGTAAGAAGCCTTAAAAGCTTTCATTAATTTTAATCTCAACATCAGGATTAAATTTATTGGTTGAAACATATCTGATTACAAGAGTAATTTGCTGTATCTTACTAAAGTCAGGAGTACAGTTTAAAATTATGGAAAAAATATTTGAATTTTTTTATTTCATTAATAACATGAGACTTAACACTTTGATGCAGCAGATCTACTATCCCGGTTTGTATACTTTTCCCAAGATATTGAGCTTTAGTCTCTACTTTTTAGAGCACTCAAGCACCTGCTCTTCCATAATGGGATCGTATTCAGACAGTAACTCAACTATTTTTAAGAAATTACCGTTATTATTCTCAAACAACTTGTCGCTTGTACCTTGAAAAACCAGACAACTTTTACCAAGCATTTTGGTAATTGCAACGATTCTTAGAAACACCTTATTCCAATGATTTATTTCGGCATTACTTAATAACTCTTTGAGTGGCAGCATCTACAGTTTTACAACAATTTAATCTTTCGTTCATTTATAGCCATGATTTTTGTGCCTGAATATGATTTTTCGAAATTTCATGCTCTCTTATAGTTTCGCCGAGGTGCTTCCAATTTTTAAAACCCTCCTTTGAGAGAGAACTAATTAAACAGCCGAAAATTTTGCAACAGAAGCAGTAAACGCAGTTTTGTGAAAGGTAGTAGCTAATCTCGCAATATTTGCTCTCCGTTGATTAAAATTCGTGCATAATATTATGCGCTAAAACGTCGATCTGTATCATTGGAAGGAAATTTGTAATTATGCAATAGTTTAGGTGGACCTTCCCTTACTAAAAAGCTTCTTACAGCGTCTCATAAAATTCTTGGCCACAAAGTTTTAGAACGCCTTCTGTGAGTCTCACGTTGGTGTCAGTTCCAGTTGGTTTACAAACTTCGTTCATTTGTTCGCTATTATTCTCTGACGATTCTATACTTCATTTGTATCCCGACCTGATATTGGATTCTAAGACTTGTTTTGGTAAAACCCTGAATACAGTAAATTTTATTTATTCGCCAGATTGATTCTGCCTTTACGCTTCCTTTCCCAACCTTCTTTTTTGTACTGGTAACCAGATAGTTTTCTTTGACCGTCAGACATTTTGGAAGAGGCATGCACGTAACTCAAACAATGTACACTATAAAATAATATAAAAAGTACATATTTATCCTTGCTCTAAATAAGCTAAAAACCATAACTAAGATAAATTATTCTCAGTCGATATAAAAAAATATTTATGCACAACACAATATATTTTCCATGCCCTATGAATATAAAGAAAGTCTAGTGTTACTACACAGTCAAAGCTTATTCGTGGATGATACTATCCGTAAATTTGCTGCAAATACAGAAACCGTGTATTCAGAATGGCAATTTCTATAGGCTTGAACGGAATAGGTTAAAAGTTCACAAACAAAAAAAATGATGTTGTGGAGTGATTGTCGCGCATTGCACTTATTAAACCAACTGACAAAGTTATTCACATTTACTAAAATAGTTAATGAATTTCTTTTTGTTGAGACGATTTACAAATGCAGCAATTAGAGTATCTGTAAACCGCATTCGTATATATAATAAATATAATGGATTATTATATGTTAGCAGTTAGCATTCGAAATTAAATATACTAATGGTATGTGAAGTAACTAATCGGTAATCAGCAGCTGGTAATATTATTTATTTATTAATGATTGTAACTACTGTCCCACACCCACTAAACTACAGTATTTTCACAAGCAACCAAAGCTAGAGTATGTGGTTCAAGTTTACGTCGCGATACACGATGATGATAATTTAGGATAAAATTGATTGTATCAATGCGCGTGTAATTGAGGCTTTGAATTTGTAGCGCCAATATTAGCGGAAATTATGGTTACGTTGAGATTCAGCCTAGACCAATATGAAAACTGAACCTTTTGTCACAAGCCAATGGCACGAGGAATTTAGTTATTTAAACAACATTCATGAGCACTATGTCACGTTGTGATGACATGATTTTTTTTTCCTTGCTGTCGTCAGTCTTTAGACTGGTTTGATGCAATCCTCCATCCCTTCCTATCCTGCGCTAACCTTTTCGTTTCATGTATCGCGACGTAAACTACTCCCGCGTATGTAATTTAACCCACCAAACACTTACGATGCCTGTAATTTGTACAACAAATCTGTGAGGCTCGGATTACGAGAAGAAATTATTATGCAAATTATTCCACTTCGATTTCCAATAACTAAGATCCATATTGATTTGGTTCATGCAATTCAATAAAATAAATACTCAGCATCTCCCGCCAAGCACTATCGATTCCATGTATTAGAGCCTAGCTGCAATTGCGAAAAACTCTCCTATTCACCGCGTCTAGTAACTTGTGGGCAGTATTACGTCGGAATCAGTGCAGGTAGCCGAGGGCAGGTGTACACAGCCCCCACCTACTGGGCTTCTGTTTGTGAGCTTTTATCGTTGTGCGCCTATGTCGTATATCCAACTAAACAACAGTTTAATCATAGATGTACTTACCTTTAGAAATTATGAAATCCTGAAGTAAATTTTATGACCTACCACTTATCACTAATAAACGTAATAGTAAGACTAATGCTGTTGTGTAATGAAACCACTTTTGTAATTAGCAATAATAAGCAAATTGAGACAACAACGCGTTCTAACTCGCGTGGTAAGGCCCAATTCACACAGAAGAGAACGTGGCGCGGACTTTGGGCTGAGACATGGCGAGGACGCGGCGCAATTTTGAAGTTGCTCCTATGGCGGCAATTCACACAGAGGCGGCGAAGCACGACGCGCCCCTATGGGTCCGCGCCCCGTCTCTTCGAAGTCTCTAGGGGTACGCCCAAATAGCTAAGAACTGTAAGTTTTTAACGAACGAAAAAATCGGTATGTGGATTTTTTTTATTAATTGGGTACTTAATCCATTAATATTATTAATATTTTTCTCACACTTACAGCCGAAATGGCGCCCCTAAATTTTAGCGCCCCGGGCAAATGCCCGGTTTGCCCCCCCCCCCCCTAGAGCGGGCCCTGATGGTGTGTGCCATTACCTGAACCTAGTGGATACTAACAGTAGACAAAGTAAATGGCTGACTGGTGTTGAGTACAAAATTCAGTAATAGAGAAAAGGTCAAAAATGCACTTTAGAAAGGTATTTTTACATACCAATTATGTCTTAACATGAAATATCAATGCTTCTTAAGCTATCAACACATTTTGGGACAGCCTGCCAACCTTCTCCTCATTTCTCTAAACCCTTTATTTCAGCCTGCATTATTTCTTTCGCCTCCTCCTCCATCTTACTACCATTTCACACTTTTAATGAATTTTCCAATTCCACCTGTCTGACATGAGTACATGTGCAGAATAAATAAATTTTATTTTTTTCTCAATCACTGTACTAAAAAAATAGCACATCATTACACAAAATCTTTTACTATTACTAACAATATGTTTCTTTCCCATAAAACTGTTAATTTTGAGAAATACTATAATTCTAAAATATAATGCCTGTTACATCGTTTTACTATCGAAAGAATGCAAAGAAATGGGTGAAACATTTTTTTCCTTTGGTTGTTCCTACTTTAGTTTTTGTGGTATCTGCAGTTTTTCTGACGACTAAACTGTTTGTGGGGGTTAGCACTAGGGATTGCAATCCCCAGTGTTTTCAATCCCGCGGGATTTGCGCCAATCCAGCGGGATCCGTGCGGGATTGGTACAAACAGTTTTTTAACGCATATTTTTAAAAGATAGTTACTTAAAACGTTAATAAATTAAATAATAATTAAATTAATAAATAATTTTTAATGTTAAATGAAAAAAATTAACAGTTAACAATATTTTGATTGGTAAAATGACATTAAAACTTTTTAGTGTGACTTAAGTGTATTTCGAGGTTTTACATTTTTGTTTTTTAATCTAAACCAATTTTAAATAAATAATAAAAATGGAAAATATTGAGCTTAGGTCAATTATGTGCCTTACAATACATCTCATAAGTTTAAAAATATGGTTTGCTTAGTGGCCAAGTTACCAGAGTTGTTGTTGTTTTTTTTTTTTTTTTAATTCTAAATAAACGTTCCATAACACCTAGAAAAGCATTCCATTTCACAAAGTGAAGTGAATATACTCTGTAAAGCACAGACTTGGCTCAGAACAAGCCCATAACTTTTTGTCACTGCACAAGCACGAGACTTGGCCCTTTTTTGCGTGATTCATTATTATATCTCCTGATTTCTTGATTGATATTACAGTTGGTTCAATGTTATTAAAAGAAACTACTCACAAACACGTAAACTGTCAAGTATTTCAGATTTACTTATGTGGCGTAACGACGTTTTTAGAGTGGAAATTATGATTTTTTAGTAAGAAAGGAGACTTTCTCGGCGAATGATTGTAGTGAAGTCCTCATAGGTTGTATCTCCGGATTTCATTGCAAACACGCGAAATTACACACTTGAGAAAGACGACGGAGGCAGCCTTCGAAGTATGGTGTTCACACAACACAATTCGTCGATACACCAGTGAAAATTTCATTATAACTTTTTTTACCTTTAGTCAAAATAGTAACAAGGAGAAGAGGGATTAATCGAAAGCCTGAGCGGCACATGTAAGCAGGCGGCTTTCGTCAGAGAAACGCATTGAGGCAGCGGCCAAAACAACAATAAGTCAAATGATATACAATTTCCTTATGATTGCTGTTAAATAAATAGGTACTCGATCGTTAAAGTTACGATAACATTAGTTTCATATCAACGAATAATCAAATTTTCAGCCGCAAATTAGGAAATTGTCGCAATTACTTGATCTGCAAATACAGAAAATTGGAATAATGAAACCGTGAATAAAAAGCTGTAACAGTGTATTTCAGATAACGTGTGCGACACTTAAAAAATGATTATATAGTTAGAAAATCGTACTAAATGCGTACCATAACTCAAATTACAGAAATGTGTACTCGAAACAAACGTAAGTTTGGTGAATACGGTAAAAGTGTATTTATTTACTTACGAATGACGAAGATTGACAAAAACAAACGCTTGTTCACATGAGTCAAATGCCAACTGGAAGGGTAAAGGCAAACAGTGCAAAATATCCGACAGAGACCGAGTGGGGCAGCGAGTCACGCGGACTGACACGCGTTTCCGCCGGATTTTGCGGATTGCGGATCCGCTTAATTTTGTGCGGGATCCGCCAGACTGTCGAATGATGCGGGATCCCGCTTTGCTGGATTGCAATCCCTAGTTAGCACCCAACAGCTTAGATTTCAAATATAACCGTGCTGTGTTGCCTTTGGATAGTTCGTTTGTGCTTGAAGACTGGATAACCTTAACCAGGGAAGGTATGTGGAAATTAAAGTCCTGTTGCCATAGAAAAATTAAATGATCACTGTATTCTCCAAAAAATTCTACAAAGTCACAAAGGTAGGCATCGAAATTCTTCACCAAGTTAATTGATTGCAAGTTCTGTTAAATGATACTAGCCAGCCCGGCCAACCCTCAGAACCCCTAACTGCTTCATTTACATGAAGGTTGTAAGTATATTCGAACACGCACCCAATATTTCCAAGATGTCTGCCAGGACCACGCTGTCATAGTATCGCCTATCCCTGCCAGCCTAGCCAAGCGTGCCCAGACACGCCACAGAGGTGCGTGGTAACTGCCCAACTGATTTTCACGTACTGCCACGAGGAAATCCTTCGGCTAGTATTTATAAGCACAGCCTCCCGGACCGTGAGAATGTCGATCCTTCCACGTTCACATTGTGACGTCGAAAATCTTTAATCACTAAATAAATTCCTATCAAGCTGAAACTTTTACAGTAGGTAGCCATGGTACTAAATGTAAAAATGTATCTTAATAACAATTTCTGCAGCATTCCTAGTTTAGCCACAAAAAATTATTTTTTTCGCAATTCAAAAAATGTTTGTAACTTCCAATGTTTTCGAGCTATGAAGCTGAAATAACCTTTAACTTGATTCAATTTTGCTACTCTTTCATTTGATACCAAAATCCACTCTGTTACTATTTTTAAAATGGGTGAATGAAAATTGTGAAATTTAAGTAGTAGATATTTCCAAAAGTATTTAAGCTGTGGCTCTGAAACTTGCTTTAAACAATTCTATGTAGGGGAGACCGGGGCAAGTTGACGATGTTAACGATTAAACATTTTTAATAAATTCATTTTTTGAAGAAAATATTTTTTCATTGCAAATATTATTAGTCTGGTCTTTTATTGAAATGTTAGTAATTATATATAACTTTACTTTCATATTATCAAAGCTTTTTTATTAATTTTAGAAAGTAATGCAAATCTGTCATCTTGCCCCAGGACTGGGGCAAGATGACTTTGACCACGGGGCAAGATGACATTTAATGAAACTGTAATACATTTTTATTGTTATACATCAATATGTGTACATTTTTGTATATACATTAACAGAAGTCACATACAAATTTCCCTCCTTCACAGTTTTAAGTCTTCGTGCCACCATTTAAAGCACAAGCAACACTGTATTCAGTGTTCTGATGGAGGGTCCTCATAGATCTCATCACATCCAGAACACTGAACTAAACTTTCTTCGGAAGCATTTCTTGATGTTGTCGCAACTCGGAGTTTTTTCTTTAATTCGGAAGAGGTAAACGTCAGTTTCTTAGTAAAACTTAAATTTCTTGCATCCCGAGCCTGTGCGTATGAAACAAACATCCAATTCTTACGTCAACTCTTTTCTTCAAATGGCGAGGTAGTGTTGCTTCAGGGATATTGTAAACGTTCGCTGCACCCAAGCAGGACTTTCTTACTCCTTCGACATCAGTTATTGCAGCAACCAAAGCATTTCGGTCCCACTCGCCTATGGAGGACTTCATTTTATAAGTTTTCACCATATCTGGATCATAAAGTGTCATGAATGAGTAAAGTAGCACCCTTCCAAATTTTAAGAGAAACTATGTGAGTCATGCAAGTCAAGACTCTTACAAGAAACACAAAAAAAGGCACTCAAAGACTGAAACAGACACAGCGAAAGTCATCTGGGGCCAGATGACGAGGTCGCCAACTTACCCCAGCCAACTTGCCCCGAACGACAATGTTAGAAACTTTCAATTATTGCGGCAGTTTAAAAAAGAATGAGATACAAATACACAGCCTTTATGAAAGCACATTGTTTAAGCTACTCATGTATGACAAAGTATAAAACAATATCTCACCTGTTAGTCTGCGAAGTCTTAATTCAGAGATGTAGAAAATTACACCACGTCACAGAGAATTCTCGATCAGCGAATAGCGAGGAACAATTCGGCACGAGCGACACCAGTGCTCCATATTTTAGTTCCTAGTCGTGTGGAGAGCTAGTAGTATGAATACAGTGCTGATACATAGAAGCGGGAATTTAAAATAAATCATTCGTCATCTTGCCCCGCTCGTCAACTTGCCCCGGTCTCCCCTACCATTTTCTATAAGAAATTATCACTCTCTAACTGCAATAACAGTTCTTCAATAACATTTTCATCATTTTAAAATTTCACTCCCTCCCTTCGATGGTTTGAATTCTAACCAAGCTTCTGGTGGCAACCGCCATCATGGGATGAATTTTAATGATTTCTTTTTCAGATATCAGCCAAACTATTGCATAAATTCAAAAACTAATTGAAGTTTCATGCCTAGAAAAAATTTCTCAATTTAGACACTATCCCTCCATTGAATTTATTTCTCCCTTAATTTTAAATATTTCTCCTACCTCACGTAGATTACTATTTTCATTGGAACCTCCAAACTTAATACGATATGTAATCAAAAATCACACTACTTTAAGCTATATACTGTCTCCCTATCTTTCAAATTGTGGCTTCTAGAATTTTAAATATGTTATTGTGCCATAAAATTTTCATACTATTTCCAAATTTCATCATATCTCTACAGGAAAAGTTCCTAGCTGTAAGGTTCCTAATTTCATTTTACTAGTTAGTGTCTGAAATAGCTCTGAAAATGAAGGTAACATAATATTTTCTAGAATAGTCTGAATCTCATATACCAATGATGTTAATACTACATTCTGATTTTATATAAATGTTTACTCTGAAATATCACTTGAAATATCTAAGCAAATTACTTTAAACCTGATCTGCAATGTTATTGAAGTGAGCTCAATGCTCTCTAAACAAATTTGATTATGAAGTAACAAAATTTTAGGTTACCTGACATTTTATAATGGTAAAAGCTCAAATATCATTGTCAGGAACAAACATGTTTCTTCTGAATACTTCATTTAAAAGGAACCTCAGCTGGATCGTCTTCAACCAACATTAGTAACTTTTTTTACCATGTCACAATTAACTATTACTTTGTACATTTTCATTTCAGAGTGGCACTTATAGAAATGTTAACATAGCCTTTATGGTATGGGAAATCATGGTCAAACCTGCAGTGAAAACAGGTAGCTTTGATGTAATACTCTAAATTACCAAATGCTTAGCCTAATAATTCACATTTTATTGAGTCCACTGACTCAATAAAATGTGAATTATTGTCTGTGTTCCTCTGCAAGCTTCTGTCACATTTTTATAATCTCAAAATTCACACAAAAGAAAATGGTTCACATGAAAGGATACAGTAACCCACCAGGCATTCTGAAAGCTTGAAGAACAGAAACTGCTTTTAAAAAAGTAGTTTAGTAACAGTAACAATTGAACTGAAACATGATTGCAGGCAAATGAACTCTGAAATGGACATCACGGTGGTACACTGCATATCAACAATTTTTTTCAGAATGAGGTTGTGCGTCCTACAACATTGAAAGACCATAGATTAAATATAAAGGCACACCTTTTTGGAGAAGAATAAAATAGTGTGAGAGTGCTCTGTGTGCATTATTTTTAGAGTTCGAATAATATATTTAAAAGTTGTAGTTTTCTTCTCATTTCTGGGTCAATGATGATAGTTAAAACCTATTAGTGTTAGCAAGCTACTGGGCTTTTTTAAGTTGTTGAACAACTCATAAAACGTTAACTATCAATAATTAATGTAGGATAGGGAAAGTAGACCCACGATTTATCCTGTACGAAGACAAGGGCAGCCATGAATGCAGAAAAGGAGTGCATAATATTCAGATTTAAAACCTACATCTTGGTATGTGCATGCAAGATCTCCTTGCTGTATGGTTCGTCTCTGCATAAAAAAGGTTTTAAAATAAAATACTGTGAAATGTGTTACTCCCCATCTTTGTGTTCATTACTACCCTCATGCCTTAATCTTATGGTAAGTGATGCATTTACTTTCCCTATCCTTCAATTTTTTCATTGCCTAAAAGCATTCTCCACTTCATTATTATCATGACTAACAGCTAACTATTTCCAGAAATAGTCAAGTGTAGTCATGCCTCACGCAACTAGGGTTTTTAATTCAAATGATCTTAAAATATATTAGATATAAGATATTGATGTGGTATGTTAAACGGTAGTCACTTGGCATAAAACTAAACATTTAACAACTAATGTTACACTGTAACAAAAGAAACAGGCTGATGCAAATCTTTACGGTTAGGACCCATTCATGAAAGCCTGTTTCCAGGTTGGTAATGGCTTATTTAGAAATCCATCAAATTTCTGCAGAAAAGCCCATTGACCAACTTCACTCATACTCTATTTAACTTATATTACCATACTTATAATTAATATAAATGTTTATAACATCCAATTTCATGAGGTATGATTATATTTATTTCTTCAAAAAATATTCTGTTGTAAATACGGATGTAATAACAATTTGTGTTGATAATAAAAAAAAGATTACATCAACTAAGGCACAAAGGGAAAAAAAATTACTTAATAATTTTATGGAAAATATATAAGAAGTACAATTCATATGTTATATGGCTACATCCGCTCTATAATTCGTATCACCACACTTCAAAATACGGATCTTTTTTTTTTTTTTTCTCCAAATATAACAAGCCGTGTTCAGTGTACGGACTAACTCTTTGTACAACATGCTTTGCTCAAATGCCGCTGTGTCTGCAGTGCAAACATTACATTCTAATCAGATTTCTTGATTTACTATATAATAGGTAGTACTTATCAAATCCATTAGAGTACAATGCAATAAACGTTTTGCTTGTTTTGCTTACTTAAATATTATATTAGAGATTTGTTGTATAAATCCTCGATTCCAAGTTCCTAGATAATAGTACTTCTGAGATGACCTCCTAATAAGAATGATCTAACTTGACAACTTTTACAGCCATTCACCATTTTTTTTTTCCAGTGAAAAAAAGAAGAAAAGAAAACTATTCTAATCCCCTACTTCACAAGCACTAAACAACAATAGATATCCTAATCTCCTACACTAGTATGGGACATATAATTATGCAAAAATTTAAATACAATACTCCATTTGGGTCAACATAGCATATAATATGTACAAATTTGCAGTCTTCAGCTTATTCCATTTACAAACTAGGACAGACAGCACAGAAAAAACAATGGGGTTAAATTTCGTTTTTTGGCACAGGACCACAAGAATTGACAGTAAACATTTTCAAAGACAAATTAGATTCTTTACCGTGTTGTTCTGAATACGGACCAGCAAATTAACACCCTCAGTGATAGAAGACATTTTGGAAGCATGCAGTATCTAGGCACTCAGTAAAATGTACCATGTGTAATCTCTACCTACCGTTAAACACTATATATATTAATGTTTGTACACTGGCAGAAATTATAAGTGCAACACCCAGACAGGAATGGTGGAATTTTAGGAAACTTTTTAGATATATCCATGGTCACGCCCAGAAGAAATGATAACAAATTGAAATGGATTAGGATAAGTTAATTAACGTTAGATACAGTTGTCAGTAAGAAGTGTGTCCACCTTGAGCACCTATACATTCATGGATCCTTACCGGTATTGAATCAATAAGTTTTCGGATGTCTTCTTGGGGTATGTCTCTCTACGCCTGCATGTCTTGTGCATTCAGTTGTTGCACAGTTTGTGCTAGATGACCATGTGATCTAATGTGTTTACTCCTGGCAACACAAATCTGGGGACTGTGCGGTCCAAATTGTGATCATAACCCCTTGCAAGACTTGTGTTGTGATGGCCATAGTATGAGGACAGGCTTTATCCTGTTGAAAGATGCAATTTGAATGGTGGACTTGATTCGTATCACAATAGGGTACAGCATACTGTCCACATAGTGGTGAGCTGTCATTGTGCCTTCAACAGCAACCAACTCAGTCCTTCTGTTGAAACGGATTGCCCCCAAACCATGACACCACAGGGTGAACCTGTGTGACATTCAGAAATCACAGAAGGGTAAGCTCTTTTTCCACTATGCATGCATACATGTTGACGATTATCACTTTGCCACAGACAGAATTGGAGACTCATCTCTAAATACAAATGAACGCCATTCAAGCGTCCATTTGCATTTTGCATTACACCAGGTTAGACGATGCTGCAAATGAAATCAGGTTAAAGGAACACACTGCATAGGAGTCAGAGAGTACAACTCAGCTTCAAGCAATTGGTTTACAGGGGTAGGTGACTCTCTCTGTAACTACTGCTTGGATCTGGTCTGCAGCAGCCACCCACAAAATTTTGCAGTCTTCACGTGCTGTTGTCCTTCTGTATGGACCTGTGCCTGCTCTAGGAGTACTAGAGCCTTCTTTCATCCACTGTAGAAGAAGCCTGTATACTGACATTGCGGGTAATATCAAGATGAGGATACCGCTGCAGCCTCGCATAGAAAACACACAGATCACATGTTATATATGACGACATTATGACATATTCAGTCTGCACGTACCAACACAGTAACAGCTATAGATACTATCTGAAAATTGGATATCTGCAATATGGTTACGTTTCAATTTGGTCCAGGCTGCATTGCGACCGAAACGTATATTTATAAAATATGATTTCGTCAATCATCATTTGAGTTTATGTTGTAATACAGCCTGGACCATACGTCACAATGATGTCATATATACCAAGTAATCTGTGTGTTTACTACACGAGGCAGCAGCAGTATCCCCATCTTGATATTACCCGACATTGCACTACGGCCAAACTTTTGGGTGATTTCATGATATGTTGCAACCATTTCAAACATGCCAACTCTCCAACCGTTCTCGCATTTAGACATTTGAGTGTAGACAGTCGTCGCTTTTCACCCTGGCATATTTGGTTAAGAAGAACTTGTGGACAAAAAAATGTCGGGATTAGTGGAGATTGCGATTCCACCTGCTGTTGGCATCATAATACTGCAGTGGTCAAACACAAGACTCCAATAGAAATTCTTTCCGAAGTACATTTAACTGTTTCATGCTGGTCCAGGCTGCATTACAACCTAATTTCTGGTTGAAAATAATTGTCCTGACTGTATTAAAACGGAATTATTGCTTGCAAATCATATGTTTTGCTACTGACTGCAGCAATATTACAACAATATTATTTAATGTTGTTGTTACGGAATTGCGATCTCCAATAGACCCAAAATGTCATGTCATACCACACTGCTCACCACTTATATGCTAAAACACACAGCAATTTTGCATAATAAACAGCCCCATAATTCTCATACTGTTAATGTAAAACTTTCATTTTTTAAATCATTTAATACTCTTTATTTGGATAAAGGAAACAAAGAAACTGCCGCGAGGCACTGAAAATAAGATAGGATAGGGAAAATAAACAGTTACCCGTCACTTACCACAGATGAAGGCAGGAGGGCGAGACACGTAAAAACACAAAAACAAAAGAATTACACAATATTTCGACTTTTTAGTCTTCCTCATGTAGGAGGCGAGACATATGGCAGGGGGAAAGATGTGGTCACATCCGAGCCTGCCACATGAATGAAGCACAGGCGGAAAACGCGTGGTAGTGGAAGAATTGCCGGGAGGGGTGGGGGGGGGGGGGTAGGGAATAGGCTTGACCAGCGATAAAAGTGAAACAAATGAATATAATGTCTGTGTAGCTTAGTTCAAAAAATACTCTTTATTTGGGCATACTTGGAGTCAAATTTCATTCATGTATCACAACTCCGTCTGGGTCATCCACTTTTAATTCCTGCCAGTGTATAATGTAGAGTAAAAAGAAAAAGAAATGTGTAATACCAACACTCCATCTTATTTCTCAACATTACATCAATAATTCAGACATTTACATGAGATAAAATATATGAAGTATAATGCATTTTCATTCAGTAATCATAGAAATATGTAATAACACAGATTAAATCTGGAGTTTATGGAATCAAAATTTGGCTTGGATATAACACAGATCGAGATCACTGGAGATTGAAATTCCGTAAGGAATAGGCATCATAATACAGCAGTAATTAAATGCAAGACACTGCTAGAAATACTTTTAAGTGTCATGCTGGAACAGATTGTATTATGCACAACATAATTTCTGCTTGAAAATAATGATCCAGGCTGTTTTACAACATAATTACTGCTTGCAAATAATACATCTTGCAATTGAGTACAGCAGTATTAAGACATCATTAGTGAATGATGGTGTAGCAGAATTGCGATCTCCAGTAGAACCAATAGACCATTAAAAGCTGACATTTAAAAAGATGTTTTGGACAGTTCCTCAGTAACTGAATAAGACATGTCAGAAGAAATCAAGTATCAGTAAATAATGTGTTTTAAGTTTTAAAATGTGTAATTCACAAAATTATCATGTAAGGCGTAAAGTAATATTTACATCTCATGTGGCCGTTTTTTTCCTTACATTATTTAATTGTGATTTCCTTTTCCCCATTTGGATACATACTAAGTTTACTCTTATTGGCATTTTTGCTCATTCTATAACTATTCTCACAACTAGATATCATGTCTAGAACCCTATGCATTTGCTCACAATCCTCTCTCGAGTTAATACTGTTACATAGGACAATGTAGTCTGCAAACAGCCTAACCCCTGCATGTATATCAACAATGGACTCATTCATTAGAAACATAAACAGAAATATTCCATAAACATTACCCTATGGCATACCTGTTCTCAGGATTGACAATAATTTTAATGCGAATAGCACCTGGAGCTACAGGAGTGTACAGTACTCGTTCAAGACTGCTTTTAAGCAAACATAAATAGTTACTGTAAATATTTAAGAAATCATTGAAATATAAAAGAGTGTATTCAAAGCGATTCATAATACACACGCGGATAGAAAAATAGATTAATAGAGTAAGATTACCAGCAGGAATCAAATAAATTGAGAATTCTACACACCACAAGCTTCATTTTGTTGCTCCAAAGTAAAGTCGCAAAATTCTTCTGTGTCGTCCGCAGGAAGACCATTCAATATCAGGCGAACATTATCTTCTATTTTATCCATTTTGAATAATCAGACTAGTCTGTACCAACGTAAACAAACACGTCAATAATAAATGTAAACACAAGTGAAAGTCCAAACCAAGGAGGAATATTTACAACGAGGTCACACAAACAAAGATATCATACAAATATATATTCTAACTTCATAATAGCTTTGCCCAGAACTTGACAAGGCAAAGATTTGTTATTCGGAAAGTCTTGTAACAAAAAACAAAAAATAGAGAACAAAATGCAGACTGATTCTGGTGACTCAATTCTTTAAAAAAAATAGAACGTAGGTTCCATAAGGTTTCTTTAACAAATTAATGAGTTGTTAGGAATTATGTTCCTAAATGCACTTGCTAGTAATTAACATTTTTAGTTCTGACCGATTACATATATATTATTATTGCTTGCGATGTGGCCAATGCCCAGATTGCAATTCCCCTAAATACCTAATTGCGACACTTTCATATTTTTAATTTGAAATCCTTCAGTCTCCGGTATACTAATTCGTGCAGTTAATTATGTATGAATAAGTGTTGTAATTACATTAATTCCTTCTGTTTTACTTTCAGAGAGCCTAAAGCACCGAACTTTTCAATCCTCATAAATATTTTGTTCACTCCGGAGAAAACCTATCCACATCGTTTGAAAATCATCAGCGTCCTCGAAGGTACTAATTGCCAGTATATTACATCACTGAACGTTTCTAAACATGTCCCGCAAACTATATCTCACTATAGAAACGAAGTTTCTCTCGGCGTTAAGAATATATGAAATGCTCTCAGGTAACTAGCCGACTTAAGGAAGTGTTACTATCACTCCTTAATGTTATATGGAATAATATTCTGAGGCTATTCTACTCATCGTCAGCGGCGAGAAAGCGTGCCAGTCTTCTGCGTATCCCTGCTGATTCTTCCTCGTCGTTGTCTTGCGCGGGTCTGAACTGCTTTTCAAAATGGTCGGCTAAAGAGTTAGCCTTGTCCACGTCGCTGAAAACTAGATCTCTTTCGCCGTGAAGTGGAGGTAGTCTAGTGCGTCGCATAGTGAAGCGGCGGGTCTCGTTCCAGAGGTTTCCGTCGTTCGCATTTATATTGAGGGCTGCCAGGTGCGCTGACCATTCCCTGTTCCGATGCTCTTGGAGAGCCGCTTTCAATTCCCGTTGCAGGCGGTTGAGGAGGCGTCTGGTTTCAGGTTGCCTCGTTAGCCTCCACTCCTTAGCCACTCTGTTTTTGTTCCTGATCTGTGCTAACAGGTGCGGTGGAAGTTGTCGTGACTGGTGTCTAGTTATTGGAGGGGGCGTCGCAGAATTTGCAGCGTCAAGTATGATTGATGTGACCTGTTTTATATCTGCCTCTATTTGTCTTTCGTTCAGTGGGTGCAGACGGTGAAGGGATGTTGTGACTTCTTCTCGAAACAGTTCCCAATTTGTCCGGTTGTAGTCGATTAGGTTTGGTATGACTTGTCTCCATGAACCAACATCAATGTCCACCATAACTGGGGAGTGGTCCGATGAAAGTCGGTTCATGGTGTAGGCAGAGGCGAAGCCAGCGATGCCTCGGGTGATTACGATGTCTAGAACATCTGGACGATTTCCACTCCTTGGGTGGTGCGTTGGTTCGTCTGGGCCACAGACCTGGAGGTTGTTCCTGACGCACAGTCTATATAGTTGATTCCCAGCAGGATTGCTGACCCGTGACTTCCATGCAGGATGCTTGGCATTGAAGTCACCGCCAATAAGGAGCTTGCCCCTAAGGGTGAGCAGTTGGCGGATATCATCTTCTATTGGTGCTCTCCGTGGGGGTCTATAGGCTGAGATGACTGTGACCGGTCCCGATGTGGTTTCCATTTCTATTGCCGTTGCTTCAATTATTTGCAGTGGTGGAGTTTGTACCATGTGGTGAGGGATGCCTCGAACAGACGATCTATAGCTGCTCCTCCCTCATTGATTTGTGTGGGGAGTGGGTGGTGCTGTTGGTGGTTTTGCCTTGCTTGAGTAGGCAAGTCTTGAGTTTCTGCCGCTGGTGGCAGTGCTTCTTTAGGGTCTCGCGACTGGCTAGTAGTTGCCTCCGCGTATGAGGTCGTTGGAGTTGTTTTCTTTGACAGTTTGGAGTTGTTCTTCTTCTTATTGGGTCCTTGTGCCTTTTCCTGCGGGATTTGGCGCTTTGGTGGCTTCTGAGATGTCTTGGATGACTTCTGAGACGTCGTGGAGGTTGCGTTATTGTCGCCCCGTCGTGGTTGGTTTTGCTCTGTGGTGGGTTTGTCAGCCAGTGGCTGGGTGTTCCCGGAATCCTGTTTTTTCTTTTCCTCGCGTTGCTTTTGCGCGTTGGCAGCTTGTACTGTAGTGACCCCACGCTGCCTGTCCCTTGCCCGTTTGAAGGCAACGCAGCCTTTATAGCTGGCCACATGCTGGTCACCGCAATTTGCACATTTGGGACTGCCCTCCCCCTTCTTTAGAGTGCAGTCGTTTGATAAGTGTGCTCCTGCACACTTTACACACTTTGAGGGCATGTTGCAGTGGCGAGCGACATGTCCTATGGCCTGACAGTTGAAGCATTGGACTGGGCCATTGGAGGATCTCAGTTTTTCAACTGAGATGCGCAGTGACATAAGAGACTCCATTTGAAAGATTTTTCTATTTTGTGGCCTGTCGGGCATGACCACCAAGAAGAGTGGCATAATGTCTGAAGTGCCAGGTCTCTTCAGCTGGGCCACTGTGCGTATGTCAAGTCCGAGATCTTCAAGCTCTTCCTTGATATCATCAGTTGGCAAGGTTGAGGGCATCCCTCGGAGGACGACCTTCAGTATCTTCTCGGCAGCAGAAGGGAAGGTATAATAGGGTATGCCCTTCCTCTGCAACGCTGCGGTCACCTTAAGGTAGTGGTCGGTCGAACTGAAGGTTAGCTTGACCTTATCGCCTCCGGCCGACTTGGCTTGGAAGGGTTGATTTTCCAGAGTGCCTTTGATCATTTGGTACAGTTCCTTATAACTGTTTTGAAATTGTACCACGGAGGAATCAAATACTTAGATTACTGCTGCTGCTGCTGTTGTTGTTGTATTTGCTGTTGCTGCTGCTGTTGTTGTTGCTGCGGCTGCTGTTGTTGTTGCTGCGGCTGCTGTTGTTGCTGCTGCTGTGGCTGTATTAGCTGCTGCTGTTGTTGCTGCGGCTCTTGTTGTTGCTGCTGTGGCTGCTGTTGTTGCTGCTGCGGCTGCTGTTGTTGCTGCTGCTGCTCAGGCCTTCCTGGTACAGCACGTCGTATCTGTTTCTAAGTTCTATTCTGCCGGGGTCGAGTGTCGGCGGAGGCTTGTTCGTGCGTCGCACCTGCGTGAACCTTTCGCCGTCCGGTTTATCTCCGGCTGAGCTCGCTTTTCGGTGTTTGGTCGTAGATGTTCCACGAAACTGCAGTGTGGCGGATGGTTCTGGGAAAGAGAAGGCACCTATAATCTTCTTTTTTCCCGCCTTTTTGTCTTTACTGGTGGTGGCGAGCTGCGACACAGGGATGCTGATTTTACTGTGGCTGGCTCTCTTCTCACTCCTCGACAACTTCGCTTTACCACAGAGGAGCGGTGAGGTGCACCGCTTGTTTCCACGGGAGTCGTGTCCTTGGGCAGGCCCGGTTGTCGTTGGCGTTGTGTGAACGGTCTCAGTTGTATCCATACACGAGTCCGAGTTCGATTGCCAGGTCGTCGTACCATGTTCCGTAGCCGTCCGATTCATATCCGTTGCCAAGTCAGTTTCCGATAGCCGGGTCGTCAACGTGGCCGCTACTGCCGCCGGCAAAGCCGAGTGCGGTGGGGCACTCGACTCGCCCGACGCGACAGCGCGGTGAGCACTTTCCTTGTCGCACATCTAGACTTAGCGGATGCCAACACGGAACTACTGTCTCCTGGGTGGGGACGGCCTGACACTAAATCTTCTGGGTCAGCTTTTCGCCCAGAGTGTGGGGAAGTTCTTGCAACGTTGTTCGCATCTCCTGAGGCGGAGACGGCACTAGTCGAACGCCGAAGCGGACCGCGTATGAAGACACCGCTTCCGGCCAATCAGAGCGGGTCTTCCGCCACGCCGACTGGTATATTAGGAGGTCTGTCTGGAGAGGCTAAGCCAGACCATTCGCTGCCGAGACTCCGGCCGAGTAACATCGTGCCGTTGCGGACGTCTAATTGAGCCGCCAGCGAACGTCTGACACGACAGCACTTGTCAAGCCCAGGTGCACCAATCATGTCGTCAGACGCAGCCAACATGAAGACTGCGGCCGCCAAGAAGAGGAAAGTAGACGGGATGCCGCCGCCAGAGACTCCTGAACAAGAACCGCCGGAGCCGCGACCAGCCGCTGCCCGAGCTGTTGCGGGGAATGCAAGCCCAATCCTGATCCGCTACAGCGGCAACCTTTGCGGCCTGCTAGCTCACCTGCAAAGGGTCGCGGAGCTACCGATCTTCTGTTGGCCAGTGGACGATGGTGTGATGATCCACACGTCCACCTGCAGGGACTTTTGCGCAGTGCTGAGGTCCCTCCCGGAAGGGGTCACCTCCTGCACAAGCCACTATCCAAACGGAGTGACAACCGCACTGGATGCCCCTGTGCAGACGGATGCCCCCGTGCAGACGGATGCCTCTGTGCAGACAGTGCGGAAGCCCAAAACCAAGTCGCCCTCCCGCAAACTGGTACAGTGCTTCAAGTGTCAAAACTTCTGGCACTGTGCCAGCGAATGCACCAACCAAGCTAGGTGCGTTCGTTGCGGGGCGGCCATCGATTAGCGAACTGCGAACGCGACCGCGATGACCCAGTCTGCTGCAACTGCGGCTCCAAGCACGCTGCGTCTTACCGTGGCTGCAGAGCTTGGAAGGAGCAAGCCAAGAAGCTCCCTCAGCGGCGCCAAGTGCCGCACTCGCAGCTCACAAAGAGCCGGCAGCAGACCAGCGCTCCTGCTGTAGGGGCCATCCCGCAGCAGACAGCCGCGCTGAAGAGAAGAAAGAAGAAGACGTCACGACCACCAGTAACAAGCCACGAGGTTCCACCGCCTCCAGGAGGGGCGACCTGTCACGGTAACAGCACATGCTGTGACCACCACCAAGACACAGGTCAAAGGGAGGACAGATTTGCTGCTCTCCTCACTCTCCTGGAAGAACTGGTCAGGCAACTCTCCTCCAGAGAAGCGTCCTCGACCACATGACTACCCACCCATCATGTCGGGCCTTTCCACGGCCGGCGCCATTAAAGGTTAACAACCAGCCAACCACAAGGACCGACCAACATCTAGGCCATACACAACCATCAAATTAGGAAGGAGTAAATGTCTAGCGACAATACACTCCAAACTAGCTGCTCCATAATGGCGGAGCAACTACTGGCTCTCTGCGCGAGGCTAAGCCAGTCCACGCGGTGACTGCCAGCTTTCGTCAGCCTGCAGACACCGGAAACCTGATGAAGACAACCGAGCTGGTTGTCGAAACGTCGTGTTTTCAAAACACCATCCGGCTGCACACCCGTGAAGACTACATTGCATAATTAATGTATCATGTATGCTATGACTGTACACCATCTGGTGCATGGAGGAAGGTATATTCCTTCCTCCTTGATCTGGTGTCTGTATTATTTTGTTATGCAATTGTTTAATGTACAATGTATGCCAAAACTGTACATCTTCTGGTGTATATGTTACTTTGTTATGTAATTGTTTATCTGTAAATTGACAACTTTCCACATCTATTGTATTGTACGATATTTTGGCGATCACAATCACTGTCGCTATCTTCTGGTGAAGTGCAGGATGCTCGGCAGAAGCTCGTTTGTTCCTCCTGAGCCCTTGAGCTCAGAAATTCTTCATAGAAGTACTTGCTTTATTATCATCACCTTCTTTTTTGGTAGACTGGATGTATTTTTTTTTAAAGTTTAGTATATTCTTTTCTTTTGAACCATAAGTTCGACTTATTAATTTTTTTATTCTTTTTTTATTTTATTTTTTTCCCACGCTTACCTTCCGTCTATACTTAAGCACACACACATACCCTCCGATATTCCTAGGCACACACTCACTCGCACCCTCTTAAGCACTAACATATTTGCTTCTTGATTTGATTTTGAACAGATACGAGGTGTCTTATGAGTACTTACAATTGTTATTATTATTTTATTATATTATTTTTTTTTTACTTAAGTTCTAACATAGTATATTGCTGTTACTGTATATACAAATTTTTGGTTTATGTGCATTCACAATTTTTAATTTACATATGCAGCACATGTTCTCTTACTTATATGTATTTAGTCACATCTACATTCGCACACACACGCACCCATATGCTTTTCCAAGTGGCATGCATTCTTGCCCAGATATGAACACAGTTTTAATTTGTAACTCTGGGTGCACATATGATTTTTATCTGCACATACAACTTTTTGCATTTTAATTAACATTTGCTCTATTCGCATACATTTTTACGGACGCATTCTATCGTTAGTTTACAGACACATACTGGCATTTGCGCATTCAATCACTCCCTTCAATTATTACGTTAGTAGGCGAAGTGGTCTATTGTGTGGCCCTTGGTCTGGGTCATATTGGGTGAGAGTGCAGATCAGGCTCTCTTGTGCTTTCGCGTAGAAAGCTCTAGCCGCCTGTTTGTGCCGCTCTCGGAGTTTCGGCATTCCCCGCCGCGACGTGGAGTTCCTCAGTCGGGAACCGGAGGGGCAAGTGCAGCGCTCTTTTCAGAGCTCTGTTCTGCAAACGTTGTAGGCGGTAGATGTGTGAGTTGGCCGCGTACTCCCAGACCGGTGTGGCATACTCCATTATCGGCCTCACTAGCGCCAGGTAGATGTGAAGGCCACATGTTGGGGGGAGCGTGCTGTTGTGGTTTAGCACCGGGTAGAGCGCTCCCAGTCACTGCTGAACTTTTCGACTGGTGTCCTCCACGTGCGGCTTCCACGTCAATTTGATGTCGACGGTTACACCCAGTTATTTTGCCCTCATTACCCATTGGATGTTTCCGCCGAAGAGTTTGATGGCTTGGCTCTTTGAGGCGTTTATTATTACCCTCCACTTGGTTGCCCATTCCTCTATATCGTCGAGTGACTCTTGGTGTCAGACGACCAGCGTTGGGCAGCGCGACGTAGCGAACACAGCCGTGTCGTCGGCGTATAGAGCTGTGCTGGCTTGTTGCCTCGTCGGCAGGTCAGTCGTATATATGTGTACATCATGGGGCCGGGCACACTGCCCTGTGGGAAACCGGCGCGGATGCGTCTTTTTGTTGAACTGTTGTTTGCCACCTTCACATAGAACGCCCGCTGGCGTAGGTAGCTCTCGATTATCTCGGCACGCCGAGGGTTGCCATTTTGTACAGTAGGCCTTCGTGCCAGACCGTGTCTAACGCTTTTGCCACATCCAGGAATACCACTCCGCAGTAGTCCCTGTAGTTGAAGGCGGATATTGGTTTCCTCTACAACACGCAGCAGCTGGTGAGTAGTGGAGTGGCCGGGCCTGAAGCCGTGTTGCTCTGCTGGGATCATTTACCCTTCCTGGATGTGGAGCTGGAGGCGTGTCAGAAAAAGGCGTTCGAAGACCTTGCTGATGTTCGGCAGAAGTCTTATCGGTCTGTAGTTTTGGGGAACTGATGTTTCCTTGCCAGATTTTGGAATAGCAACGATCTCCGCGTGTTTCCAAGCCGACGGGAAAACTTCGCCGGACGATGTTGTTGAAAATTGCAACCAGCTTCAGAACGGTTTCGGCTGGAGGTTTTTGAGGAATCTGTTTGTTATGCCGTCGTGGCCAGGCGCCTTGTCTGGCGGGAGATTGGCCACGACATCGCGGAATTCAGCGACAGTAAAAGATTCAATTTTGTCCTCCCCTGCCTCTCAGTTTCCTTCTGCCATATACCGCTGTGGGTGGTCCTTGACTCTCCTTGAGAGTTCTTGGGTTGTCGATGGGCCTGAAGTTTGCCTCAGTGTCGTCTGCGAGGTAGTTTGCCTTGTCTACAGGCTTTCAGACAAGACCGTTTTTGCCATGTAGAGGTGGGATTCGATTTCTCTTTTTGGAGAACTGCTTTGTTCGTTTCCAGGCCGTCCCATCCTTTACATGTAGTGTAGAGAATCTATTGGCCCATTCCTGGTTTCGGTGGTCCTCGATGAGTTATTTTATGTTCCGAATTAGGCGGTTTAGGTGGCGGCAGTCTTCAGGCCTCCTCGACTCCTGCCAGGTGCGGGCTGCTCTATTTTTTGTTCATATCAGATCATGGATCTCAGCCCGGAGTTGTTGCTGTTTGCTTTCACTCCGTAGGAGTGGCGCTGATGCGTCAGCTGCTTCCTACATGTGATCCGTGAGTAGCTGGAGGACTGTCACTGGCTCTTCGTCGTCAGCTCTCTGCGATTCGTGAGGGTCCGTGGATAGCAGATTTCTAAAGTGAGGCTAATCCGCTTTCTTGTAGTTCCGAACCATTTCCTCGGATCTGCCGGCGATCATGTAGCGTGTTTCCACGTGACATGTTTTTGGTTCGATGATAGGCGGTTTGTGGTCCTAGCCTCGAGGAATCCAGGAAACCCTTGGGTGATGGCTATATCTAGAACATCTCCTCTGTGTCTCTGATTTCGGGGAGTGTACGTAGGGACGTCAGGGCCGATACATAGTTGTTGTTGTTGCAGGCCCTCAGAAGTCTCCTGCCGTCAGCAAAAGGCGTTCGAAGACCTTGCTGATGTTTGGCAGAAGGCTTATTGGTAGTGATCCTGCTATTCCAGGAATGATGTTTTGAATTTAAGACCCCGGCGACGAGCAGCTTTCCGCGAATAGACAGCAAAGCTCCTAGATCATCCTCATCAATGTGTCTACCGGGAGGATGGTAAACTGCAATGACGGTGATTGGTTAGTCGCTGGTTTCGATTACCACCGCGGTCGTCTCGTTGGTTGTCATTGCAAACAGCACTATTTCACAGTGTGATATGGACGAGCGGACAAGGATAGCTGTTCCACTCCCTGCTGTGGGTCGATCCTTTCATTATGTGCGATAGTTTTGTACTGTCAGCTTGAGTCCCGGTTTCAAATGTGTTTCACATACTAGCGAAACGCCGATGCCCTCGTCATTGAGAAATTGCCGCAGTGCTCCCTGCTGCTTGAAGACGTCGTTTGCGTTCCACAAACAGAACGTGAGACTGTTTACTTGTCTACGCCTGTTCATGGTTGGCTTCGGTACTTGCTGTGGTTTGTTTGATTGCCTTCAGGAGCTGCTGCGGCAGGCTTTCTAATCAGGAGACCAGTGGACCAGTGACGTGATGTGCGTCATGATATCGGCGAGTGCTTGTAGAACACTGGTCAGTTGCAGGAGCCCTGTGTTTTCTTCATCCATAATCTGTGTCGTTGAGTGTTGTGATGTGGTATCGTTGCTTGTTTTTGACGGGGGTTTTTTTTCTTCTGTGCTTCGAGTGGCGTTTGTTTGCGGGGGTGTTGACTTCTGTATGTTATGTGCACGTCCAAGTGGTGGTTTTTATCTGTTGTGACAGCTCTCGGTCGCGCTGTCTGCCTGCATCCTGCTTTGCTGTACGGCATCCCCTCCAGCTCGTCATGTGGTTTCCACCGCAGTTTGAACATTTAGGGTCTTCCTCCCCCTTTTGGAGTTTGCATGTGCTTGAGCTTTGGCAGCCACTGCATTTGACGCACCGATGGGGCATGTTGCAGTGCCTCTGCACGTGTCCGTAAGATTGACACCTATGACACTGAGGGGGATCGCGGCTAGCTCTAATCTTTTCTACACTGACCGACAGTCCCAAGAGTCGTTGCAGCTGATAGATGGTTCGGTTCTCGGGACTGTCAGCGAGGGTAACGGTGCAGAGCGGCATAACTGAGTTCGTACCTGGCTTTCTCATCTGGGCCACGGATCAAGCTTTGAAACCGAGATCGTGCAGCTCGGTTTTTATGTCCTCTGGTGCAAAGGTGACTGGTGCACCCCTCAGGACAACTTTCAGCTCTTTAGTCGATGTAGAAGCGAAGGTGAAGAAGTTGATATTTTCACTTCGCAGGCCTCCAACTACAGGCGTGTAGTCTTCCATGCAGAAGACCTTGACTTTATAGTTTATACCTTTCCTACTGAGTGTCCACAGTTATATCTCTCTGGCATCTTGACCGCATTGATTTGTGCAGTTTCATATAGGAGGTAATTGTAGGAGATAATTAGTGGTGGGATGGAATTGCTATATCTGTGACGTGTGGCCTCGTCCCTCTTCCTTCCCTCAGCTGACAGGCGGCTGAAACGATTTGTTGTTGCCGTTTCAGGAAGGTTGCTGTCCTGTCGTATCACTCGACAGTTTTTTTCGTGCGGGCTGGAAACCATCTTCGTTTAAATTTTTTTTATCTCTGACGTGGAATCTGCATTTTTTCCATATTGTTTCTTCCTTTCGTTTCCAATTTGTTTTTTTTTTTTGTATGAGACGTTGCTACTGCCATTCGATTTTTTTTAATCTGCTTAACGTCTCTCTAACAGTGAGGTCTTTAGAGACGGGAAAGGATAGGGGGCAAGGAATGGGAAGGAATTCGGCCATGGCCTTTTGAAGGAAGCATCACGGCATTTGCCTGGAGTGATTTGGGAAACCATGGAAAACCCAAATCTGGATGCCCGGACGGGGATTCGAACAGCCGTCCTCCCGAATGCGAGGCCAGAACGCTATCCGTTACACCACCACGCTCGGTCTGCCATTCGGTAATCCCACGGTTTTGTTTTCCCGTTGAGACGTCGTTGAACTCTACACTGTCGGCCCTGCGATGGCGTCATCATTTCGTGGCAACGAGGAAGGGCGAGATTGTGACTGACTTTTCTTGACAAACAGTTCACTCAGCGTTACCTCCTCGCCTCTGGTGTCTGGAAGCGACCGCAAGGAGCACAACGGTCAATCCAGCATAGGACTATCAACAAGAACTTCATCATGGAGCAATGCTGGGCTGAACGACACTCACCTCATTTATGGGGCAGCACTGCTGTGCTTACATCACCGGTGCCCGGTGACGACTGGTCCGGACTTGCCGGAACTGCCTGCTGCACCGGAGTAATGTCATGGCCGGCAGCCGAATATTCCTGGTCCGTGCGCTCTGCTCCTTGGATAGAGCGGTCCGGTGTGACCCGGGCCTCGCTAGTGCCCAGCGAGTTCTGAAGCTCTGCGCTGCCGTCGGCCCTGTACTGGGGTGGTTCCCCTCCACTGTTCCACTCCCCTTCACTCGGCCAGCTGGGGGCTGCCTCCCCACAGGTCAGCCGGCTAGGCGCAGTCTCCCCTTTCTCCGTGGAATGGATTGCACCTGTGGTGGTGTATATACAAGACCTACCATCATCACAGTTCCACAACGATATTCGGAGTTTGAACCACTATTTCCTGGTGGTTAAGTAAAGGCGTATAGTACGATTGCGAACATCCTGGACTTTGATTTTGAATTACGACTTGGCTCAGTAACAGAAGGAGACGACCCGGCATACCGTATACGTCGACGGATAGGATTTGCGGCAACTTTTACCCCGGCGGACAATATGACAATGGAGAAAGCAGCATCAAGCGAAAGCGTTTCAGACATAGAAATATCTGAAATCCATTCCTACAGTGAAAGTAACAGCCAAAATGAGATGTCACATCCAGACAACACGGACAATATATTACTAACAAATAGAGAAGAAACCGTGAGAAGAGCGACAGCTCAGGTTTCTCATCCTAAAGCAGTTTGCCTGTTGAGTCTGCATTTACGAGAAATCGGTGGTTAAAAATTGTTTATGAACGATCTATACCTGTAGGGAAGATCAGTTGTCATCGGTGTCGGTTCAGCTGTGCGCGTTATTATTTTTTTATTTAATTTAATTGCGATGGAGTACATGGTCCGGTGGCAATTTCCCTACACAACCAATTTACTCTTTCCTGTACCCACCTACTTTTTCTCTCCACAAAATTTCATCTTTAAATTCTTTAAACATTGTTGGTAATTTATTCATCATTTCTTTATTCCAATCCTTAATCCCCTCACCTACGAAAGAAAATCTTCCCAATACCATTGTACCTGGAATCAAGTGCCAGTTTGTGGTTATAGTTATCTTTTCCCTTCCATGCATTATTCCTAATTCTTGGACCAATATCTTTCCGACGTGCGTCTGTGGGTACACTCGATGCCGAGCTGAAATCCCCCCACTCCATGCCATGCGGAAGTAACGTCGCATTGACGATACGTGTAATATCTTTGGTTGCAAATTAGACAAGTGAATAACTATCTTCTTCAGTACTTCATAATTCCACCACTAGATACCTCTACCAGCAAACAGGTACAATCAATTCAACACACGAAGAAAAAATGGACCTCGCAATTAAGAAAAAACGAAATAAGTACACTAGCCATTAATTTTTCTTTTTCCATACTGCCGTGTGTTGACTTAGAATAAACGTTATTTACCCCAGCGGTTTCTATGAAACTCATATGGGACACGTAAAGCAAGTAATTTCAATCTATTTAAGCGTAACGATTAAATGGACGTATAGCGCAACTCGCCTGTATATTTCGTTTCACTTTGACTTCGACCATCTCTCTCGTCATACCCAAGATGGATTTACATCTTCCTTCATTGGAATCTTGACTAGATAATGTAAAATAGAAATTAGGTAACTATTAAATGTTTTGACAGGAATACTACTAGGTTGGAATTGCTTACAAAATGATAACGGTATGTTATAACTACCGTTTCGGTCTGTAAATTAATATTATATGCTACATACAATGAGCGCTACAAATAAAAGTAATGAGAATTTTCTATGACTGCTGAACCGACCCAATAACGAATAATATTTTTAAACTAACCAAATTATATTATTGAGATGTCAATAAAAAGTATATCGGGCTGTAATGTGGTTTCGTGAAGGACGAATGAAGGCAGGAGCGGCGTTTCGTGTTCGGCCCGGGTGGGTAGTCAGCCAGTTAGTGTGAGAGGGGGGGGGGGGGGAGATTATTTTGAAAAAGGTATTAGGTTATTTTACCTAAAATAAAAATAGGGATAATTATACAACAAATTCATAAGAGACATTCATTGGGATAAAAACTAAAAAATGAATTTAAAGGATTATAATTTATTCAATATAAATTATATTTTTAATTTACTATTCAGTATTAATTGCACAATGAAAAAACTGTGCTGCGCTTTGCTTGTTGGGAAATGAACCGATTCAACATTTTTTCCAAATCTTGTTCGTCTGTCAGATTACCATATACAGGTAATATTGCAATATTATTGAGTCTGTCTTGAAACATTATCTATCCTGGGTAAGTCTTGAGTTGGTGAAAGACGAAAACTTCGTTCATTCGAACAGGACGACCCAGTAATCGTGACGAGTAGTCGTACGAAATGCACAAACTCTGGTATGAGTCTTCTAGTCTGTTTGTACTTTTGTAAAAAATCTACAACCTCTCTCATATTTTTTTGTCTTCTCATTCTTTTCAAAAGTTGTAAAAACGTGTCTGTATCACTCAGAAATCTTTCTTGCTAAAAATTATGGTACTGTAGAAATTTACAATTCTTTCAATAATTGTGGGCTGTCTCAAAGCGAATCATTCGAACGATTTTAAGAAGTACTTTACTTGATCATAAACTTCAATATAAGATTTGCGAAAAAAATCTTGAGGTGTTTTGAATCGGAGATTTTCGTTTCTACCTATGGAGGCTATGGAAATTTTACGCTGATGTGGGATTTGTGGTTCGTTGATTTCATAGTTAGTACGCGACTGCACACTTTTCCACCAAATTGCTTCGAATTTTGAATCTCAAACACAGTACAAAACGTCGGTGATGGCTTCTATCTTCTCACACGATCCAATAACATATAGATTCGATTTCTGTAGATCTGCATTCAAAATCTCGAAGCGACTAAAAATTTCTATCGTCATCGTTAAATAGAAAATACTCTTAAACGATTCCATGTAGGAGTAAAATCCAGAAACCTTTTCAGCGACAGCGCTATCTACTTCTCTGCTGCAGAATAATCGTATAAAAATTGTATTCGCTGCTGATAATTTTCTCTTGCTGATTTAAGAGATTTTATTCTCATTAACCATGTATAAAAAAAATGCATAAATATGCTTACAAATATAAACCCATAATTTTAAAAAAATTGTATTTCACATGTTATCTTTAGAAATAACTTGATGGACAACAGGCTGCAAAAAAGGCAAATCATCATTAGTTCCTTTTTATATTCCGATTTGCAGTTACTTAAACTGTCCAAGTCGTTCCGGCGAGTCTCGAAAGAAGTTTGTCAAAACGTTTTTAGTTTCTATGAATCTTCCTGTCATAACTCTCTCAATTCCCTTTCGTACAGCAAGATTGAGATTATGGGCACTACAATGTACAAATAAAGCTCGAAGTTCTTCTTTGCGTATTCTTGACTGAAATCCTGTTTTTTTTTCCAGAAACATTAGAAGCCTCATCGTAGCCTTTTGAGAGCGCCAACTTGTGCTTGGCGAAAAGGTCAATGACCGGATCAAATAAGGTTTCTACTTTGGTCTTCGCATTCAAAAACAATCCAATAAAATGTTCACTTGCAATGAAATCTGACGAAATGATTCTCAGGCAAGATGATCCTATTTCTTCCATGATCCCATCAAATCAAGAATTTCATCCTGACAGTCATTATGAAGTCATTTGTGTCTATATCCTTACAGCCATGATTTTAGATCAGCCACATCTTCAGCTCGAGCTTTTAAAAATGCCATGAATTTTCATCGCTGTTGGCTCCTCTCACAGAAAACCTTTTCCCACCAAGGCCTTCAAGGTACTAAATATGTTCGAAAACCCTTACGGTTACCGAACATGTGTTTTGAGTGAGCCTTTGATATCGATTGTGCCACATTGATATTATCAACGTTTTTTAATGCTTCAGAGTAGTTGGAATGAAGAGAACTACTGACCTGAGAGTTTAACCGCTAATTATGTATTTTGTTGTATAACCAGTAACGTGTCTAAAAATGAGGCGAATTCCGATCAGGAGAAAAAATTGAATCTTTGGTAAAGTGTACATAATGTGAAAAAGAATTTCTGCCATTCTACCATTGCTTTATAAAGTAATTTGAAATGTATGCTTCCAGAAGAGTTTGAAGAGTGTTAGAAACTAAATGCAGCTCTTAAGTTTTAGGAACAAGAAAGAAAATATCAATGTCAGTCTGGTCAAGCAGCTGAAGCAAATACGACTTCCATCAAAAGAAGAGCCTCCTCAATGGTAGGTAAATGAACACTTATAAATTTTCCATATTGTTGTTATTACTCCGCCTATCAGTGTTGCTAGCGAAAAAATGTTCAGAAGAAGCAATTTAAAATAAGAAAATGCTGCTAAGCTTTTGTTTTTAAAATTAAACATTCTATTAACTTTCGAATATTAGTTACAATAATTAGAAAACTATTATTATTTACTTTAAAGTCAGCTACTGCCTGATTGATTTGATTATTAAAATAAACATTATTTCACTTGACATTTTTATTAAATAGAAGTAACTGGGAAGTAAATTAAGACCAGTGGCACCAGTTTACATTTTTATACAACATTTTCAAATAACTTCTGCTTCTGTTTCCGCTTCCATAATATAACTTCCGTTTCATCTTTACAACATACGCGTGAATATTCTTTAACTATATACATGTGTATATAGTGAAGAACAAAAATAAGACTGCCAACTGACTGAACAACGCCATATTTTAAAAGTTCTAGTGGATCTACGTTTAAGCGCGATGCAAATTTATCCCCCACGTGCTGCTGTCTTCTATCATTATTTACACTTGATTCGTCTCTTCTTAACAGCTTGACTACGAATTTATCCTTATGAACTATTTTGTCGACAATACACAGGGATTTAGCCGAAGCACGTTAGAAATACACTAAGGCGGCTTTCACGCATGACGGTTTTGGATGTTCCACATTCTACCGTAGCATTCTTGCTTTCGCGCAGAACGACTGTTTGCCGTCGATTGAGCTCAGTAGGCTATAGCTTGGTTGGTTATCTCTGTTGAAACATCAAAGGAATTTTGCGCTTCTCTCATGGCGTTGTTTACACGCTTTTTGAATAATGAAACTAATATGCTTAGCTGGTCTGGTCTTTCATTTTTCTTTCTCTTATTTCTTTCTTTATGCACCCTCAGTCGCTCTCAAATTCCGGGTGGGTAAAATACCCACCCGGAATTTCCCGGGTGGGTACTACTACCCACCATACCCATATTATCCGCCGGCCCTGAATGAAGGACCTGCTTTCTATGAAGTACATTTTTTTACTACAAAGAAAGAACTTTCTCCACATTTAAGATTTTTATTTTTCAGTTGTGATGATATGGATTGATAGTATTAAAAATATAATTTCTTCTCTTTAAAACGCACATACACTCTTCTGTTTTATACTTTAACTATTCTTAATTATTATGGCTTTACGCTTCATTGCCGTCGAGCTTATTAATGACGGAGGAGATTTCGGGACAAGAACAGCAACAAATGCAGCCATTGCTTCTTGCAGCAGTCATCCTGGCGTTCCTGGAAACATTTTGAGACAACATTTTAAATCGAGATCTCAATGCCGGACGGGTATTTGAATTTTATTTCCTAGTTCTTTTTGCCATTACTGCTACCATGCTATTTTATACTAGGAAAGAAGGTTTTGAAAATCTATCTTTTTTAGTTGGAACTGGTTTGGTATTTGTTAGTGAAATAAGTTAATCTTGACATTCGTTACATGATTACGTAATTGAAACTTTAGCTCTTCAATCAGTTAGTGAAAGCAGCAATGCTAACAACAGCAACTAGAATATTAAAAATCCTAGGCCACATTTATGCGTTTATGTTGCACTTAAATCTAGACTGAAACAGATTTATTCATTCAAACTGCGTTTTCCTAAACTTTCTACAATCAAGGCACACATATCTAGCCTTTGCATATATCCAAATAGGTATGAATTTTGAAGAAAAAGTAAAAACAGAGCCAACTAATTGGGAAAAAAAGAAAAATAATTCAAAGCCTTCAAGTGCTGTGGCTTCTTCTTATATAGCAGCAGGATTGATTTGTTTTCATCGCAATCTGCTAATAAAAGTTTACGTCAACAAAAAGTTTGGTATCATAGCTACCGGGACCATCATATTACAAGCTGATGTGGAGCGATGTACTGCAATCCTTTTTGTTGACAACAAGATTCCACTACATGCTGAAGAATCCGATACATTTGAGAATCTGGTGAAAACGCTGAACCCCAGTAAAAACTCAATTTCCAGAATGACATTTGGTAGATGTATTATTGATTCACTTCATGGTACATAGCACCTTGGTATTGCTTGCAGTAATACCTATTACAACACATAAGCATCTGTTCCACTCTTGGATGGTTGACTTTTAATGGTTAACTTTAACTTGCGCTAATTTTGCAAAAATGTAACGCTTTAACGATTATTGAAGTTAACTTTTTAAGTAGTGGATTAACCATTAACGAAGTTAACTTTTCGGTTAACTGTTCCCCCTGTGTGTATAATGCTTTCAAAGAATTAAATTTTAGGCAATGTACAAAAAGGTGGATGGAGAATAAAACATTGTTATTGATCGTACTGAGATTCCAATACTAAGTAGTGGTTACCCTGACCATGCTCAAGGCACATATTTACATTATAAAGGAATTCATACATTCAAAGCACTTGTAGGTATTAGTGAGTTTGGAGTAGATTTATATTGTTCCCATTTATATGGTGGAGCAACATCTGATCCTCAAATGGTAGAGTTATCAGGCTTCGTTATCTTTTAAAAGAAGGATATTTTATTGTTATTGACAAGGGTTTTTCATTTTTGATTTGTTGGAAGTCACTCTTAACATTATACCTTTTAGAGTGTCATAAGGACCAAATGACTAGCAGGGTTATCGCAAATCTGCATACTGTGGTGAAAAAAGTGATAGGAACAGCTAAACAATATATGCTATTTTACACCATGCAATGCCAACGTACACTTGTCCTCTTGCAAATAATATATTTTACATTGTTTTCAATGTTTGTAACTTCAAACAAAAAGCAGTTTGATTTCCACCACTGTTTCTAACATTTTAAACTTTAGGTATTTAAATTGTATATGACCCTTTATAAAAAGAAAAATTTAAGTTTCTTCAGTTCCAATTTTTTTATGATTGCTTGAAACACAGTTATGTATTAAAACTACATCACATTTTATTTACAGGTTTTTTCACAACTTAGATGACCAATTAAAACAACTGTGGTTTACAATATAGAGTATTTATCATATTTACAGTTACCTCTTTTTTCTGTTGTACAAAAATTATAAAATCTCAGAAATAAGTTGTTACACAAATTATTGTATAATAAAGTATAACAAGTACCCTAAGAACAAGCATATTTTGATAAGAAACTATTTACAGATTTAATTTTAAATTCTGTGAGCATTTTTGGTAAATTAACAATCATTTTCCTTGTAATTTATTCCAATCTCTGATCCCTTATTTGCGAAAGAAAATTTTACAGAAATTAAGTGCCAGCTTGTGGTCATGGTCATATTTTCCCTTCCATGCTTTACTCTATATTCTTTCACCAATATATTTCAACACCTCATACCTTGTACACTCCCAGTACTCTTTTGAACCCTCTGCTGTCTTCCAATGTGCCCCAATCTTGCTCTATTATGATATCAGTTACTAATTGCGCTCTGCAGCAATGTTCACTCAAAATAATAAACACAACCATTTAGGCTACATAATAAAGTAATACAAAATGATTAAACAGTATTTAAAATAAATATAAAAACCATCCACTCAAGTTAGTGATTACGCAAAAAGATTCAGGTTCTGAGGGAGTTGTCAACTTTTAAAATTACTACTTAATAGAGAAACAAATCATTTACTTTTATAAGCAATAATAAAATTTTTAAATTGAGATCACATGAATAGGACACAATTTTAGTACAAAGAACATTTACAACATGTTCCTTCCATAAAGACAAACAAGATTTGTTCAATAATGAGGTTTTGGTTTAGTGAGAGCATTAGGGAGAATGAATCAGATACGGCATGATCTAATTCGGAGAACAAGCTTAACAAACACAATTAGAAATGAACAGATCAAAAAATTTGAATTTCATTCAGAGTACATTACAAAGGAAATAAGAAAGCTGGAAAAACATAAAGGGGCTGGTGTAGATAATATTCCTACAGATATCTTAAAGATAGCTGGAGTGACATTGTACCTTATCTTGAAATATTATTTAAACTGAGTCTGGATACTTGCTGGTACATAAAGCAGGGGTGAGAAATAGAGTCAAAAATTATAGGCCAATAAGTTTGACATCAGTGGTAGGTAAATTAATGGAAAGATTGATATCCAACCAATCAGAAATATATGTGAGGAACATAATTGGTTTTCAAGAAGGCAACATGGCTTTAAGCAATTATATTCATGCGAATCTCAGTTGGTGGGATATATGATAAAATGTACAAGGGAGACCAAATTGATAGTGTGGCACTAGATCTGTCGAAGGTGTTTGACAGAGTGAGCCATAAATGGTAGTATATAGGGTAAGAACTATTGGAGTGGATGAGAAAGTGATTTGCTGGGTAGTAGAATTTTTAAAAAGTAGAAAACAAGTTAGCGTAGAAAATGCAGTATCAAAAGAAGTGGAAGTTTTAATGGGAGTCACACGGTAGTGTATTGGGTTCATTGCTATCCATTATTCTCATGAATAATTGTGTTGATTAAGAGTCAGGTTATTAGATACCTTCACAAATAAAAACTAAAGGTTGATTATGATTATACGGTGGAGAAAGAATTGCTTGTTAAAGTCTTGAAATGTAAGTATCTTGGCATTATATTTGATAACAAGCTTAACTGGACAGGACACATTGGTCAGGTAGTAAGAAAAGGTTTCCAAATTTGGCACTTGTTGGAGAGAGTGATGAGGGGATGCACGAGAGAAGTAAAAGAATTGGGTTACAAAACTTTGGTCAGACCATTGCTTGACTATGGTATTGTAGTATGGGACCCACATTTTGAGCATCAAATACAGGAATTAGAGAGTGTACTAAAAAAGGGCTGCTAGAATTGTTTATGGAAATTACCACAGAATGCAATCAGTTACAGATATGATAAATGATCTGGAATGGGATTCATTGTAAGACAGGAGGAGGGTGAAGAGGGTCATGGGAGTGAACAAGTCCTATATTGGTGATGAGTCATGGAAAAATAATGGTGTAAGAACTAAATGTAATGCATGGAAGGGAAAAGATGACCATGACAACAAGCTGGCACTCAATTTCAGGCACAGCGGTGTAGGATGATTCTCTTTTTTGGTAAGGCTGTCAGGGATTGGAATAAGTTACCAAGAGAAATTATGAATAATTTACCAAAAGCTTTAAAGAATTTAAAAATAAATTTGGCGAGGGCAAATATAGGTGGGAGCAGGGAAGGAGGAAGATTTGTGGTAGGGAAATAGACACCAGAACCTGCATTCCATTGAAATTTAATTAAATGGCAGTCTTCTCAATAGCTTAATATAACAAAATTAATAATCTTGATATAGTGATTATATAAATTAGGGTAAACATATTAAAAATAAATAAATAAATATATAGCTCTTTCATAAAAGTTAACCCTTTCAAAAATATACTTGTTATTGCATCATAGTAAAAATTGGTTGAGGGTAAAAGTGTGTTGGAGGAGGAAGGGAGAAGGATGGGTGTATAGGGAAATTGTCATAGGAGTATTTGCTCCATCACAATTTATCAATTAGTAATTATTAATGACAATAATAATGTTTTGACATTGTGAGAAAGACAATTATGACAATCTTCAAGAATCTGAACGTTGGGCTTCTACAAGAGGCAAAAATACCCCATGATAGTAGAGGCTAACAGCATTCATCAACTTATTATTATAGGATCTATTTAAAATAACACACTGCTCAACAAAATCATATCACAAAATCATATCTATCAATTCCAGTCACTATAGGTGTTCCTGCATTTGTGCATAATATCTTTTGTTTATCACTTTTCCATTTGCGGACACAGAAGGGCACGGCTATGGTTTGTCAAATCACACACTGTATGGGCATTTAAGATCAACTATGGTCTTTCCATCCTCAGTAATACCACCTGGAGTAGCACCAAAGTAATCCCGCTCCTTACTTTGGAAGAGTCCACATGATTACACCTGTTGGAAAAGTAAACAGCATTTTTTTAAGTCAGAAGATGACTGTATCTATTCACACCACAAGAATATAGCACAAAATAACAGTTTGGCTCAGTGGCAGAGACTGAGGACTGGCCATATGTAATAACAAAATCAACAAGGCAAAAAAAAAAAAAATCGCAACATTACCTTCAACCCCATGAGCTTCTCATAAGATCTGGCAACTTATTTTTTTTCTTCAAAAATCCCAATTTTAGAGATTGATCATTTTTTAGGCTCTTTTTGGTTCAGTTGTCTCCTGGCTGGACCTTCACAGAAATTACCTGTTGCAACAAGTTAACAATGTTTCTAAAATTAGTATATAAAAGTTAGATCAACAATTATGTAAGTAAGAAAACTGCTAAAATATTTATTATTATGACAGTTCATACTTAGTACACTACCTGCTTCCACAGTGCACAGAATTTCATAGACCATTGATCCTGTTATCATTTTTGTCTGGGCTGAATTCCATTCAACACTGTCGGCTTGGTCCCTTTCCAGTGTACATTTTGATGGTACAGAATCACTGCAGGAGGAGTTATGCCATGAAAGGGCAAGTAATGGGCTTTGTGGCTCCATGACAAGCAGCATACCTTTGAACACTTCTTCTCAAACCACTTTGATTGGCCTTTGATTTCAAACAGCCTACTTGCCTTCAAGATGTAGGCTTTCCCCACCACTGCAAATTAAAGTCAAACTTATATAATGCACATTTAGGCAAATTACATTAATTAATACTACAATCTCAATTTAACAAGTTGTGGCTGGCTAATCTTGGAAACAAGCTCCCTGGATTCCCCACACAAGTGATAATGTTATAAGTTGTAGCTTACTGCAGCAACATGTTTAGATGTTACAGACCAACCAGGTCTAGCTGGACATGGATGGCACATAGCCTGATAAATTTCTCTGGATTATCTACTGAGTACCATTTTCACCATACAATCTATATTCTTTGTAGTTGCAGCTGCACACAAAGGTTTAATGAGGATAATCTCATTCGGCACACATCTCATTAAACCCATCTTCGGGAAATTAGTACATTGCCTCCGGACGCACTAACTCAACTTAAAATAATGTTTTATTGATGTTTGGGAGCAAAACTTAAAAAAAAAAACAAAAAAACAAAAACAAAAAAAACAGGAATAAAAGACTTTGGCCTAAAATCAGACATTTATAGGTTTTTAAAAATGATTTCAAGGGGTTCAAAAAATGAGTAGAGAAAGGCCGACAAGAAGGCTAAATTCAACGGTACTTGCATGGTTTAATTCGCTTTGATCTTGTGAATTCTCACCTGTTAATCGGTTCTTGTTTCATGCACTTCCACAGATTACGTGCTTCGTCTTGAAGGAGTAACTCTTTCAGCGTTAAAGTCTTATGATTGCACTCTATTACATACAAAAACAAACACATAATTTGTTGGCGCTGCAACTCAATACCAAAAAGTTACACGTATCGCCATTGCGACGTCACTTCCGCGGGGCGAGGGAGTGGGGGGATTCGCGCACGGCATCGGGTGTACCCACAGACGCTTCATCTTTCCACGCCTCATGACCAATATACAGTATACACCTTGTACACTCCCATGACTCTCTTCACCTCTTCCTGTCGTCCTAAGAAACCCATTCTAATTCTTTTATCATATCGGTTGCTGATTGTGTTCTATGATAATTTCCAGAGAAAGCGCTGCGTTCATGTGCGGGAGCTCCAAGGTTCGACTCCGCCATCCGTGATTTTTTTGTATTCTTTTCTCATTGCTATTCTATCTTGTAGCATTTTAAAATTTGTTTTGAAACAAATCCATCAAATTATTTATTTTTCTTGGAAAAACACCCGCAAATGTTTAGATGATATAAATCATAAAAACATTTAAAACACAAATTACTTTCACGCCAGGAACATTTGATAAAATATAATCTTCCACATCCAGATACAGTATTTATTAATGAAGAAGGAAAGCAAATTTTGATAATGTTTGTAAATTCCGGCCTTTCCTTCGCCAATTTTGAAAAATATCAGGCATATTTTATCATTTCATAAAATACAGGCGCTCGTAAAATGTAGTGAATAATATGGACAGTTTGTTTCAAAACATATTTTTAACGCTACAAGATCGAACAGCAATGAGAAAATAGTACAAAATATAAATTTTGCGGATGGTGGGATCGAACCTAGGCCTTCCACTGCCTTAACGCTTACGCCTAACCGACGTCGGTGACAAATGGTCTTTCCTACTGGTATATATAATTCACTCACAATTTTTAATCCCTGATTTCTCATAAACTCGGGCCCACCAGGCAGAACTGCTTTAGTGTGAGAAACTTGAGCCATCGTATTTTTTATCAGACTTGTTCGTTCACTTATCACGATTTCCACACTGTACATCTCTCCTCGTTAGACCAGGCACCGATCTAAACATAGACCTCTCACAGTTCACAGAAGCGAAAGGCAAAAGGAAATGCGGTAACAGAGAAGAAAAGTGAAACAATCGAGAAGCAACATGGAAATCCCGATTCAAAACCGATTTAAGCCATCATAGGCATCAGATAACTGGGATAAGAACAATTATGTTTATGAACAACTATGGTTATTATTCATATTGCATGCGTATTATTAACCATGACATGTTTCGCATCCCAGAGGCCCTTCCTCAGCAGGGATCTGTGGAACAAGATTAATGAATACATAAAACAGGAGGCACCGAATACACAAAATTCAGGTACACTATCGGTAAAGAAAGAAAGAAATCTTCCCACTGATCGTGATCAGAGTCGTTAAAGAATTCATTCAAATAAATATAGTAATTGAAGAGAACCTTCAAGTGACCCTGAAGGTCGTATGTAGAGGTGACACCTCGAAATAGCACGTAGAAAATACAGGGGATAAGGTTGTAAACAGATTCTTCGAGAAAAATAGAAAACCCACTTTTACATACCGGTTACAAAAAGACATATCAGTGAAGATAGTTATTAAAGTTCTGCCATCAACGAAAACAACAGAGACAGAAGCAGAGTTAGAGAAGAAGGGATATGGAGTAAAAGGTGTTAATCAATTTTAGAGTGATTTGGTGAAAACCATAGAAAAAATCAAATCTGGATGCCCGGACGGGGATTTGAACTCGCGTTCTCCAGAATGCGAAACCAGAACGGTATGGTTAACCCACCACGATAGGTTTCCTCATTTGTTTGTCTGCCACAGCCTTGTAACATCTGAATATTTTAACCAAGAAATTTGTAATTATGAACTACTTTTAACACAATTACAGCAAGAAGTTCATAAAGTACATGGAGTGTGAAAATAATTATTGGGGGGGAGGGGGTATAGTGAGATGTGGGCTAAAGGAAATTTTTTCATTAGATGATCTTTATAGACATCAAATGATAACTGAGAACCCCTTCCCCTCCCTCTCACAAATTGTTTGGATTTTTGTTTTATTCCACAATTTGTACAACCTTATGGTGAAAACTCATATTAAATCTCAAGTCCCCTTTTATTTCCAAAAATAAAGATTCAAAAACTCTTTCAAAATCTATGGTAATATATAGCCTTCTGAAAAACAATAATGAAATTTTTAATGTATATAATTTTCACATAATAATTAAATGCGTAATTTTAACAAATTTGATGCTCCAGTGGTTAAATTTTTTCAACAAAAAAATCGTATCTAACACTCGATACATAATTTCATGAATCTAATAATAAGTATTTTGAGAAATAACATTTTCAAAAATATTTGCAAGACTCACTACAATTTCACCAAATGTACAATCAACTGTATTTTAAAATCATTTCTTATTCTTTTTCTAAAAGTATCAGTTAATTCAATTTAGAACACAATCTGTGTATGGAAACTTCAGCGCATGAGAGTAAATTAAATTATTATTTAAAAATTGTCAAAATTTTTTATTCCTCGCATTCCTTAAAATTAAAACTATACCTTCTTGTAGTGTACCCGCGTGTAGGATTGTTGCCGCCAGTTTTTATTATTCTTAGTTTATTAAAATTTTGTATGTCATTCCCTTACTAGAAAATTACCTGGGCGCCGTGGAAGAGGTACTTCCAAAAACTGACATGAGCAATCCAACATTAAAATACAATTATTCTCTTGGTAATTATAATCGTCAAATGAGATAATATTACTTTCAAGGCAATGCAACTTACATTTATTGTTATAAAGATAATCAAAAGAAGGTAATGTGGGCTATTTCAAAACAAATACAAAAATTACAACCACATATTATTCACATACAAAACACTGATTAAAGGAAAATGACATTGAAGATCATTTAAAAAAAATAGCGGCTAGCTCAATTGATAGTCAGAGTGTTTGAGTTCTGTCTCTGTGACGAGAGTTACGGGTATCGTTTACGGGTTCCTAAATGCACCACATTCAGAGTTAGTTTGTCCTTGCAGATAAAAGATTTTCTATATTTACCAAATGGTCACAGTCGTCGCAGGAAAGCGTAACATCGACCTTGGAGCTTCTTGTGTAGTATCCGTACCTGACTCACAATTTTGTATTCGACGGTGCCAAATAAATTGGATCAACACTTGGTCCGCTCAAACACTGAATTCACATAGTCTCATCGGACAGGATGCGGGATTCTTCAAGTGTCGGGTCGGAGATCAGACGGTGATATCAGAATCTTTACGAGTGACCGCTTCTGTGATCCAGCCTCACTCATTCCATGCGCATTTTTTCTACCTCGAAAGTTCCACTTGCTCTCCTCAACCCAGATCCACCAACACCAGCTGAAGAGGACAGGTTTTGTCCATGTTTACACATGAAAATATAAAAAATCACGTGTTTTAATTCATAAACTATATGTTTCATTCACTCTTACAACACACACTGAAGCACATCATATCACTGTGTCCTCCACGCCAGAGAGAATACAAGCTTCACACACTCCCCTCACGGGCGGACTGACACCTACACTGAAGGAATAAGCGGTTCCGTTATCTCTTTCTCCATCTGCAAACACCTGCACTTCGCGAGCGGACCGCTTCATACTGTAATTTGTTTCATTTCATACTTAAATAATCACAATTTGTGAAGCAGCAAACTTCTAATTTTGTGGATGTTCATTATTTCAGTGAGAAATTGTCATTTCAGTACATGTAAAAGTTTATTTCTGAAAATTGTTAATGCTGTAGCATGAGCTTTCAAAATTTGCTATATAGCATTATAGCAGTTATAGCTCTGGTGACTATTTATCAGAAGAACAGTAACTAACTTCATTTGTAAATAATGCTTTCATACAGGGGCGCCGACTTTGTGGGTGCTCGGGGGCTCTAGCACCCATGAGACGCAAACAGTGGACGCTGAGCACCCATGAACATAGACATCAAAACCAATCGATAATCGTCTTCGAGTGATACCTGTATTACCTACATCACGTGCTGCGCGTCGAGATAAGACGTCTCGACGGAATCGCACTTACTTATGTTGAGAGTTTGCGCGTCATGCCCTAGGAGAATATAACCACTACGTTGAGTCATACCTAACACTATCTAGTGTGTAATAAGTGTAGGTTTGATTTGTGAAGAGCACACATACAAGTAAGTCAAGCAACCGCTCCACACTGCCGCGCGCAAACACTGCCCCGCCATCCGTCGCGCCTCACCAGTCTGCCGCGCCGCCAGCGCATTCGCGGCCGCGGCTAACAGTTCTATCTCAGGTGTCTCACTCCTTCCTAGTCGAGCTGGTAAATAAATTAAATGCTTTGAGAGAGCACTGTGCTTAATGTTCTAGTATTTATTTCGGAAAATCATTTGTTTCAATAGATAAATTCATCCTTTGAAATCGTAATAGGATGTCAAAACCTGAAGAACCGTCCACTAATAGATCTTCACAGCTTAGTACAGTTCAACAAATCCAACTAGACGTTATTTCTGAAAATTCAGTTGAAGAGAAGAAAAGACGCAATTTTCAGAGTAAGTGGGCGACAATTATTCTATGCTTGTTAAATGATGAAGATATATTGTGTTTTCCCAAATCTGTAAAGAAACCAAGTCTATGGTGTTTCTGCGCCGAAAACATCAAGAGATTAAGACATTACTCAAGGTGGTTTTTCATCATGAAAAGTCAGACGTCCACTGTTTATGTGTGTTACATAAAGCTAATTTAGAACGTTAATGTACACTGCATGCTATCAAAAGAAAACTAAGATATAAAAACTTTTTTTTTGTCACCAGATGCCTGGTCTTACAGGACCACAAGGACGAATATTCAAATTACATTTGATTACTGAAGCTGTGATCACAGGATATCCCCGAGTTAAACACGTGGCTCCACCACGACAAATATGGGTGGTTGTCACACGATATTACTAACGAGGCGTGTATAGTTTTGAGTGACGAAGTACTGCATCAAACAATCAAAGTAGTACAAAATGCAGTCTATAATTCAGTTATGGTTGGTAAAACTAGTGACATTTCCAATAATAAACAATTTACATTCTGCTTACATTACGTTAACAGTGTAATATACATGGAACTTTTATCGGTCTCTATGAAATAGTATCAGCAATATCCGACAAAATTTGTTTGAAATTTTGGTACATGGAAATTTTGTACATGCAGAATAGGTGTGATTAGAATGCTGTGATTTCTCAGGGTATAGTTCCTACCTGCCGCCTTAAGTCAGCGCCACCAGCGCACACAGGAAAAGAAAGTTGTAGGAGCCCGCGCATTTGAAATACAGTTTCAAGACGAAAATCATACACGGTCAATAAAATCACCACCTTTTAAACTTCCAAGTGGAACCATGTTTTATTCGTGTCACAAGTGTACTTTAATGATATGCGATGTATTTCAGTAAATTTAAAGAGCCATATATACCCAATCTAATTTTCGCACTTATTCTGCATTCGCGCCGTGCAGACGCAACTTATATATGGTCAGTAAAATCACGACGTTGTAATTCCCAAGTGGAACAATGTTTTATTCGTGTCAAAAGTGTATTTTAATGATATACAATGTATTTTAGTAAATTTAAACAGCCAAATATACAGTCTCTAATTTTCGCCAATATTTTGCATATGCTGCATCTGCTCTGGCAATACTGGAATTGTCAGTATACGATCTACCCTTTAATCTCGTACATGGAACGTAGTTTCATTTAAAGATTTCCATTAGTTATACACGCGTTTACCTTGACCACAATTTTTTTTTTTTTTTTACTTCTGGCTTTACGCCTTATTGACATCGAGGTCATTAGATGCGGGATGGGACTGGGGATAATTAATGGGAAGTAATTCGTCCATCTCCTTTTGAAGGAATAATTCAGGCATTCTCCTGGAGTAATTTGAGTAAACCATTTAGCTCCCCAATGCGAGGTAAGAGCGCTAACCACTCATCCACTATGCTCGGGTTGTTGAGAATAACCAGCAACATTTGTTAAAATTGTTAGATTCTAACAATTAAAATTCTTACAGTAGGTAATTAGTAGAAGTAGCTGGCTAGAACTGAACGTGTTGGGTGAGAGGTAAACGCCCTGGTTGAGCATTCGGGCGGACGTGCCTACAAATCCCTGTCGGGTAATCGAGATTTAGGTTTTCTATGGTTTCCCCAAATCCCTCCACGCTATTACTAGAATGGTTCCTTTGAAGGGGCAGTGGATGATTTTTTCCAATCCTGTTCGTTGACAAAGCGTAAAGCTGTAAGGATTCTTTCTTTTTTTTTAATAGAAACGAAAAAAGGTATAAATTGAAATGGATGCTTGGGACAACTATATATTTTTTTCTTCCTGTCTACAATTACATGGTGTTCGCCTTTTTCGACATTATGACTGGAATTTTGCTTTTTGTGATTGATGTGTTGGATCTGAAAAGAGCCGTTTGGCAGTACATAATAGCAGTGGTAGGTGAATTAGTTGTTGATCGGTGGGTATTGAATCGAAACCAGTTATCATCAGAGTAAACAGATATAGGCTAGCGGAGGTATAATTAATTCGGCAGCATTGGGTATAATTCCAAAACACAAGATAAGAACCCTGTGAAGCGGTCCTTCTATTCAAAATGGTTTCTCCAAAGAAAGTCGTTGAGGTGGCTACGAAAAAGACGCCTAGATGTTCCATGATGCACCTTCAACTTACTTTTTGCTCTTACCCACAAATTTTCTATATTTTGCATATGGATATTAGGGTCATCGGGGTTAACGAAGTTTCGCTGGTATACGACCCTAACACCCCCCCCCCCCCCTACACAGTTCGGTTTAAAATTTGTTGAAAATGTAACTTATTAAATTTGATGCTCTGGAAGGTCCTGTGGACATTGAGAGTTTGACTATGTAGCACTGATATTGGCCATTAGAAATGCATGACTAGGCTGTGCATTATTAATCTGGTAAGAAGACATATTTTCGTAATTGCTGAACAATAATTCAATAAATAATTCCGTCAGAACATATTGTTCTTGACGATATTATTTATATAATTCTTGTTCAACAACTGCGAAGTAAGGCCCATTACAGATTAATAAGCAGTATTTGTTCATTGGGGCAGAAATAGAATATGTTGCAAGCGTCTGCGTGGATCGCCTGCAAGGTAGTTGCCACAATTACAGACTATATTTGGCTGTTTAGATTTACTGAAACACATCGTATATCATTAAAGTACACTTGTGACACGAATAAAACATGGTTCCACTTGGGAATTACAACGTCGTGATTTTACTGACCATGTATAAGTTGCGTCTGCACGGCGCTAATGCAGAATAAGTGCGAAAATTATATTGGGTATATATGGCTTTTTAAATTTACTGAAATACATCGCATATCATTGAAGTACACTTGTGACACAAATAAAACATGGTTCCACTTGGAAATTTAAAAGGTGGTGATTTTATTGACCGTGTATGATTTTCGTCTTGAAACTGTATTTCAAATGCGCGGGCTCCTACAACTTTCCTTTTCCTGTGTGCGCTGGTGGCGCTTAAGGCGGCAGGTAGGAACTATACCCTGAGAAATCACAGCCTTCTAATCACACCTATTCTGCATGTATACCGAAATTTTCAATGGCTTATAGTACTGAGAAGACTCGACATAAATATCAAGATCTGCAGGAGTCTACATACAGATAGCGCTTCATACTGGCCTTCAATCTAGAGTTAAAGCTATCGAAGCAAGGGCAATTCATGTGAATTGCATTGCTCACCTGGTTGTTAAAGAAACGACGAAAGAAGTATATGCAATAAGTTGTTTTTACTATTATTTGTAAGAGAATGTATTGTCTTCATACATGGTTCAGCGAAACGCCAGGAATTTTTTGAATCATGGCTATGCTGAAAACCTTTGCGGTCGTTTTGACCAACAAGATAGTGTTATCGTATATCTTCCCTGAAAACCTATTCTAAACAATTAAGGTGTACTGCTATGTTTTTTGAGCGACACAAAAAGTCGGAAAGATAATGCTAGCACAAAAGCAAAATTGTTTTTAAAAAGTCTTTTCAATCTCTTGATTCGCCACCGGAGCGTGTGCTCCATCGCAATTAATAACTTTAATTATCATCAAATTTCTGATAGAAATTCTCGACCTTTTCGAGGCTCTAAATGCAGATTTCTTTGAATCTAAAAAATTTGTAGATAATATTAATATTGTCAAACACATTATATCGTCAAAACTTCTGGAAATGAACTCTTGACCTTGTTCTTGCATTCGATGATCAACATTAATAACTCCAAAATGAGGATGATTTGTAAAAATATAGTCATTCATCAAGTAAACCGCATCAATTTTTCTCGCCAGCTGACTGATAAAAAAAATATATATTTTGTAGTTTTAGAAAGTCATAGGCTGCTGTGACCAGCACTTTACTAAAAATGCTATGACTCATTTGAGTAACATGGAGCTATTCTTACTGAGCAAAATGATCCAAGAGCAGTCATGTGAAATAGTTCTATGGAGATGACTTTGATGTGGATCATGCTTTTAGGTATTGCACAGACTGAATGAACAATGTGGTCAATGGTTTTTTACGTATATAATTTGGCATTGTGAATCTATCCAAGTCATCAATCGTTTCAACTATTCCAGTATCGGCATGCACCACAGAACGGTCATTTTCAACATTACAGATAGCAGTCTGGTGGCTCAGTGGTTAAGTTGTCGGACTGGGGATCGAAAAGGCCGAATCCTTGCCTCGCCGGGGATTTTCATAGGCTGTTAACCCAACCCTCCCCTCTGGGACAGCTTGCTGTGTAATGTGAAGTACATCAGAATGCTTCTGTGGTTCAGATTCCACCTTAAACTGCAGGTCCCCTATATCTGGTAGGATTACCGGGTTAGGTTAAGGCGGCTACAATAGGAGCGGAATGCGCAGCCAATAGAAACTGTCATCAAGTCATTACGACCACACGAAATTATGATTAGTATAACACTACAGAGTACTACAACTCAGCAAACATTGCATATCACATGGTAGTGCACATAAACTGAGAAATAGCGGATGATTTATACATACAAGATATTACTGACATTTATAAATAGAAATGTAGTTTTACAAAATAATTATAATTCAAAAAATTGATATTATAAATGCAGCTTCTTAAAAAGTTTATTAATGTTGATCATATCATTCGCAGTAAAACTGTGTACATTAGGTAGGTACTAATGCATATCTCCAGTTAATAAAAATTGTTACACACTTCATATAATTTCTTTTTTTAATATTTTTATTATGATAGGTATTTTTCTATCTAGCATTTTTTTCCTTCTCTTCTGTATATTAATTACTAGCAATCATAATAGCGATCCTTGCAGACACAAATGCAATAGTAAAATCATTATATCGTTCAGGTGTTGTTATACTGTATTATAAACATGAAAATCTGTAAGTGCGTTACTCAATCACATTAAAAAGTACGATCCCATTTTAATGAAGTTTAGTATAGTTTTTGGCCTAGAACAGAATTTAAAAAATTCAGATACTTTCCTACTGTCTGCTCGCTTATAACTTGAAATCTACTAGACGGATTTGTACTATTATATAAGAATACCTGGTGCCTGCGACCTCATGTCTGTTAAGAATTTTGAAAATTTTATTTAATTTGCACAGAACCCTAAATACTTCCGGCATAAAATTTAGCGTATGTTACTCTTTGCCAAATCAGCAATCCGCCAGTGGAAGTCCCGTCAAAAATGGTTTACTTTTTGCCAGTTTTTTTTTATAATGTGTCATCAAATGAGCATGAGCACCCAGTGGTTTTAGTAAAGTCAGTGCCCCTGCTTTCATAGATCTCTTTTCATACAATACAAAACATTGATTTTCCATACATCACCATATAAGAGACTAGCTCTGTGGGTTGTGGAAAGTTGCCAATTTACAAATAAAAAATTGCGTAACAAAATAGATAATTACATTAGAAGATGTACAGTCAGAGCATACATTCATTATATCAACTACATTTACACAAACTACTGGCAATTATTTTGTAGATGCCTCAGAATTAAATTCTTCAACAGAGTAGGAGGCTTCGTCAACCGAAACTTCTTTTAATTTTTCCCTGAATATTATCTTATCACCTGCTAGACATTTAAGATGTGTTGGGAGCTTATTGAAAATATGTGTCCCTGAATATTAGACTTATTTTTTTTAACAAATGACTTGTTATCCTTGTGAAGATAATTTTTGCTTCTAGTGCCAGAATTGAGTATTTTACTATTTGTTTCAGAGTATAATTTGTGATTACAGAGGACATTAACATGTACATCTACTTGGCCACCAATGTTAAAATCCACAACTTGTTGAACAGCTCTCTACATGAAGTCCTGCTGCTAACCGCACACACAAATTTTAATACTCACTTTTGGGCTCTGAATTTTTTTTTAACGTCTCTTTAACAGCGAGGTATTTAGAGACGGGAAAGGATGGGGGGCAAGGAATGGGAAGGAATTCGGCCATGGCCTTTTGAAGGAAGCATCCCGGCATTTGCCTGGAGTGATTTGGGAAGCCATGGAAAACCCAAATCTGGATGCCCAGACGGGGATTCGAACCGCCGTCCTCCCGAATGCGAGGCCAGAACGCAAACCGTTACACCACCACGCTCGGTTTGGGCTCTGAATATGTTGTCCCTATGAGTAGAAATGCTCCAGAATATGTATCTGACATCAAGGAGTAAAAATAAGCAAAATAAACTAATTTTCTCATACGGAGATCATCTACTGCAAGAATTGCAAATGTGGCTGCACCAAACAGCTTCATTAAGTCAGATACATGCACCCTCCAATTTAAATTAAGATCAATATGCAACACTCTCTACCTGTTGGATGCACTGGCCTGTGAATATTATGCCCATGTCTGGTGTTAATCTGTGTGATGTACTGAATGGCATATATTGAGTTTTATCAAAGTTTAAAAACACGCGATTAGCTATAAACCTTTTATTAATAAGGTCAAAGACAATTTTAAATATGTACTGCCAGAAATCTGGAGTATTTTTAATTCCTTTGCTGATGTCACCTGCAAATTTTGAGTTTTTACATATAACATAGGGTAGATCATTTATATATGTCATAAAAACAATATTTGCCCCAATATAGAACTCCGAGGTACACCACATCTGATAAAACCCCACTCAGAATACAGTGAACCACATAACGCAGCATTAAAATGTTCCACTGACAGTTTCTGTTTTCTATTTATAACATAAGAACTAATCCATTTATTAACAATGCCATTATACCATAATACTTTGACTTTTGTATCAGAATTTTACGACTAACACAGTCAAATGCCTTAGACATGTCAAAGACAATTCATATAATCACTAATTTATCATTTATTCCTAAAATATTGTCAGTGAATGCAAATATAGCTTGTTCTGTTGAATGGCCCTTTTTTTAAACCAAATTGAGATTTAGTTAGAACATTTTATTTTTTTAGGTGTTTGTAAAAGACAGAGATTAGAATATATGAAGCAGATAATTGAGGACGTGGGTTGTAAGGGATATGTAGAAATGAAGAGGTTAGCACAAGATAGGAAGGGATGGGGGATTGCATCAAACCAGTTGAAAGACTGCTGACAGAAAAAAAACCACTTTTTAATGTCTTGAGCCATAGTGGAATATTACTTATAAATGATTGTGTGGTACCTGACTTGAAAGAAATGAGCTGTGATTTATATCTGTTTACCTGTATATTGTGAAACACAATTACTTATGTGATAAACCATAGGAGGTAACTAAGTGTTGGTGCAAGTTACTGCTTTGTGGCTTATCAAGAACATTAAGAATGAAACTACGAAAAAAAGGAAACAGCTTTAGGCAATATAAATGACAAGGAAAGGGAAAATAACTCATTACTCGCCAAACTTGAAGGCTGCGATGAGTGACAGCCTTCAACTTTGGTGAGTGACGAGTCCTTTTCCCTTTCCTTGTCATTTCATCAAGGACATTGAGAGTCAGAAATAAATTCAGCCATGGCCTTCTGGTGGAACCACCTGCAATAATTCTGGAAAACTGAAATTTGAAGCTGTGGACTCTGAAATACTGGGGCCAAGGATTAACTGCTTACGAACAGGTTTGGTATAAGAAAAATAAAGCACAAAAAAAAAAACAACTTCAACATATGTTCCCAGAAGTAGTGTGCAAATTTGTTTTAATAATGTCCGGTTGGCTGGTACCATTATAAAAATGCCCCAATTTTTCAAAGAATTTTGTTGTGTATGGTACTCCACTGCTGTTGTGTGTGTTTAATAACAGTTACAAACAGCTGCATATACAAATCTGAAGTTATATTTTTCTGTATTTACATCCTTCTTATACAATATATGTGAAAATTATTTTTTCACATCAGAAAAAAAAGATTACTTCTTGAATTGTGTGTTACACATCATGTGGACAATATAACTCTAAAATTGTGATAAATTAATTATACAAGAAAATTAAGTATTACATTTTGTCTTACACACAAACCTGCTTGTCTGATCAGGGCATAGGTTTCTAAAATATTGTTATATTAGCAGTGATATGACAGTAAGTTAAGATACCTTCATTTCCAGTGTACCTTCACGTAGTTTTTCTGTAACTGTCTCAACAAATGTCGCATTAAATCAAATTCTTTTTCCAAAAGCACACGTTTCACAGAAACGGATATCACAGACATTGGTTTGTAGCTTCTCTGGTTTGTATGAATATGATGACATTCACTTCACTATTTAGCACAAATCATTTCAATGACCTACTTGCTAAAAGAGCCCCAGCGATAAAATGTCAATTGTGTACCTACTGTTCAGCCATGTCGCAAATAAGTGGAATTTGGCACACGCCCAAGTGGCAATTTCCTTATTTTTGAATTCCATGAAACTTTACACTTTCAGTGTTATAGGAAAACTGCTCACCGTAACCCTACGAAATTTATTCCAGTCCATGACTCCCTTCATTAAATTTTCATTGAATGAATACCTGACAAACTACAATTCAAATGGAAAGTCATTAAATGTGTGAGTGTTCCAATATGCTGTTTATCTATGTCTTACTGAAATTTGGCTGATGAAGTAGGAGGAAACACACTCCCGTATTAAAGGAGGCCCTCCTGTCCTCAAAAAATCATCGATACAGTGGCACTGGCAGTCATGGTACAGGTATACACCAGCAGCATTTGATGTCATTTGGAATATCATGATGGAATAGTTACAATTTTTGTAGAATAAATTAATTATTTGGTATCATAACTATGAGCATTGAATGCAGCAATTGCTGTCATCTATCTTTCTCTTGTACCTGGTTGTCTAAAAACCATATCTCACATTAGTGGAGTATGTTGTGTAAAACTAAAATTCTCTCTAGTCTTACTTACCAATTGAAAGTAGGCCACTAGTTTTGGAATCGTTGAATGTGATTTTCAGCAGTTTAGTTAAATGAATAATTTCACCTTCTGCACTACTACTGCTTTGTTAAGTAGCTATATGATAAGTTTTGTGACTGAAGCAACTAGCTTAAGAACACACAATTGTGTGCAATGTCTTCTTACAGTTGTCCAAGCACATATACTAATTTCCAGTTCTTTATAGTTAGAGTACATAAACATTTAATGTTCATATATGGTGTCCAATGCATTTCCAGTAATGCAATAGTCTATTCCTAGTAGTCACTGATAATGTAACATGCTTCTAGGATGTGTAAAGCAGTATTTGTATGGGAACTGTTGAAATATCCAAAGACTTGTCTGTACCTAATTTATTTATATCTCTGAAGGGAATGATATGATCCAGCACCTTCTTCAATCAATTACACATGGCATAATTATATCGTAAAATCCAGTGGTTGTTAGTAGTCTGTCAAGTTTATTTAAGATTCATAAGATAACTGAATTCAGATAGTTGGATATCAAAAGCTAGTGTCTCTTTATAACCCTTTCCATTGGTTGCATATGATACACCACAATTTTATCCCCCTAATGATGAAAAGCATTTCCAAGAGCTGACAGATTCTGACCACGATCTGACAGTGTGAAGGCTGAAATTCAAGAGAATAAGGAAGCAGTCTAGGCAGAACAGAATCGATGTGAACAAATTGAAACAATCTAACATGAGAGAAAAATTTGCTGATATGGTAGATGTGGGTCTAAGAAATAACTCTGAAAGGAGTTGAACTGAAAATGAATGGAATTTATTGAGGAAAGATATAACCAAATCTGGTAAAGAAACATTAGGCTTTAGGAAAAAGGCTGCCCGAAAACATTGGATCACAAAAGAAATTTTGGAGTTGATGGATCAGAGGAGAAGATAAAAAAAAAAAAACCCTCAGGATGAAGCAAGAAGAGTGAAGTCATTTTAGAAATCAAATGAACAGGAAATGCAAGAAAGCGAAAGAAAAGTGGCTGGAAAAAAGTGCAGAGTAGCATAAAAGGAAAAGGTTGTAGGTAAAGTAGATGTGGCCTATAGGTGTATCAAACAGAATTATGGAAAAACGAAGAAAAGATATATAAACATTAAAGCCACTGATGGGAAATGTGCAGAACTTCTGAAATCATGAGGAGGAGAAGCAGGAATCCAAAACTTATTCAAACAGATAGTAAACAGTAATGAAACAGGATTAGTATACAGAGGATTATAGGTGAAGATTAATTTGGGTTTAGGAAAAACTGTGGACCAAAAAGAAGTAATTCTGGCTTTGAGATTTATGCTTGAAGAGTGATCACTTTTATGCCACTTGATTTTTTTAAAAAAAGTTTTTGATAATGTTAGCTGACACAAGACGCCCAAAATTAAAAAATAAAATAAAAAATCAGGTCTAAAATATTGAGATAGAAGAATACTTTATAGGCTACAAAAGAATCAAGTGGCTGAAATAAAAAATCATGACATACGTGCATCAGTTAAAAGTGTGAGACATAGTTTTAGCCTATCCCCTTTAATATTTAACTTGCATGTAGAGGAAGAAATAAAATACGAAAAAGGTGAATGTGTTATAAGTGACAAAGGAGAATAAATCAGTATGTTACAATTTGATGATGACAGTCCTGTCAGCAGAACAAACTGAGGATCTTGAGAAGTTACTGATTGGCATGAACAAAATGCATGTGTGGAGCACAGCACCTTATGGTAGAAGCATGGACTTTAGGAATACCAGAAAGAAGAAAAATTGAAGCATTTGAAATGTGGCAGGAATTTTTCTATTGACACAATGGAGGTATGGCAAGATAAACTTCAGGAACCTCTCTCTGTGTTATATACATTCAATCTTCACTGAGTCACACATGCAGTGTGAGTATTTAGTTGACTGATTTGAACAAAACAAAAGTTTGCTCCATGGCTATGTCAAAAAACCTTGGTACTTTTGGTACCACATGAGTAATAGTAAAGAAGAAAACTAATTACATAAAGGGTTGGAAAAACTTTTTAAACATTGAACCAGATTTGCAATTAGTATCAATACAAGTCAGTTCTTTCCTACTGAGCATAAATTACAGATACTGATAAATCTACAATACTATGGAAAAAAAAAAACATATAGGCTATCTTGTGTAAATCAAGTGAGTAATATCTCAAAACGGTTTAATTTTTTAGTTTATCAGTTGCAATCAGTATACTTTACAAAACAGTCTCATGAAATCGCACACTATCCAGTTTTGCTTCACATTAAAGAACTGGTTTCAACTGCATGTGAACTAATACACATGGAGCATCTGAGATCCATCATTAAGTACTGCCATGGAAGGTCCAAGGAGTTGAAGTAATACTAACCCATTCTAAACAGATATCAACAAATGGTGACCTGTCAACAAAACAACTGCCTTTATAAGGATACAGTGACTGGTTTTCAACATTAAACTAATTAAAGGTACAATAGTGGGCAATAATCCACCACACCTTGTTGTTGCTCTTCAAGACAGAACTACCATAGAATACTGCTTAGTTTAAAAGTCGCCATCAGCATGAAAGTGCTGAGACCCAACCACATGGTTCAGAGCACATGGCACCTTCACATCGGACATGAGCAGATGCAATCAATGAAAGTACAACACTCAATGTGAGGTGCACATCAGTGATTTTCTGTAATCACTAGAAAATTGAAATGGCCATCAACTTCCACCAGATTTTTTCTGCTTAAGGCTTTACGTCGACGGTTAAGGTCATTAGAGGCAGGATGGGACTGGGGACAAGAAACTGGAAGGAATTCGGCCATGGCCTTTTCGAAGGAAGCATCCCGGTATTCGTCTGGAGTAATTTGGGAAAACCATGGAAAACCCAAATCTGGATGCCCGGACGGGGATTTGAACCCGCGTCCTCCTGAATGTGAGGCCAGAACGTTAACTGTTCACCCACCACGCTCGGTGACTTCCACCCGAAAAATACTGGTTCATAACCATAATAATACATGCTAAATTCATTAAAATCATGCAAAATTTGAAGACAAAATAAAATTTTATGTCCTCCCTAACACTATCCTTCATTCTCTCCACTGATAAGAGGCAAAGTGCAAAAGAAACAAATGACAGCGTGTACAAGGCAAGGTGAAAATAGTGTATCAAAGGCTCAAATGATTTCTCCCATAAATATAACTCACTCATAATTGATTGTGATGGTTTCATATGGAACAAAATCTATTAAGGTTAAAAAAATCCCTGATCAATGATCTCAGCGGAAATTGATCAAGAGAGTCCATCAGAAAGAAAACGATCACAAACATTATAAAAAAGATGGTGAATAGTTTGAATAATATAGGCACATTAAAATATTTCTAAAGACCTATTTCAAATTCCATTACAGGATTATACTTTTATTCAAAGACAAGTCTTAAATCAAACAATAATGCATACAAATGTCAAATCATTAGGTATTAAATGAAATTTTCATGGAAACTTTGAGACTGATTACATTGGCAAAACCTTTCAGAGAAACAATCAACATTGATCAAAATGATTTCAAAACACTTCTGTAACAAATTTTTGCCATAAATCATATCGTTTACAAAAACTACAGAACAAATAAGAAGACAACATCCAGTTTACTGGAGACTGCAATTCCACGAGGAATTGGTGTACACTGCAATAGTAAAATGCAAGACACTCCTAAAAATACCGCTGCCTCGCGACTGTTATCGTGACGTTGCGTTCATGTACAGTCACTCGCGTAAAAACATATATTGTGACCGAGCGTAGCAAGGTCACAATAATTTAAAGCTGTACAATTTCAACATAAACTGATATAATGAAGGTGGATCAGATGCAGGCGGCCGCTGGTAAGCGGCCGCAGATGTCCGATAACACAATCGGATGTTCAATGTTTCAGGTGAAGCTCGCATTTCATCATCATCCGGCATTGAACCCGCGAAGATTAGCAATATTTTCTAATATTTCTCTGATGAAATGCGAGCTTCACCTCAAACATTGAACATTTGGTTGTGTTATCGGACATCTGCGGCCACTTACCAGCGGCCGCCTGCATCTGTTCCACCTTCAGGATATCAGTTTATGTTGATACTGTACAGCTTTAAATTATTGTGACCTCGCTACGCTCGGTCACAATATATGTTTTTACGCGGATGACTGTACGTGAACACTACGTCACGATGACATCACGTTAACAGTCGCGAGGCAGCGGTATCCCCATCTAGAATTAAACCAAAATACTTTCTGAAGTAGTTTTAGTAGTGTCTTGCTGGTCCAGGATGTATTACATTCTAATTACTGTTTAAAAATTATAGGCTATGTCTTGTGACTGACTGCTGCAGTATGATGACAATATTAGCCAGGGTGAAGGAATGTTTTTGTACCTGTATTGCATTCTCCAGTAGACCCCACCGTCCAACAACTTGCATCATATGACTTCACATTCCCGAGATATATTTACCAAAATAATAGTATAAAACTGCCGACTTTGGCAACTCAAGTCGTAGTCAATGAATGTGAACACTCCAATTCAAACTTTTTGAACATACAATGAAACTAGTGCAGCACAAAAACAGTAAACTTACTGAAAACATTTAATTTCAAACTAGCAATTATTTATAGCCTACATTACTAAAATGTATTACTGTCACGTCACAAGAATTTTTTGTTGAAAAAACAAACATGCTAATCTTTGGCACAGAAATTACAACTTATAAAAATTCATTTTAAAAGGCTATTGAATTCTGATATCTTTATCTACAAACTATTAAAAAACCGATAAATGAAGCCTTTGTTAGCCTTCAGTGTAACTAACTACAGGGATTGTCCCCAATTTTGGCTTTTTGTCTCTTTCACCTACAAATTACAATGACAGGGCAAACAAAATGCCACTCACCCACCTTTGCAACATTCTGGCATACACAATACCTTGGCATCTACTATGCTAAACATGGAAAAATTATTCAAATTTGATATATTACAAACATTAACTATTAAATTACTCTTGAAGCTTCAAACGTTGGCACCTTCAGCTCCAGTCAATATAACTGACACTACTTGAATGTCTCAATGTAAACATTCTTTCTAAACAGAATAGAAAAAATACTTCATTAAAATCAACTATATTCCTTTGGTAAAAATCAAACAGGGAAGAGTCAACATTAACAGATAAACATAAGAAGCAATATGCTGTTGACATACAAAAGGTTTTAAAACTTATGGAGAATCAAATTTCTACAATACCGTCTTCTCCAACTTTTATTATCTCCTTGTCCACCAGGTATTCCAAAACTGATTTATACCCTAGTCTGCGAGCATGTGGTGTCACTATACCTGCGGGAGCCATGCCCCTCTCTTTCATATGAAACGAACATATGCAGATATTTCTGCATGGAGGGCATGACCAATTTGGATTTTTCAAAGCGTCTTCAACACTTTCACCATAGTGATTACTGAGACAAGGGCCACAAAATGCTCCTCGCCCACCACTGCACTTCCCTGACCTGCACATTGTTTTGGTGTCTATAGTTTTCTGGCGACATTGGTGACACATCACTCCACTCGCCGAATTATACACTTTAGAACCATATTTATGTATAGCACTGATCATTTCTTCAGTGATTTCCTCAACAAGTAAGGTCTTGGGCGGAGGAACATAAATCGAAACACGTTTTTTGCGTCTGGGGGAGAAAACCACTTCTTTAATTTCCTCTTGATCACTCACCGATGAATCAATATCGCCATCTGAACTTGGTCGAGAATTTAATCTTTTGGAACGACGTGGATTTTTAAAATACACAGAGTCTCTTCGAAACAATGACGGAGCTACCTTTATCACGTTTCTTTTCAGTTTCTTCGGGCGGTGAGATTCAAGTTTTTCGGCGACTGCCTTGATTTTTCTGACAATTTCATTGATTGACGGCATATGTTGAGAACTTTCCGCCTTTTCATCACTGTTAACATTTATCATGTTCTGTTCCGTACCTTTGTTGCTATTAACAATTTTAGTCTTGCTGTTCGCCATTTCTTTACTCTTAACATCCATAGTCTTCAGCTGCGCTTTATTATTACCTGCCAGCATCAAAGTTGCTCCGATCCGCAATCACATTGCAATTGTGAGAATTGCTTTTAACACTAACACTTAACCACTTCCAGTAAGCATGTCAATACGATTCGCGCCAACCGCCAACCAACTGAATCTACCTTACAAAGATATGAAGAAAGATATATTCAGTTGCGATATTATATGGCAATTTTAATCTATTTGTTATCATTTTTGCAAAAAGTTGAAATGCCATGACAATTTTTTTAAATAGTAAATAACGAAGGATTCCATTAGAACATATTCTTATTAAGTGGTAAACAACAAATTACATTAAAATTACCGTTCCATCTTTTTCTTTAGAATATATTTTTTTGTCACTAAACACTTATAATTGTCATATGAAACACCAATTAATTACCTACTAAGTATTTATGCTGATGACTAAATTTTTTTTACATTCGAATACAAATATAATCTGAAATGTTGTTCAGAAGTCTTAACAGCATTTTATTTTTATGTGATATAAAACTAATATGTGTTTCCATATTTTTACCGTTCCAACATTTATTTTCTAGTATTATATTTGCGTACATCTTTCCTTTTATAATAATTAATCAGAATTTTAAGAGAGGCCTACATAATTCCATAAGCGTTTTTATATATATATATATATATATATATATATATATATGGTCAATTTTTATTGTTTCTCTTTGGGGGAAAAACCTTATACACTACTCGAGCGGTCTTGTGGAAAGCTCTTATATTTTTACTTTATTCTTCCTCATTTATAACACTGAGTGGTTCTTTATACCGGTGCCAAGATTTAGGTTGTCATGTGCCAATATCGTTTAGTCAATCTTCTTTTCCTCTGTCCTTGCTTATTTCATGTAATTTCTTGGTTTGTTTTCTATTCTCGGTTTTAATATAATTTATAGCTGCTTGATAGTGGAGCTATCTGATGTGTCTCTCTGCGTGGGTGTCTGTAGGCATCTGGAATGGTTCTCAGCAGTGATTAACCACTGGACTGATTCAATATTTGTTTTCGCTACGATTCCCCATTTTGGGCACCCATATAGTAGAAATGGCAGTATCACTGTTTCATAAATTCTTAGTTTGGTTTTGCTTGGTAGCTTCTTCCTATTCAGTGTTGGGTATAAATTTATAGTTATGGATAACCTTTTTTTTTTTTTACTCTTTCTGTAATGTGTTCCTTAAATACCATCTTCTGGTCTAGCTGGACGCCTAAATATCGGTGTGATTTGGCCCATGGGATTACTTGTCTCGCTATTACTAATCGTGGTAGTCTGTCATAATCGGATTTCTTCTTCGTGAAATATATTGCTGCACATTTTACTGTGTTGATCTTCCACCATTCAGCGAGCTTCCTAATTCCTTTTTGCAGTCTCGTAATGTTTGTTTCATGTCTGTGTCCAATGGTAAAAAGCACTTCAATGTCCACAAATTTGGCTAGGTGGACTTATTTTGGCACTTGAATGTCGTTTGCATATATGATGTAGAGTACTGGTGACAATGCCGACCTTTGGGGGATCCCTTCCATAGCTTCTAAGATGGACGAGTTCGCTCCTTTTTGTGTTACAAAGAATCTTCTACCTCTTAGATAATTCCCTATCAGTTTTATGCAGCATCTCGGGATTTTTGTTTTGATTTGTAATTTGAATATTAAATGGTCTGTCCACACTTTATCGTTTGCTTTTTCTATTTCTATGAAAATTGCTGCTACTCACTGTCCTTTGATGAAAGCCTGCATTATATTCTCAGAGAGGAGTAATAGTAATATCGTTGTTAATTCTATTGATTGACAGCCAAACTGCTCGTTTCTAATTGTTCAGTTTTCCTTGAAGTTTCTACTATCCCCTGCATTACTTTACCTGGAGAGCTTAGGAGGCACAATGGTCTATAACTCTCACGCTTCTCCGGGTCTTTACCTGGTTTGGGGACAGTTGTGATCTTTGCTGTTTTCCATTTGTCTGTATAGCAGCCTAACATCATTCCCGCATTTATTATTCTTGTTAGGAACACTGTCGTCTTTTTGGGCATATTCTTCAGGTGTTTGTTGATAATATTGTCTATTCCTGGAGTTTTCTTGCTTTTCAGTTTTTTAATGATTCCGTTGACCTTTCTGGGTGTAGTTAGATGTGGCATATTGTTTTTTGGTGCTGTTCGAATGTTTGTTGCTCTATGCTGGATTGTTTCCTCTATTTGTTTTTCTCTTGCGTTTAGCTGATAGTGGGGGCTTGTTAACTGTTTGGCAAATGTGCCTGCTAGTATATCTGCCTTTGCCAGGGGCAAAAAGGTAACACCATCAGGTCCGTTTATTCCTGTCTTCGCCTATTTTGGTGTTGTAGTGATCGTATTAATTGCCATGCTTCTCAGTATCGAGTAGCAGATTAGACATCTTGTCTTCCCACTTCTCGTGTTGTTAAAGCTTTAGGGGCGCGTCAACGACTGGGTTATTAGCACCCTGACAACGTGGCTTAAAACTGAGAACGATTACCGTCTGCATGGCCGACTGTAAAGGGGTCGGCCAAACAAATAGCAAAATAAAGTAAAATACTAAAACAGCATTTGTAAGCGGGCCATAAAAAAGAAAAATAGATAAAACAGCTGGTTGGCTGTAAAAGGCCAACCAAATTACACAAGACTTGATACAACGAGCTAGCTGGCTGGCTGCAAATGAAGCGGCCAGCTATAACGTGTAAAATTTAGCACAATGAACTAAAAACTTAAAAAACAGTACTTGAATAGGTGGTAGCAAAGAGACCACCTATCAACTCTAAGACCTATACCAATCCGAATTTTGGCACAAGATCGGCCAAATTACAAAATTTTAAAACCTTTGCCACGTTGCAATTTTTATTACTTAAAATAAGGGACAGATCGTTGGCAAGGGCAACATCTGCCCTTAAATCTAAAAATAATACACATTCGGTTAAAATGTGGCGCACCGTCAAAGGTACACCACAAGCATCACATTCCGGTGGGTCCTCTCGGCGGAGAAGACAGCTGTGTGTGAGAGGACAGTGCCCTATATGGAGGCGAGTAAGGAGAATTTCATCCCTCCTCGCCCGCTGGAAGGAGCTGATTCACGGCTGAACGGCCGCTTTGACCAGCTGGAGCTTATTATGCCGTACCTACAGCCACTGCCTCTGCCAGACATCAAAAACAATCCTCTTCGCCGCCGAGTCAAAGTCTGACTTTGGGACCGAGTCAAAGGCAGCTCTGACCTTGTCGCAGGGTGTCTTGGCAGCTACCTCAGCTACCTCGATCCCCCTGATTCCCACTTGGCCTGGTACCCAGCAGAATAATACCTCCTTTGCATGATATTGAAGGGAGAGGAGGGCGTCCTGGATGTCGTGGACCAAACGGTCTGCTGGTACATATTTACTAACGCCTGAATACATCTGAGGGAATCACAGCATATGATGTAATTCATATCGCAGCTTACCTTCATATGCTGGAGCGACTTTAGCAGAGTGTAGCACTCGGCAGTGTAAACACTGCACCCAATATCCAGTTTGTATCTGGAAGTCGCTCGAGAGAACACGACGGAGCAACCTACTCCGTTAGCCTGCTTAGACCCACCCGTATATACCGGGGTAAAATCAAGATGATGGCTTGAAACGTCATTCAAAAATCTAATAAATACCTTGTCAGCGGTATACAGCTTGCTGTATCATGACATATCTAAAATCGTTCTGGGCTTCTTTAAAAGCCAGGATGGAGATTTACTCCAACCCTGGTGATAAAAAGCGGGCAACTCAAAACCATAATGTTCCAAAATAGCCTTTGTACGGATACTGAACGGTTTCGTCGCTCTATGACGCTTGGTGTAGTGCCGTTCGAAGTTAGGATGCATCACTACGTCGTACACGGGACTGCCAGGAGTAGCGGCAATATGCATATAATGTCACACCATGAGGAGATGCCGGTGGATGGAAAGAGGCGGCTCGCCAGAATCAGCACATATCCTAGGTATCGGGCTGGTGCGGTAGGCACCCGTGGCGAGCCGGATTCCCACATGGTGGACACTATCCAACATGCGGAGATAACTGTTCCGTGCCGAACCGTATACAATGCGACCATACACCAAATGCGACCGTACAAAGCCTTTGAAAATTGTAGCAGGCAGGACCGATCAGCAACCCATGACCTGCCACATAAACATTTAAAGCTTTTGAGGCTCTGGCTTTCACATCTTTATGATGTGTTAGCCAGGTTAGCCTAGTGTCTAAAATGAAGCCCAGAAATCGAACACTTTCAGTAAAACGGTGTTCCTCAAGGTAAGGTGGGGCGCTAGTAAAAGACGTCTGCTACCAGTAAAAAGTACACACCAGGTTTTCTCGGCAGAGAAACGAAAACCGGTGTGCACTGACCATTCATCCAGCCTGTTCAGCGCGAGTTGCAACTGCCCCTCAGCGCTTCTCAGGCTGGACGATGTACAAAAAATTAAAAAATCATCTACATATAAGGAGTACCGCATGGGACTCCTTACCCCTGAAATGCCATTAATTGTAATAGCGAAAAGGGTCAAGCTTAAAACTGACCCTTGGGGATCCCCGTTTTCCTGAATAGAAATATCTGACACTTCACTACCGACTCGGTACCTGAAGCAAAGACGTGATAAAAAAGATTTTAAAAAGCGGGGCAGTTTTCCCATAAAACCCCATTCATCTAATTGTTTTAAAATGACCTGCCACCAGGTAGTATCGTAGCCCTTTTCGATATTGAAAAACACGCCGGCAAGGTGTTGGCTACGGATGAAGGCGTTTTGAATTGCCGCTTCCACGAGGATAAGGTTGTCCAAGGTGGAACAGAACTTCCTGAAACCACACTGAAAGCGGCTCAGAAGATTTTGGGATTCCAGACACCAGACGAGGCGACGATTTACCATCCTCTCTAGTATCTTCCCCACGCAGCTTGTCAGGGCGATACTTCGATAACTACCTGGCAACAGCTTATCCTTTAGAGGTTTTAGAATAGGGATAAGCGTTGCTTCTTTCCACGAGTCGGGGAAGTGTCCTTCCGTACAGATATTGTTAAAAATATCTAGAAGGTACTCTTTAGCATCTTTACTAAGATTCCTCAGCACCTGGTACTGGATCATATTAGGCCCTGTAGAGGTGTCACTGGCGCTGTTTAATGCCGACTCCGGCTCCCAAGACGTAAATGGGTTGTTGTACGCATCTGTATACGACGAATCGAAGCACAGCACGCGCCTCTCGGCAGCAATCCTTCGTTTCTCGAACCGAGTATCAAAAATGGTGGACGAAATGGGTGGCAGCTAAATTCTCCACCATCAGCTGTGCTAAGCTTCGTTCATCGGTAATTACATGTGCTTGATCCAGTAATCCAGATACTGACGGGCGGGAGTACCTTCTATATATACGGCGGATTGACTCCCATACTTTTGATGAACTTGTGGAACGGTTAATGGTGCTCACAAAGGTCTGGCATGACCTTTTCTAGTTCTCCTTAACCCTTTGACTGCTGTTGACGTGTATACACGTCATGCTGCCTGCTGGCCCCGAGTGATAATGACGAGTTTAGACGCAGCCGCCGGTTTTCCCCTGAGTGCTGTTGACGAGTTAAGCCGCACCCGCCTGCCGTTACCTGTGTGCTGATGACGAATATAGACGCGCCGCTACCTGAGTCGTACTGCGGACTTCACGACCCATTTCTCAATAGCCTTTTGCAGTTCTGGTCGCTAGCTTATCGTCCGAATGTTTGTCTGTAGGGAGCCTAGGCGTTGCTCCACAGTTCACTATTCAACAGAAATTACATCAGTCTTCTTTGTGTCCTGTATTTTATGAAGAAAATTGCAAGACGTCATGGGTGAATTGAGGAAGAAATCATGGAGATTCTTACGAGGAGTGACACCGAGGATGAACTACTTGATTTTGATGGAAGTGATAGCTTTTCCACAGCATCAGAAGGCTGTAGTCATAAACCATACTCGTCAGCAAGGGTGACAATGCAGTCTCATGTTTCAACAAGAGATGTTAGTTGTTCTGAATCTGAAGAATCAAAAAGTGATAGTGAAACGCTTACGAAGAAATTACATCTTAGTGATGTTCAGTCTGCCAGTAAAGGCCCCTGCCAGGCAGACCTCACACACAACGCGCCTGCACGCCGGGATACATATACGACTCCAAACAGGCGCAGAGGCATCAAAACAAACCAGGAAAATAAATAGAATCATCTAGAGGCTAAGTGGGACCTTTTCTTACAGAGGTCGCCGTACTACCACACAACGGAATTCCTGCGCCAGGCCGCCTATATAAGCGTAGCCGACAGCTGCACCGGCAGTTCCGGCCTGACCGCGGAACCAGCGTCAACTACAGAAGACCACCGGAAGTTCGCGAGAAGTAGAAGCCGTCTCTCTACCCCGGATAAGGACCAGGCTAAATTTCTCGACGGTCATCTGATAACTGTACCCACATTTGTTTATGGTTTACCAGTTGTTTTGTGTACAGAGTAATAAACCTCAAGGAACCATTAAGTGTAGTTCACTTCAAGTGATAAATCTGACTGGAAAGAAAATGATTTTCGTCCAGTTAGACACGCATTTGATGATACGCCGTCGGGACATGTGTGTCAAATAGGGAATGTGCCAAATATTCTGTCAGTTTTCATGTTATTTTTTTTACAAAAGAACTGATGAAATATATAGCTGATGAAAAGAATCGGTTTTATATTACCACTATGGAAAATATTCCAGAATCAGTGCATTCTTGAATATCAAAATGGAAAGATACTGAATATGATGAAATTTTTTGTTTCATAGCTATTTGTCTTCTGATGCATCGCGTGAAAAAAATTGAAAATTAGGTAATATTGGACCAGAGATGTTCTTCTAAATACCGCAATTCTTGGTGAACTTATGTCCAGATACCGCTTTTTTGTTACTTTGGTGAGGTTTCGTGAGATTTCTCCGAACCCCCCCCCCCGCCCTATTTCAAATCGCGTAATAATGGACAGACACTTCACAGCTTTGAAATGTTGAAAAATCTGTTGAGTACTTATGTGGAACAAATTTCATCAAAGAAACATAATTATGTATAATCGGGTAATTACAAAGCGCTGCAAACATTCAGTCAACATCGTGATAATTTGGGAATCTACATCTACAAAGAGGATAGGCGTCCGTCGCAGCGTTCCAGAGCGTTTAGGTATCGAAACATCACTTCTCTGAAGTGATTCAGTTCTCCTCTATGCTGTCCAACTATTGAGAACAACACTCCGGCAGAAGAGCTGCCAATCGGCTTTGTTGACGTTCCATTTGGCTCGATGGTTACTATCCCCGCGTCAAAATTCAAGGTACATCCATACTGGGAATTGGTAACTTCCATGAGATCACGATCCACCTCCCAATGCACGGAGTCTGTAATTGAAGGAGAGCACAACGAAAGGTTAATGGCAGAGGACGAACCGGTAGCAGTGGTGAAATGAGTCACATGACCAGTACTGAGGATACATATTTCCTCTTGCTTTATTAATCTATCAACCACCCGACCTCTGGGGCAATCGGCCATCGAACCCCACAACGCACTGTGTGCGTTGAAGACTCCTACTAGGAGGAATGGCCGAGGTAGCTGCCGCAAGATTTTGGAGAGGTCGACATAATCGACAGGCGCGATAGGTGGCAGATAAATAGAACAAACGGTCAGTTTGATGAGATTGTGTATCCTCACTGCCACTGCTTGTAGGGCAGAGGTAAGAGCAACAGGTTCGGAGTGGACAGTGTTTCGGACGAACACAGCCACTCACCCTCGGTATCGTCCTTTCTATATATGTCAAAACCTCTTAGAACTGGCTGGTGTAATGGTCTAAAATGTGTCTCTTGGAGACAGAGACACAATGGATTTGACCGTGTTAAGAGTTGGACTTCCTCTGTGTGAGCCTGAAGGTCGGTAATGTTCCACTGAAGTATGGGAGCATTCCTACCTGTTAGCCTCCCCCGCCCCGGTTCGGGTGGCTCTTCATCCGGTGACTGATGAGGAACGGGACCAGATACGTCCACCAGCATTACTGTATCTTCACGGTCTGAAGACACCTCAGATTCAGAAATGGCCTCAGAAGGTGGAGGGTTTTTTCTCCGCCGAAACCTTCTTCCCTTCTTCTCCGAACTACTTGGTAGCCTGGGAGACGAAGAAGAAGGGGATTTTAAAACGGTATTTGGTCCGTGTGGTGAAACTTTGGACCCCGGAACTTCTGATCGGTTTGCCTTTTACAGCAAGCTGATGGTGTTACTTATGCAGTGCTTGCAGTGGCAGGCCTTTCTACTGTTGCTGGTGGAACTGATGATTCTACTGTCGAAGTGGTCGGGATTGCAGATGTGTCTCTACCAACATCAGTTGTCTTTGGTTTTATGACTCTGATGGGCTTGGTGCCACATTTGCATTGAAATGACACGTTGTACCTGTGCCCATGTCTGCAACTGACGTCTGGGTAGCAACACTTTCTTTCCTGACGGGAGTTGATAACGTCTTCGCGAAGCTGGTAGCGAAGACAGGTGGAGCCATAGCCTTATATAGTTTCTTGGCTTTGCCGTATGATATTCGCCCTTTCGTTTTCAACTCCTCTATCTTTTTTTCTTTCAGATACACTCGACGCTCCCTGCTCCACGCTGGATGTGACCCGTAGCAGCTGACGCACACCTGTGGGAGGGTGCAACTAGTACGTGACTCGTGAGCTACCTTCCCACATTTCCCACAGGTGGGGTTGCCCTTGCAGGTCACCGTCGTATGACCGAACCGCTGGCACTTAAAACAGCGCATCGGGTCCGGTACATACGGGCAATATTAAGCTTCAAATTGCCTGTCTTTCGGCCTGACGAACCTCGACCACATGTTCTGATGCCCAATCCTTAAGGAGTTCCTCGGTCTCTAAATCAATTAGTTCACTGCAGGTGATCACGCCTTTGCTTGAATTTTGAGTTTTATGGGGTTCGCATTTCACTGCGAACTCCCCAAGCCTATCAGGAGTAGGACATACTGCTTGGGAGTTGATGTTTCAAGCAGCAATGTCCCGTTCCTCAGCTTTTTGACTGGTTTCAGGGTTCCTACAATGCCCTATAAACCATTCTGTATGTAAAATGGAGAGACCTTCTCGAAAGATCCCTCCAACATAGTAATTACAATTATCAAATAACCCTTCCCGTTACTCTTAGTGTTCTGGTCAGGAGGAGGGCTTTCCACCCTCACCCACTTACCAGTTTTTTGAGCGTTGGAGTGACATTTCCCCTGTGGCATGCCCAAGCCGCAGGGATAGAAGAAGGAGAGATCGGGTTTCTTGAAATTTTGAGTTTAGAGGAACTACATGTCGAGTGACGTGGAGCCCTCGCATCACGCCACTAAGCCCAGTACAACAGGGCTGCGGCAGGAGCCCCTGAGGTTGTACGTTAGTGGGGGGTTTGACTCACCACCCATCCACCTCCTTGACACGTTACTAACCTTTGGGTTGAGGTTTTTTTTTTATAGAGATTTGTACCATCCTCGCGATCCCGGCGAATAAACCATTGACTAGCTGGTGCATGATTGTGTTTCTTATGATCACTGCCGTTTCTCTTCCCCTGGTTCGAGGACGATACGTTGTGGGGGTGTGACACGAGTGGTTGCTATTATACTAATTATCCAATATTACTAAAGACTTTCATCTAACTTTAACTTTACTTGTAACCGAAAAGGGGGGGGGGGAGGAGATTAGCTAGAAGATGTTAATTCTAGCAATTTCTATCATGTTCTGACACCAGGTAACCTTTGATTACGCAGATATCACCAAACTGCAATTGATTTTATACTTTCTTACCTCATGGAAATAAGAATCCGTTCACTCTTCTTTATGAAATTATCCTAAGTTACCAAAATACTTAATTAATGTTATTATCATGAAACACAATATAATAGCAGGATGAGGGGCTGAGGATTCTTTAGTCTACGAGTGTTATTGAGACCAAACAGTGTGGATTAAGTTACAAACCATTTAATATAGAAAACCTAACATACATTTTAGTCCGATTCCAACTAACTGACCTGAAGAGAAAATGACACGTCTTTGCATTCTTAAACTGAATTTACTGCTCAAGGTTATCACATTATTACTGCCTTTACTTTAACGAATGCTTCCTACAATCAATCACTTATTACTTCACAACCATTACACAACTAGGCCGCTCTCGCTCTCACACATACACAATATCCTCTGAAATACAACGGCGACGGAATAATTCTTATAACTGGCGGCATATTCTACCAACACATATAAATGGAAGCTTAATCAACCAAATAAGTTTGAGCTACTTTACGACGTATTATCCAACTTCCAACCAACCGAATACTTTAGAAACTATTATAACAAAGACTTAACACTTTTGGAGACAAACTGACTAACTTGATTGACTTGGAGAATAAACTAATTGACTTGGAGATCAAACCGAGGCTGCTGCGTGTCTTACCTTCTGTAAGCGACTACATGTTTGCTGCGCGCTGTTCCGTAAAGAATGAAGAACGACTGGAGCGTGCAGGCTAGCTTTGTACCAAGCCTAAAAGTGCTGACGGTAGAGCGTTACCTCGTGACTGCTGCGTGATACGTGCCTGCTCTCGCTGCAAACAGCGACTTATAACTCGCTCATACAATAACATAATTTACGTACCAATTCTCAAATAAAATTAAATCCTGTTTTATTATCTTGGTTCCCTTACAACGTTCTGTATATTACCATTCCTCCAATTTTAATATTGTCCTTTTGTTTTAAGAGGGTTTCACTGATTAGCATTATGTCAGCCTGGTTCCGGTGGATGAAGTTCTTCAATTCTTCGACTTTATCTTTCATTCCATTCGCTTTCCATATGTTGCATCTTGTAGTTTCTAGTTTTGATGTCTAGCCATTAATCGAAGAATGATAGCACTCCTTCAGCTGGGGCCAATATTTTCCCGCATCTTCCTTTGGTGTTCTTCACTGTTGGCCAAACTTCTTTCATCTTTGTCAATATGGTCTTAATTATTCCTGCTATATCGGATACTGTGTCTTTTAGTTTGTTGCCCACACCGTCGCTCTTGTTTTTTATTTTGCCGTTTTGTCTGATTCTGTGGTGGTATCTGACTGCTGTGATGTCTGCGTAGGTTTTCTGATTTCCTTTTAGTTTCTGGTTGCTATTTCTTCCTTCGGTCGTATCCTCCTTGAGTCCGATGTTTTTAATTGTTCCTTGAGTATGGTTCCGACTATTTGTAGGGCCTCTCCGTTGGCTAGCCACTAACGCCTTCATTGCAGCCTTGATGGTAGGACAGCCTCTCCTTGATGCTGAGTGATCGATCACCTTAACAATTTACACACTTTGGTTTTACTTCGCCATGTAGCTTGCATTATTTTGTTGAGTAGTAGTTGGCAAATTTTACGCATCGGAACGGCAGTTGGTAGTAGTTCACCGTGTGTCATATTCTCTGACATCTTATACATAGGGGACGCCCGATGAGGTTCCTGTACCTTTCAATCTGTACCCTCGTGTATAAGATAGTGCGCACGTTGTAAATTTTTTCAGACGCTTGGCCTGCGGCTAAGGTTACTTGAAATGCCTCTAGCGGCATCAGCTCTCTTGTTTCCTTGTCCTCCTTTTTAAATTGATGGACGTTTTGTACCAGGTATCCTTTCTGTTTTAATTGTTCACTTATTTCGTCAGGCTTCACCGAAGGTGGCAATCCGTTGATGACCACTTTCAGTGATTTGTTTTGCGGTAGCTGGTAAGTGTAATAAGGAATCCCATTTTCTTAATAAATTTATGCGCAAATTCATAATCTCGACCATTTTACACATGATACTTGAGTCTGTCAGCTCTGTATACTACTTTTAAGTTTCTTTGTAGGTTCTCCTTTATTACTTGGTTCATTTTTAAGAAGTCTGTAACCATTTGTGTTACTATTGGTGGAAACATTTCCTTTGGGGCAGTTCTCACTTTAGTTGTTGACTTTTCTACATTTCTTTCTGAGGCTGGAGTCCTATTTTCCTCCTGTTGCAGTGGTAAGAATCTGTTACTTGTTGGGATTTCATCGATTGCGCGTATTTGTTTTCGTTTCTTTTTCATCGTGCCTTCTGTCTTTCTTTTCTTTGTTATATCTTGGAACGGTTGTCGCGTCGTACTGGTTGTCATTTTCACTCTGCTCCGCTGTCTCTTCCGTTTGGTTGTCTTCTTGTGTGAAGCAGTCTTCTGTGTCACAGTATTGAAGGCCATCTCAGCCATGACAACACCTGAGTGGCTTCCCACTTGGTTAGTCGTAGCCGTGTTCATTGCCGGGTTGTCGTGAGTGGTCCTGGTACTGTCGTCCGATGGGATAGCCGGGTCGTCGATACTGAGCTCCAATTGTCCAAACAGTAAACCGAGTCGAAATCTGAAACTCGTACTTTGCCAGTAACTAACACTTCACGATTCGCACACTATCTACTTCCATCTCGACTCGCGACTAGCAGCGAACTGATTGTATGCCTTAACAGTACCTTTATATATCTGACTGCTTTTTTCTTGATAAAAACATCCTATACCTCCACGCTATTTCCTCAACGCGTTGTTCCGAACAACAAATGTTAATGGGAAAAAAACCGTAATATGCAGAACTTCTGCAGTTCCACAACATATATATGTCGGATCTGGAGTATGGGGCTAGCTACTAGATAGCGCCACAGACGCAGTGAGCAGGATGCCAGCGCCACAGTGACTGCAGTCACAACTACGAGGGGCTACTTAAAGGGCAGCGCACAGCATACGGGCCTTTCTTCCTGCCTGACCATTGAGGCAACATCACTCCGCTATGTGTCATTGTGTATTGTGAGACTGAGTATAATAAACCGGATCCTTGTATCCGCTGTGTTTTCGTAGTTACTCTACACTGTCCGAGGGATACCACAGCCTACCTTCGCTGATGAGCCATCTACCTCGAACCGGAAACTCATTCGATCCGCCCGATTCCTGATCATTTCCGGATGGATTTGACATCAGAATTTGGATCACCCACGGACTGGGGGGTGCTGCGGAACGACACAGGCCAATGCAGTAACATTTCGTGCCTTGATGGATGCCTAGCAGCAAAACCCGATGGAAAACGTCGCGGCGAAGTAGCCGCCTACAGCCGGTACATTCGCCGAACTCGCCGGAAGCGAACTACTGTCCTCATGTAAGCGAACGACCACTTCAAGGAATCGCAGCAAGGGCAACCCAGCTCTGACGAGGGATACGCGGCCTATGCGATCTGTCTGATGTCAACACAGACAGCACGCTGCCAGGACCGCACTGCAGATCAAATAGCCGTGGCTAATATTGGAGCCAACCTAACCCAATCGTAACAGACGGCACACAACAGGGAAACAACTACCAGAGAAGCTGATTCGAGAAGTATAAGCAACCATATGCCGGTAGAGGACGCTGACTTCGAACACGCGCAACAGTGGCCGCATAGTACCATTCTGAATGCCACCGACTGCCTGCTATCACAACGGATCTGTTGGAGAAAACAACTACACCCATCGACAACAGGCCGAGACATCTCCGACCCGAGCAGGGCAGCTGCTTCGTGGAGCGGCGTGCCAAGCCGGAAGGACGAAGACGACCACATCCCAGGCTATACGTTGGTGACAACGCGGTGGCGCATAACTCGGCAAGCTGCCTGGAGCGGACGCGGTGGACCTGCTGCTATGAGTGATCTGGGGAACCTACATGGCGATGATGTCGGCGGAAGACCTAAGGGGCCGTTTTAAGAGGTAGTGACGTATCTAATAAGTTAATTAATAATTTTTAACAAGATGGACAAAAAGAAAAGAAAGAAGGTTTAAAACACTGTGAAAAATTTAAATTTGGGCTATTGCAAGAAGACTGACCAAATATCTATTACAGAAGCCAACAGAAGAATACTAGATAGTTAGAACAGAACAGAAGAGACGCTACACATATCGACGTAATAGAACTACAAGAATGGACAAAACACTACAAACACCTCTGGTGTAGTGACAAAATAATGATAAAAGAAGACCAAATTACAGAAACATACGTACTAGATCATATAATGATAGAAGAATTATATAAAGATTTAAGCAAAACAAAAAACAGAAATGCGACTGGATTGGAAGGAATAGCTGCAGCATCACTTAAATATGGGGGAATACTACTGAAGTATCGGCTTTTGCGCCTAATAAAAATGTTCTGTCTTGAAGGTGAAATACCTGAACAGTGGCGACTGTAATCTTTATTTTCAAGAAAGGTGACAGAATCAGCACAGTTACAGAGGAATAATTATTTTGAATGCAGAGTATAAGATCTATGCCAAGATAATTAATGCTAGATTGCGACCAATAGCAGTAGCCAAAAACCAGAGTTTAAGAATGGATTTAGGCTAGGACCTTCTTTTTCAGATAATATACATATTATAAATAGAACTGTGAAGATGAGGAGGGAATATAACCTACCGGCATACGTTGCATTTGTGGATTTCTAGAAGGGTTTTGACAAAATAGATAGTTAATTGTTGTTGGAAATTCTGTAAAGGAATGGATATTCAAAACATATTATAGACTAAGTAAAGAGTTTATATTTTAATACAAAGATACTCCTCGAAAAAAGAAACGAACAGCAAAAGTGAGCAATTCACCGAGGCGTGAGACAGGGATATAGCATTTCCTTAATGCTTTTTAATATGTATCTGAACGATGCCATTAATACAATGGCGGAAATTATAGGTGCAACACTCAGACAGGAGTGGTAGAATATTAGGAAACTTTGTAGAAATTTTCAGGTTCATACCAAGAAGAAATGATAAAAAATTGAAATGGATCAGGCTAAGTTTATCACCTTTGTACACAGTTGTCAGTCAGAAGTGCGTCCATCATGAGCACCTATACATTTGTGGTTCCTTGCCGGCATTGAATCAATAAGTGTTCTGATGTCTTTTTTGGTTATGTCCCTCTACGCTTGCATGTCTTGTGCAGTCAGTTGTTGCACAGTTTGTGCTGAGTGATCAGGTGATCTAATGTATCAATGACATCCCATATATACTCTATCCCGGACAGATCTGGAGACTGTGGGGTCCAAATTGCGATCATAAGTCCATGCAAGACTTGCGTTGAGATAGCCACAGTATGAGGACGGGCATTATCTGGAAGATGCGATTTGGATGGTGGATATGAAAGGCGTCACAATAGGGTGCAGCACCCCGTCCACTCGGTGGTCTGCTGTCATTGTGCCTTCAACAACAACCAAATGAGTACATCTGTCGAGACTGATTGCCCCCAAACCATGATACCAGTGGCTGGACCTTCGTGACGTTCTGGAATCACAGCAGGGTAAGCCGTTTCTCCTCCACGCCTGCATACATGTTTTAGATTATCACTTTGCCACAGATAGAATGGAGACTCGTCCCTAAATATAAATGTACGTCATTCACATGTCCATTTGCGTTTTGCATTGCACCAGATTAGACGATTCTGGCAATGAAATCAAGCTAACAAAACATGTTGCATAGGGGTCAGAGAATGTAACCCAGCTTCAAGTAATTGGTTTACAATCGTCCAGGGCGTGACTCTCTCTGTAACCACTGCTTGGATCTGGATTCGGCCAACAACAGCCACCAACAAGTTTTGGCGGTCTTTGTGTGCTGTTGTCCTTCTGTATGGACCTGTGCCTGCTGTATGAGCACTATTCTTTCATCCACTGTGTAACAAGTCTGTATACTTACATTGCACAGAGGTCAATCCTTCGGAAGATTTCGCGATATGATGGCACCATTTCAAATACGCGAACTCTCTGACCTCTCTCATATGGGTTCAGATGGTTGTCACTCTTCGCCTTGGTATACTTTGTCAACAAGAATTTGAGGATTGAAAAATGTCTCGTTACACCACACTGTTCACCACTAAAAAATATAGTAATTGTCATACTATTACATGTAAAACATTCAATTTTTAATCATTTACTCTTCATATTAGGATACTTGGATCCAAATTTCATTCCTTTTTCACAACTCCGTCTGGGTGTTACACCTTTAATATCCGCCAGGGTATGTGGCAGAATGACTATTCAATGAGGGGTGTAGACTTACGTTAAGGCACATCCTTGAATATACTTTATAATGCTGATGACTTACTGGAAGTAGAGGCTATTGAAAATGGACTACAGTGAACCCTCCTCAAATTGCAAATTTATTCAGAGCAGTTCAACCCGAAAATGTCCACAAACAAAACAAAAATAATGGCTTTCTGTGGTCGAGACTCTATTAGAGCAAAAATAGTTATAAGTCCCTTGGCTGTGACATCAGACACAGTGTAAGCAAAGATATTGATAATAAAATAGGCAAGTATCAGATGATGTGTGGAACGATAGCTAAAACTTTAGAAACTAGGACGCGCAGAGATACAAAGAAGAAATTCTATAAAGTGATAGCAGTTCCTATGCTTCTCTATAGAAGTGAGTAATTAACGAAGAGAAGAGACAAAAGCCGCCTACAAGCAGCGGAGATGAAGTTCGTAAGATCCGTAAAGGGATGCACAATGTTAGATCTAATAAGAAACAAGACATAAGAGAGGAGTTGAAAATATATAGTATGAACGACAAGATAGAGGAACATAAGAATAAGTGGAGACACCATCCGTATAGAATGGATGATGTACTATTACCAAAAGTAGTAAACCGATTTAGGCCGAAAGGTAAAAGTTTACGTATACCAAGGAAGACATGGGAATAGTTCATGAAGGTGGAACAGATCAAGAAATTGGAAAGAAGAAGTTAATGGCCCTAGTCCGTAAGGCCTAGCAGGCACATGAGTAATGTGTATTTTCTGACCAAACACCCCTCATTCATTGCTCCTACTTCCTCACAACTCTTATCCAAACAATGCTTGTCTGATATAACCTATGAAACTAGTTGTAACTTCTGAAAGAACCTTATATATTTAAAATAGAATCCTGGCAGGTTTCGCCATCTTTAAGAACAATTTATATATTTCAGGAATACAATATAGAGTCTCTCAGGCGCTGGAACTTTACGAAGCTTCTGTCCTGTGCATTTACCCAAAAAATAGCTTCTCACCTTGGTTCTTCTTTACGTGAGCTTAATTGCGCCTTACCTGGAATAACGTCAAGTAATTAATTAAATATAAGGTACTTTCCCTTTGGTCGATTGTCACTTCAAGTCTTCCTCTGAAATTCGCAAATGGTTGTAAGGAGATCTCAAAACTACTAAATTATAACAATTAGGGAGAGATTAAATAATATCCGCGCAAGTCTTTGATGCACAGATTTCTCTTAATCACTGACCGGTATGCTATTTAAATTACTATCAGAAGATTCCTCATACAACAGATTTTTTCACCAGCTAATAATTTCTCCTTCTCTAAAAAACCAAAACACTAAACATAGTTCTGCTGCGACCACAAGTAATCCCTCGAAGTTTATTAATACTATTCTCCAACAATTCCTAACAACTTCTTTCAATAACACAAAAATTAAGCAACATTGGAAGTTTGCTAGTTCCTAGCAGTTCCCATCAATTTGTTGCAAATCTAACACTTTATTAAAAAAATACTTTATGGCTGATTCACAACGTCAAAAACTGGAGGAAAGTCTTTTATTACACTAGGAGAGGATTTGTACACTTTTTTTAAAAAAACTGCACCTGTAGATGTGAAACTGAGCATACTAATTCAAAGTCAATTCTAGATGTGCCATCAATCATTATTATTTTTTAAAAATTTTAATAATTTTTTATTCATTCATGCTGACTTGGAGAGGTCTTCAGTGTGGAAATCGCTATCGTAGAACGAACAAGTCTGGTAAATACGTCACCTCTGGTTTCTCGCCATAAAGCAGTTCTGCCTGGTGGACCCCGTTTAAGAGAAATCGGGGAATAAAAATTGTGTTTAAATGACTTATACCTGTACGGAAGACCGTTTGTTAATTGCATTGGTATAGCTGTGCTACGGGGTCATAAGTTCGATCTCACAATTCGCGAAATATTTTTTTCTGTATTTTTTTAAATTGCTATTCGTCTTGTAGCATTACAATTTTGTTTTGAAACAAATTCTCCAACTTATTTATTTTCCTTTGGATGATGTAAATCATAAAAACATTTCAAACAGAAATTACGTGCACACCTGCAAAATTTTATAAAAGATATCCTTCCACAGCCACATACAGTATTTATTATTGATATAGGAAAGCAATTTCAATTCAAAATTTGTTATTAACACTGATCAAATTGGATGTGCCTATGAATGTGCTTATAATCGCACTCTGGAATTCAATGGCAGGAAGACTGGGCTCGTGCTCGAGCTCATTCATACACGGCGCAGTATGGTTTGACACCAACTGGTGAATTGCTGCCACACATATTCCTTTGTGCTCAGGAACTAGGCAACCAGTTTGGTCCAAGGATACGTGAAGAAATTCGGCGCTTGGAGCTGGAGTATGGATACATTATTGTGACCTGTTCAAAATCGGAAAAGCTGACAAGAGAATGGTACTGTATAAATATTATTATTATTATTATTTTGAGTTGGTCACTAAACCATACATTATAAATGAATAATTTTTGTTGTTGGTTTATTCGTGGAGTGGTTGATACGGCGGTTTACGATCGTCTTCTCCAATAAAATTGGAAATGAAAGCTTGATCTGGAAAAAGTACATTAATTGTTTTACTATTCGACTGAGTCAAATATTGAGATCATCTTCTTATCTATTGCTTGCGCCAAGTGGTGCTGCTGCTGTCAATACAAATGGCTCAACAATACATTCCAAACTTTTAATAGGAGTAAATAAAGTATTTAAAGAGCTCAGTTTACATTCACTTGCTCAATTTCTAGAGGAAATTCATGAGTGTAAATTTCTGTTCATAGATGAAATTAGTATGACTGGATACAATCTTTTGAGAAAAATTGATTTACTATTACGAAGAGTATTCCTTCAACACAAAATGAACCATTTGGTGGATTGGTTATGTATTTTTTTTTTGGGGGGGGGGATATCAAACAGTTACCGCCTGTAAATGACAGTCCACTTTACAGCGATAAAATAAGAGAAATGAATTCCTCTTAGAAGGGAAATTGTTATCAAATATTCAAAAATAGTTTTTTATCAGTATCATTCCGACAAAATGAATCTCAACAAATATTTCGAGATATACTTGATTGGGAATGGCGATAGTACAACTGAAGTCTATAAAAAAATTAAATACACGTTGTCTACAAACTTTTCCATTACAAGAACGTAAGTTTTCAACGATGCTATCAGACTATTTGCAACAAATAAAGACGTAAATGAATTTATTCATCAAAAGTTAAAAGAATCGCGTCAAACTGTTACTTATATTACAGCTGTTCATAATGACGAAAGAGCCACGCATGGTGGCTCCACTACTATTTATAGAATTCGCCACCCCGCGCTTCTTCTAATGAAATGCCATGGCGTTCCTCCCTCCCGCAGAGAGTCGTGTCGCAATTTTAACCACTACAGGTGAATCCTAATATTGCACGCTCACAATTCATAAATCTTACGATAAAACGCAGAATTATATCCTAAAATACACTCTGTAGAGCCCTAGAGCTGTCACAAAATCAATCTGACCGCTCAAAACCAAGTCCTGTACTTAAAAACAGGTCGTCTGCTGATTTTGAATCCATAAAGCAGATGACGATTTCTCCTCAGAAATAAAACTCTTCATCCTCAAAATTAATTCTTCCCTGCATGCATGCTTCAGCAGCTTATGCAACCTAACGACTACGTTAGTCCATAACCATACGAGGACACGATGTGATTTCATTAAATGGGTTGACGGTCCCTTAACCAGTGATAGATCAAGCTGCAAAAATTGATATGCACCAGGCCACTACTATCTGTTCGAGCCCCCCACAGGGTGGAACATCTGGTCACTGGATTCTGCTTCCACCAAACTTAAATTGTTCCTCAAAATGTTCCTATACTTGCCTCTCCAATAAACACTTTCCATCAGGACGAATTATCTTGAGCACTAGGTTTATAACTGAAACCTGGGCCATCCAGCTGCTTACCATGCTAGTTCTCAAAATAATAGTAAGTGCTTCACAGTTACAGTTATCAGCTTTCTTCCTGAACCTATCACTCTATCTGAACTCTTCAGGTGGGAAATGGACTATCAGTATATCCTAGACACCAGACAGACCCCAAAAAAGTCTCATTCACCATTACTATTACCTTCCTAGCACCCCTCCTTTGGTAGACCCACAACTCTGTTTTTAATTTTATTCTAATTTTTTCGTCCCATTTTCTTCCCCCGGCACCAGCCAAACACATGTTCTTGAACTTGCTTTCATAGTTCACAGGCTCTCTTGCTCCCACACCCAAACTAATAGTTTTGTTATCCATTCTGTCAATTAATTCTCTCACATTGTTAAAGGGTTATCACAAACATTGCGTATTTGTTTATTTGTGATCGAGCACATACTCCAGTAACAATTTGCCTACCACATTTATTTTCGCCTCTGTCGTGTCTGGACCTACAGTTTAACATGGAATCTGAACCGTGGTTTTTGTCGTTGCAACCCTCCTATCCCCAGCTTTGTTAGTTAACTTTTATGTACTCTTATTTCGATTAATATTGCATTACAACATTTTTATGTTTCTTTGTTGCTCTCAGTTCTTGTGTATAGCTACATTCGTAAAGAAAAGCATTTGTATGCAAGGGGTGATCAGAAACTAAGGTTACAAATCTTCCAATGAAACGTGTATATTTTATTTCATACAACCAATACAGCCAACTGATAGTTCATGCATTAGATTAGTTTTCGATATATCGGTTATAATTTCATAACTGCTGTTTCCTCATTTATACTCATAGGGAGAAACTCGTCTGATTTATTCCCTCCCATCACAGGATGATAGTCCCTAGTGGTCTGAGTCAACCAGTCACTCAATATCTCTGTCATTTTAAAATCCTCAGTGACTTCAACTCCATTCTTATGTACAGTTGTCTGAATATCTTCCCTTCCCCTCAGTTTTCTAACATAACAATAAAAATTTCCAGATGCATCGTTCAGTGGTCCCCCTGCACCAATAATATTCTTAATAAACCCATCTTTTGCTTCTCTCTTTGCCCTTATAGATTGCTTGTTTAGTTGTTTTAAGTATTCCCTACCGCCGTCCTGTCTCTTAACTCTGTTGTGTTCCTGTCTCACTAACCTCTTTAGCCCTCTACCTTCCTATTGTAATATGTAGGTTCTGTACTTATCTTTATTTTCTGCTTTGGAAACATTTCCTCAACCTTTTTTACTATCTCCTTAAACTCTTTCAACTTCGTCTCCACTATACTTGTACCATCCTATCATTTGCTGAACCTTTCCCTAAAATATCTCTTCAATTCTAAAGTCTGTGCTTTTTTAATTATACCTCTTTCCCCTTTCTATTTTGGCCACTGCTTTACTGAATCCCCTAATATCTATCAGGACTGCATTGCGATCACTTACTCCTTCAGTTATAGGACACCTCAAAAGATTTTCGTCAGGCTATATTAAAAAGATATCCAACATGTTTGGTCTCCTCGTGTTCTGCTCTATCACTTGTGTAAAATCTCCTTCTCTCACTATGGTATTTGCAAATCTCTGTTCCCTTGTGTTGTTATTCTTATTTCCTACTATGTTGAAAGTTGGTACATTTAAATCACCTCCAATAACGACCATTCTACGCTCATCTCTGAACTGTGAATATGAATTTAGTTTCTCTGCAAGTACCTCATCGTTGTCATTAATTCTTCCACTATGATTTTTTTCTTTTTTACTGCCCAAAAATTTAACCCTATGGTCATAAACTATGAAGACTAGAGAACTATAGTAATCATTCCCAACCAATGTGAATACCCTCCACAAATTGCTCCTCTATCTCTGTGGTACACTCTGTAACCATCAGGGAAAACCTCCTTGTCTAATAGTCCTTCTTTTAACTAAGACTCTACCCCTATAAGGGAGCGTCCATCAACTACATAGCTCCATTCTGTCCTCCTGTGAACCCTCTCTCCTCCTATGTAGCCCGACGTGGCTTTTGCCTCTGCTCTCCCTCCCCCGCGTGGCACGTAGCTTTTTCCCGTATTGATTCCAGAAGACATTTTGTAGTACATTGTTTTCTCTTCTCAGACTATCGTAAATTATATACGGAGATAAATAATGACAGAAATAAATAAATATTAACATGCTGTTGTGAGTTCTCTACCATAGTTTAATTGCAACAAATATCATGAATGAAAAGGTACGTGGCTTGACTTGGAAAGCCCCCCTCCCTCGTAGCCCAGTGTAGCTTTCCAGCTCCGTGGAGGCTAAGATATTTAAAAATTGTTTTTGATCGTAAGAGTCAAGCCTGGGCCGTAGGTTATTCGGATTGAATGTTAAACTGTAGATATCACAAAGTTAGGGGTGCAATGCGAGGCAAATCGTAGGTAGTCTTGCAATGCTGTAGGTGTACACTTTTTTACGTTATAATGATCCCTCAGGGGTTGTTCGCAGTCAGAGAGAGAGTGTGTGTGTGTGTGTGTGAACCGCAGTAATAATACTATAAATACAGAAATAAGTCTCTGTCTTTTTGTTACGTTTTGACGACCAAATGGCTATATCGATGTTGATGGAATTTGACAAGAAAATCTGTATGAAGGGCTCAGGATATTTTGTCCGGTATGTTTAATAGTTGTAGTCACGAAATTTTGAGACCTTATCGAATGGTGACAGAAATATGTTGGAAACTGATTCTCTTCAAGAGACTGGTTCGACGGTAGAATGATATAGTGATAACTTTCCTGTCATATTATGCCGACTCGGTGTTGTTTGGGTCCAATTTACCAACTTTCTGTATTCAATTCTGGCAAAAAAAATTTAATCTACGCGTACGAAGTCGCGGGTACGAGCTAGTAATCTATAAAAGAAGCATAGATATCACAATTTGTATCCGTGCAGCGTTGAAATAGTACTTGGATGCTGAACAGAGCTTCTCGTGTTCCAACTGCATTTCTGAATCCTAACTGTGTAGGTGATACATATTCTTCACAGAGGTTATATATCCTTCGGTGAATAACCTTCAGAAAGAGCTTTAATGTGTGACTCATAAGGCTTATCGTTCTGTAGTCACCACATGACTTTGCTCCGTGTTTTTTTGGTAATGTAATAAACTCTGATTTGAGCCAATCTTGAGGAACACTGCCAGAGTTGTAGATGTCATTGAACACTGTGGTCAACCACTTTGTACTATCTTTATCAAGTAGTTTTAAAAATTCTGCATTTATCTTGTCAGGGCCAGGATTTTTATCATCTTTCATTCCTTTTATTGCAGCTTGTACTTCAGTAAAAGGAGTGAAAGATGATCAAACTCCTGGCCCTGACAAGATAATTGCGGTATTTTTTAAACTGCTTGATGAAGATAGTACTTAGTTTATGGAGCTCCCTAATCACTTGTGGTTCATGTATCTCTATTAAATTGCAAATTTTATTACTTTGTTCATTATACTTCTACTGTTCACCAATAACACTCTTATTTTTGGCTTTCTGGTGTTTTCAGCATTAACCTTTGTCTTTCCAGTTGTACCCTCGTCTGGTATTACTTCAAGAGCTGCATTTATTTCTTTAACATTTGCGGTTTTTCCTACCAATACTGTTCACAGGCACAACATCCAAAACAGAACAAGTGCCTCTTCGAAGCAACACATCTGTTTCCACGTTTATCCACCTCACAGCGTGGTTCAACTGTATCCGATCATGGCGACTTAGAACCTGCATGAGTTCCACCCTAGTATGCTGTGCCTCCTTCACCATATTCCTCAGGTAACTCTCTATACTATAACTTGCGTTCCTATCAATACTACAGCCCACACCTCCCACTATCACTACTCTATCGTCCTTAGTGAAATCCCTGCAAAGTGATCCTACATCCTCTGTTATCTGCCCTAATGTTGCACTGGGTTTGAAAAAGCTTGTGACCTGAGAGATACACCAGTAATAACAGGGATCAGGACATGGATGATAGTGTCCCCCTTAATTTCTCTTCTTTTTCTTGAACTAATGTAACCCTTCCATTCATCTTCAGGTGCAGGACATGTCTAGTAAAACACCGTCATCCGTCAATGACCTGGGACTAGCATTGCCTTCAGTTCCATGTTAATGTTTAATTTAAGGAAATTAGGATTTACAGTAACATTACTGACTGCAGCATGTGTCATCAAGCCAGACGTTGAACTGTTGGCAGCTGGAATTTGCAACTCCTAACGGCGAGCTTAAATCGACCGCTGTAATATTTGCTGGTCCAGTGACCGCTCGGTGGTTGCCCCGTCTGGCCCACTTAAAGAAACAAACTTTAATTTTAAATAATCGATTAAGTCTCTGGTACTTGATAGCTAGAACCGTTAGTACTAACATCAGAAGAGTACTCTAGCCCACCCGCCAGACAGCTTGTCTGTTATATGTTGCCACTTCGTCATTTAAGCGTACTTTCCATTTATACTGATTGATTTCCTATAACATTGTGGACTCTGACTTTCCCATCTATCAGCTGTACACTCAGCCTTCTCCAAACAAAAAAAACAAACAAACAAAAAAATCCTGTATCACCACATCTCTGACTTTATTTAGTAGGTAGAACTTATGACTAATGTTTCGCTCAATCGCCGTGAGGCTGTGTCAGAACTTAATACCATATCGGTTTAGGCACTTGTCGCTTCGTGGGATGAGTTTTAATATTCCTTCCTGGTAAAACTCCTGTCCTTGCGTGTTTCAGCCACGTTGTCGCGAAGTGTTTCACCTCCTCGTCTGAAGCGAACCGTCGGCCTACTAGATGCTCCTTCAAGTGATGAAAAAGTGAAAGTCGCTTAGAGTGAGGTCCGGGATGTAGGGAGGTTGACGATGCCTTGCTAGGTCTGCCACAACGATGATCGTCTGTGACGTTATCTCTATCGGCCGCAAAATTTCAACACCATTCTGCAACATGCTCATGCGGACATGTGAAATTACAGTCTCTCTGTAAACCTCTATCAGCTGTAGTTGAATTTCAGCCGCAGTTACATGTTTCGCCCACAGTAAGAATAACTGATCAGATTTCTTCACGAGATCAGTTTTCCAAACGAGTCACCACTTGTGTTTAACTACAAATTGCTCTGTGGGTGGCGGATTGCTGAAACTCTGCTCAGTTGTCAATCATATGTATTAGAAGCCGGCCTTGGTAGCGTAGGGGCTAGAGCGTTAGCTCCGCATGCCAAAGGTCACCGGTTCGAGTCCGCCCGCGGGAATGGGTGTATGACCTAAGATGCTGAAAGCCATTATGTATAATTGTACATATTAGAATCACTGCACAGGCGCACACTACTAATTTCTCTATAACGGAAAATACTCCAGGAATATCGGCCTTGTAACTTTAGTTTCTGATCAACCGTTGTACAATTTCCTGCTATAGTATCTTTCTATGCAGCTGTAAACCAATTACCTTACTAGAAAATATATCTCTCTAGTCTGAATTAAAAATGGGATCCAGACTGCTTGCAGCAAGCTGTCAAGTATTTAGGCTTCCGTAGCTATTCTTTCCCTTTGTGGGTTGTTCAAAGTATGTTGCTGCTTAAGTTCGCCACTTAATCACAATTACCGGTAATAGAATGTAAGTTTTATAGCAGGTGAAAAGGCAAATTTTCTTTTCCTGAAATATTATTTATTATTGTTCATGTTAATGAGCCTGTTATATTTAAAGGCCACCTAAGACAGCATAAATTTTGGCTGTGGGAAGTACAAGAATATGGAATATGTCAATTATCATCAGACTTAACCAGCTCCTCGGTAATAAGAGCAAACATGGCGGGTGAGTGGTAATGCTCTAGCGTCGTATTCGGAAGAACGCAGGTTCAATCCTTGTCCAACCATCCAGATTTCAGTTTTCCATTGTTTCCCAAAACCACTCCACGCGAATGCCAAGATGGTTCCATCATAAGGCCATGGCCGAATTCTTTCGCATTGGTTTCCTCCAGGGCCGGCGCTAGGAATTTGGGCCGGGGTAAAATGGGCAACTTTTTTTAGCTCTACAAAATGGCCAGTCGACAATGATGGACAATGTGCGTATTCTTGGTTTCATGGTCTGAGAGGGCCCCTATAGTCGGTGATCGGGGCCCCCCATCAGCCGGCGGGGCCCGGGCTACTTTGACCCGCTTACCCCCCCCCCCCCCCAACGCCGGCCCTGCTTTCCTCCTCCAATAACCTTTGACATCGACGAGGCGTTAAACCATAAGCAAAATAGGTAACTAATAAAGAAATTTAAGAATATATTTGTATTATAGCCACTAAACATATACTGTACGAGTACATTCGTTTGAAATGTAGGTAGTTCCATACTAGTTATTATGCAAGAAATACACATTATTACCTATTGATTTTTATTGCTGCTGTTGAAATGCAGCCTGGACCCAAAAACAGACATTTTTTAGAGTTGAATCCAATTTTTCCCCCCCTTTTTGTGATTCATTCAACAATTATAAATTACAGTACATTCATCTTAAGTAACTCCCATCATGGTTGGGTTTCATGGATATAAAACTGGCAGTTTCCAGTGATCGTTAACCATTAACATTATGGTGGTTTAATGTGAAATTATGTATATTTGGTGCCCATAAAATATTCTCAAGCAATATCATCTAAGAAATGTTTGTATGAATTTTGAGACCAAAAGGATAATTCCTTTTAGAGTTCTCATTGTTTAGCCACCCTTAACACCCATTCCATTACAGTTGTCGCCCATTTCTATACTCTTGTTGTGTATGGGATAAATAAAAGTTTCTTTTGTAATTAAGATTTATCCTCACTTAAGGTCTGCCTACAATATTTCTTCTGTATGTCTCACAAACATCTATTGCACAGGTGACACAAAGCTCTTTAGATACATATTGATTGCTAAAATTATCTAGCCTTTTGCAGACTTTCACTAATCTTAACAATGATCAGTCCAGCAGCTGTTAGTGTATACTTGTAAGCATACATGTTAAGCTTCTGTAAATATGTATTGATATACTGTCACCCTGTCTGATTAAAGTTGTCTCTCACTAATTTTGTTTCTTCACGTTCTCACTGTAGGTTTACCCACTTGTCTAAATTTATCTTGATAGCTTCATTAATAAAAATGAGACACCTGCTCATCATTTTAATGTGAGATACACATCCAAACCCCCCCCCCCCAAAAAAAAATGATGGATATCTTGAGATTATATTCTTCTGCATCTAGATCAAGTGTATAACACTGTACATCTTCATGTTATTGTGAAATAACTTCTTCATTCACAGATAACAGTGTATTTATGCTTGTGGTTTTGTTAATTTTACTCATTGCCTTAAATATTTACTGCTAACTTACATTCAGTTTGAGGGAGAATGATATACATTCATACATAGGATTTTTCTTTCAGATACCAGTTTCTGTTACTGCACAGAAGCAGCTAATTCTGTATTGAAAAAATACAATATTCAAACAGTAACACCTTTCCATCAGCATTTAATTTGGCAGCTATCCAACAGAACTCTCAACTATTTATGTCCTACACACAAGTTTATAAATGCAGCTTGCTTCAGTTTCCACTGTTAAGCAGATACAGTAACAAGAGATACATGTTTGCACTCCATACTATGAACATGTACTCAAGGATGATTGTGCAGTAACTGGCTTGAAAGAAATGAGCTGTGATTTATATCTGTTTTACCTGTATATGGCAAAACATAATTACTTTTGTGATAAACCATAGGAGGTAATTGTGTGTGTGTTTTTGTGTGTATATGTTACTGTTTTGTGGCTTGTTAGTCATTAGAGGTAGGAAGGGAGCTGGAGGAACCAACTTCTAGCATTCACCTGCAATGATTTTGGGAAAATGAAATCTGTATGGCCAGATGGGAATTCGAACCCATGGACTCTGAAATGCTGGGACCAAGCATTAACCATTTACCAAAAGGCTTGATATAAGGAAATGAATGTATAAAGAGCTGTAGGAACTAAAAGATGTGTCAGAAGTAGTATGCAAATTCTTAGTTTTTTTGGTTGGCTGGTTCCACCACAAAAATGTACTGATTTTTTTCACAAAATTTCCTGAAAATAATTATTTATGAATTTGGTTGTATATGCTTCTCCACTGCCAAGTTAAATATGTGTAAAACAGCAGGTAGAAACAACTGAATATACAAATCCAAAGTTGTAAATTTTACTATGTCTATACAGTTTTCATGTACAATATACAATATTAATTCTCCATGCCAGAAAAAAAAACGATTAGTTCTTGAATAATATATTTGTATTATGTATGTCAAAAAAACAAGCTGCCAATATAACTCTAAAAATGTGATAAAGTAATAGTACAAAAAACGAGTGTTACATTTGTCTTATACAAACCTGCTTGTCTGATCAGAAGAAAGGTTCCTAAAATATATCAATTCAAATATGAACATTCCATCTACAAAGATCAGCAAATCAGTAGACTGTAACTGTCCATAACACAGGTTGTTACAAAAAGGGCACAGGTTTTGAATTATGTGACTGGTTGCTACAGCCCTTATGAAAGTGTCACAGAATTGATACATAGATTGGGCTGGGATAGTTTGGAAGACAGACGACGTAGCTTGCGTTCGAATTTATTGGAGAATATGCGCAAAAATTTAAATTTCGAGTGCAATGAAATACTTCTTCCGCCAACCTATTTAGGTCGCAATGACCGGAGGGATAAGATTAGAGAAATAAGATTCTGTACTGATGCTTTTATGTATTCCTTCTTTCCTCGTACCATTCGGGATTGGAATGCGTGGGTTTAGGATTGGTGCTTAGCACCCTCTGCCACCCACAATGTTTGTGATTTGCAGAGTATTGATGTAGATGTATATTATTATTTGTCAGCAGGTCACATTTTTGTGTATCAGGTTGGTATGCATAAGCATTCCGACTGGTGCTGCAGCCTTAATTTCTCAAATTGCTTCTGCATTGTACATCTAACAATGGAGGAGTTTACTGTTGCACAGCCTGCACTAGTTGTTAAAATGCTTTAATGCAACAGAGAAAGTTATAGTAACTGTGAGGCCTCTTTGGATGATTCTAGGTTACAATGACTTATGATAAAGTTCAATGAAATGGGTTCAACAGTAAATGTGAAAAGTTCTGGGCATCCGCATTCTAGCCACTCATTGAAAAAACATTGAGGTGGTTCGTGCAAAAATGGCTGATAAGTCAATGAAGTCTGTTTGTTGCTGTTCCCAAGAATTGGGCATAGGCTATTCTTCAGCGCTGCGAATTCCCTGGTATTACCACCCTTACAAAACTCAGTTAACACAAAACCTGAAAATGGTCATTCAAGAGAAGAGGCAACATGTTCTTGATTGGTTTCTGAGAAGACGACAGGAGAATGATGCTTTACTATTACTATTACTCCGCATTTCACTAAAAGTGTGTGGCGAAGGGTGCATGCACCTATCCGGGAAGGTAATGGTTTGGAAGGGATATACGGGATACGGCAGGAGGCGCCCATGAGCTAATGTGAGGAACCATCCCAGCATTCGCATGGAGTGATCTGGGGAAACCATGGAAAACCCAGATCAGGATGGCCAGAGTGCTTTATCGAAAGCTACTCCTTTTGGATATTATGATTA
>CM061921.1:279525514-279667216 GCA_031002005.1 Vandiemenella viatica
CCAGGCGAATACTAGGATGGTTCCTTCAAAAGACCATTTGTCGAATTTCTTCCCGTCCCTTGCCTCTCCACTAGTTTCCTACCTCTAATTACTTCGACTCGACGGGCGTAAAGCCACGTGCAGTATTTCCTGACTAGTAACATGGGACGTTTGAGTGATTTAAAAATTTATGTAATTTCAGCGTTCTTACTGCGCCGCTCCCCTTGGGCATCATTAAGGGTGACGAAATACACCTGCCCTCACTATCCCGCTGTAAAGGCGTGTAATTCTTCAGATGGCCTAATTCCGCAGCTGGGGTGGCTGGGTGGTGGTGAGTAGTTCGAGTTTAGCGTCTTGAGGACGATATGAGAGACCTCCGATGACGGTGACGCTTATACCGATTAAATCTCCTCTGGTCGGATTACATCGCCGTTCCTGTCTGTCTGTGCCACTACACACCATTATATTATAAAAGTACCCAACGATGTGTAAACTCCCGTAAGAAACCAGTTTTGCGAAATTAAACTGACAAAACGATTTTAATCTGAAGAATTGATTTATCTTTTCTCTTCACTCTGATCAGTAATAACACAAAAAAAAATTTAACTACAATTTTTTAAGTTCATGTTTCATTCATACTCTTAACTACTCTTAATTTCACTCGTATTTTAGATGAGTGTTCTGCGAGACTTAAATGATGCTTCTTGATAATTGTTTCTCCGAATAATCGGTGTTTGAACTCTAAGGATGTGTACCTAGAACTTCTGGCTAAATAGTTTTATTGATGTGTAATTCTCAAACGTACATCAATATAAAAGTGTTTCGGATAATCGAATTTCACCTTGCACTTGTGATGACAGTGGTTCTCAGTAGTCTGGTAACTGACTGTAAATCAGTAAACAGTGATCGATGAAGACCACTACGGCGGGCATCCCAACCTCCAGTAGCCATCAGGGCTGAATTTTATTGCATGAGTCACTAACTAAATATATAGCGGATCATTTATTTTAACTGAGCAAATAAAATCGTGTGGTTGTAATGACCTGGTGACAGAGTTTCTTATCGGCTACGCAATCCGTCCGTATCATAGCCACCTACCAGGTATTGAGGAGCTTGCTGTTTTAACGTGGAATCCGAACTATGAAAGCATTCCGGTATATTCACATTACATAGCAAGCTGTGTCATGGACCTGAACCAGAGGCCTCTCGATCTCCAGTCAGACGCCTTAACCACTAAGCTACCAGGCCACGTTTCAATTAACTAATAGTCAATTATGCCACAACCTTTCCGTGGACATTTAGATCAATACAATTTAACAAGAAGAAAATACAGAGAGTTGCACGGAAACGAGAATTTAGTAACACTGATACGACACTGGTACGACTGATTTAATATTTTAATACTTTAACATCTGATAAAAATGATCAGAAACAGACAACATAATTTCGTATCACATTATAGAAAATCGTAAGCTGCGACAAACTGATGTGAGTCGTGTGTGCGTTCTTTTATTAGTTTAAAAGCATCATACACCTATTTTTGTTGAAGAGAGTGTTTAAAATTTATTTTTAAAATTTTGAAGATACTGAATGAAGCGTTAAGATTTATAGCGTGCAGAAACAAGGAGTATAGAAACCTGGAGAAAATCAGCACAGCAGCGAGAACGTTGTAAATACTTGAAGTTAGTAGTGGAGACCAAAACGTGGATACAAATCACTACAGCCCATTTCCTGAACGTATAAATTAAGCAGAAACCACATGTGGTTTGATAAACCTTGAATATTCATTGTTTTCCCTGCTCGTTTGCAGGCAAACCAGGCTTAGCATGAATGGAATGAAGTTCGACTTTTAATAGAATTCATTTTCGAAGAATAAATATTCAACACGCCGGAGCATGAAAATTTGTTTCTAAAAATTATTGTTTATTACTGAAACATTTTTTTCCTTGTATCAGACAAAAACAAACGTAATAATCATTGGATATATGATATTTAATATTTACGCAAAAATTTGATGTTTCAGGAAATGTTTAGCTTTCGACCAACACAATAGGGGGCTTAAAATATAAATGTAGAGATTTATTTTATAGTCTAAATGTTTTCTGCGATCATCTTATCGTGGGTCCCGAATACCTATTGACTAAGGAACGCAAGCAAAGCCTTTTAAAATATCTTAGCCATATTTTTTTTTTTATCAGACACAAATTACTCCAGGATTGACTTCCAGAACAGCTGTTAGCACATCGGATATATTTACATGTATAACATAGTTGTGACTGAGAATATAAGGTCCCCAGGTACAGGAATTAACTATATTCTATAACTTACCATTGTTATTTCCATTCTCACCATTAAGAGAACGCTTTTATACTTAAATAATAATGTGAGGGAACTCACAAGAATATATCAACATAACGGGTTTTTCCTTCTTGAAAAATTTTCTGTTTCTAGGAAATGTGTTCGTTATAAATAACAGAGACCTGACAACCGATTAACGAGCGTAGAGGAAGAGATAAGAGAAGAACGACAGATTGACACGAAACGTAATATTATGGAGGAGACTATGTGAAGGACACAAACGATAAGCAATGATGGCTTCAACATTCACATCACATCCATGATCAATCCATTAGTCAATGTTCTAAATGTCTGCACACCACAAAATTAAATATTATGAATTTAAATCAATTATTTTGGCCAGTTGTTGGATAAAGATTTTAGATGGAATTTGTGCCAAAATGTGCCACCACAATTCGGGTTCTTGGCTCATGTTAGAGGGTGAAAGATTTCTAGCAGAATAATGTGTGATGTTCAGTTTAAGATCATCTCGAGATTTGTTTGTGAGAAGAGGTAGTTGAGTGAACTACACTTAATGGTTCCTTGAGGTTTATTACTATGTACACAAAACACTGGTAAACAATAACAAATAGTGGTACAGTTAGCGGATGACCGTCGAGAAATTTAGCCTGGTCCTGATCCGGGGTAGAGAGAGACGGCTTCTACTTCTCGCGAACTTCCGGTGGTCTTCTGTAGTTGAAGCTGGTTCCGCGGTCAGGCCGGAACTGGCGGTGGAGCGGCCGGCTACGCTTATATAGGCGGCCTGGCGCAGGAATTCCGTTGTGTGGTAGTACGGCGACCTCTGTAAGAAATAGTCCCACTTAGCTTCTAGATGATTCTATTTGTTTTCCTGGTTTGTTTTGATGTCTCTGCGCCTGTTTGGAGTCGTATATGTATCCCGGCGTGCAGGCGCGTTGTGTGTGAGGTCTGCCTGGCAGGGGCCTTTACTGGCAGACTGAACATACCTCCCTCCCGGGGGGGGGGGGGGAAGCGATGTCTGCGACGTCTGCGAGGTCGTCTGCCGCGGCGCCCTGGAGCAGACTATGAAGGCTACCTCCAGGGGAGTACGGAGCTGTTCCCCTGGCGATGCGTGCCGACCTGCGTCGTGGTGCAGGTTGTGGTGGAGGTACTTGTGGAGCTAACGGCATCGGTTCGTCGGCGTCGATGGCCGGGGGCTGTACGGGGGGCGCTGAAGATGGTCCCCGCAGGTGGTCGAGAGGCTGCGGCTGAAGGGTGTCGGAGCGACCGACAGGTTGTGGCGTCGTTGGTGGCGCTGTAACTGTCCCTGAGCAACGGTTAGACGGCAGGAGTGGTGGAGGTGGCAGGGAAGGAGAGGAAGAAGTGGATGGCCGTGCCGTGGTGGAAGAGGACGGTGCCGTGGGGTAGCGGGGACGTAGTTGGTTTCGATGGCGTCGCACTATCCGGCCATCCAGGCTGACGTCGAACAGTTGGCGGCCCCGGGGCCGCTGGATGACCCCCGGAAGCCAACCGGCCCGGGAGCCAAACCCGCGGGCCCAGACTAGGGAGCCCGGGGTGAAACGGAATGGGCCCGAAGGTACCTGTACTTTGGGCGGGGGTAAGAGGAGATGGAGGAGAGTGCGAGGTTGGCGGCCATGCAGCAATTCCGCCGGGCTTTTGGCCCCCACTGGAGTGGTTCGATAGGAACTGAGGAAGAGTGTCAATGCCTCTTCGAGTTTGTGACTTGTGGTGTATTTGGTCATTTGGGTTTTGAATGTTCTGACTAGCCGTTCCGCCTCCCCGTTAGATTGGGGGTGGAAGGGCGGGGTGAGGAGGTGTTGGATATTGTTGGCGGTACAGAAGGATAGGAATTCCCGACTTCGAAATTGCGGTCCGTTATCTGTGACGATAGCGTATGGTAATCCTTCGATTGAAAAGATCTTCGTGAGGGCTGAAATGGTGACCTCTGTGGTGATTGTGGAGCAACGGACGACATATGGGAAGTGGGAAAAGGCATCCGTCACTAGGAGCCACTGGTGGCCTAGGAATGGGCCAGCGAAGTCGAGGTGAATGCGTTCCCAGGGTCCGGACGGTGCCGGCCAGGAAAGGAACTTTTGAGGGGGGCAGGGCAGTTGTTGGGCACAGATGGTACAGCGCCGCACCATCTTCGTGACATCCGTGGTAAGGCCGATCCAGAATACATGGCGTCTGGCAAGGGATTTGGTGCGGGCAATTCCCCAGTGTCCTTGGTGGAGAGTTTGGAGGATTGTCGGTTGTAGGGATCTCGGAACGACGACCCTCGGGGTGGAATTTGGTTCTGTGCGGAGGAGCACTCCCTCTACTACTGAGAGCTGGTGGCGGATGGAGTAGTAGAACTTGAGGTCTTGATGATGGCGTGGAGGGGAACGTGTTTGCCACCCGTGTTGGATGTGGTGTCGGATGACACGGAGGAGGGGGTCCTCCCCTGTGGCTGCCGCGACTTTTGAGGCCGTGACTGGAAATGTCTTCAGTGCTTCTTGTATGTCATCGTCGATCTGGAACACCAGAAGTTCCGACTTGTCGAAGGCAAGGTCTGGTCCCTGCGGTAGTCTGGATAAGGCGTCTGCATTGGCATGCCTGGAGGTGGTACGGAAATGCATGGTATATCTGAACTGGGACAGGAATAGTGCCCAACGCTGGATGCGGTGGGATGTTTTGGTAGGCAGACGTGTGGACGGATCAAATAGTGATAGGAGTGGCTTGTGGTCGGTAATGAGATGAAAAGAAATCCCATATAAAAGGGAATAGAATTTGGAGCAGGCAAAAACAATAGCTAGCGCCTCTTTCTCGATTTGAGAATATTTAAGCTGAGCAGCCGATAGGGCTTTGGAGATGTAGGCTACGGGGCGTTCCGTGCCATCTGGTAATTTATGAGACAGAACTGCCCCAACACCGTAATCGGATGCATCTGTGGCAAGTATCAAGGGGAGGTTTGGAGTGTATGGCATGAGGCATGCTGCGGACTTGAGCTGCTGTTTAAGGGTGTGGAATGCGGTCTCGCAAGCTGGGGTCCAACGGAACGGGACATTCTTGCGACAGAGGTGGTACAGGGGTGCTGCCACTTGTGCTGCTGAGGGTATAAATTTTCTGTAGTATGAAATCTTGCCTAAAAAAGATTTCAACTGATGTAGATCCTGAGGCCGAGGTAAGTTGGAAATAGCGTCCACGTAGGAAAATGCTGGGGAAATGCCTTCCTGAGCGATGATGTGACCCAGGTAGGAAATGGATTGTTGAAAAAATTGACACTTGGAAAGGTTGCATTTCAATCCTGCTGCACGGAGGCGGAGGAAGAGTAGGCGGAGGTTGGTCATGTGTTCGGCAGCGGAGGGTCCCGTGACGACTATGTCGTCGAGATAGTTGATGCATCCCGGAATATCCTGGAGAAGTTGTTCGAGATACCGTTGAAAAATCGCTGGAGCACTGGCCAAGCCGAACATGAGCCGGTTGAGTTGGAAGAGGCCAGAGGGAGTGTTGATGACTGTGTATTGTCGGGACTGGATATCCAAAGGGATTTGAAGGTATGCTTCTGCCAGGTCAATTTTTGTAAAGTAGGTACCTCCTGCTAGTTTACGGAAGAGGTCGTCCGGTCTCGGAAGTGGATAGTCGTCTACCAGCAGATGCGGGTTGACGGTGGTCTTAAAGTCACCACAGAGACGTAAGCGGCGTCCTGGCTTCTGAACTATGACCAACGGCGTGGCCCAGGGGCTGAACCGCACCGGCTGGAGGATCCCTTCGTCTTGGAGACGTTGAAGTTCTTCCTGAAGTGGTTGTTGAAGCGCTACGGGTACCTGGCGTGCCCGGAAGTATCGAGGCCGTACGTCCGGCCGGAGTTGGAGTGATGCTTCGAAGTCCTTTGCACAGCCGACGCCTGGTGAGAACAGGTCCTGAAACTCTGTGCAAAGGGCGTCCACTTCAGGAAAAGGAACATGCTGAGATACGAGGTGTATGTTATCCTCAATTGAAAATCCGAATAAGCGGAAAGCGTCCAGTCCAAATAAGTCTGCTGTGAGAGAACTGTTAACTACTAAAAAGGGGACTGAACGATGTACAGACTTATACATGACGTTTGCTGTGAATTGTCCCAGGAGTGCTATTTCCTGTTTGTTGTATGTCAGGAGGCGCTTGGGGGCCGGCGAGAGGGGGGGCGAGCCAATTTGCACATAAGTAGTATAATTAAGCAATGAGACTGCTGCTCCTGTGTCGACTTGTAGGCGCAGGGGCTTGCCATTGACCGTAACGTCAATAAAAAGTTTGGATGCTGTGGAAGTGTCTACCTGATTGATATCCATAGGTGCGCCGCTCAACCTGTCTTGGTAAGACCCTGGGCGGCGAGAGCCGGGATTGGCATTGGTGGTGTTGGTGCGGCAGACGGACGCCAGGTGTCCTTCCTTGCCGCAACGTGAGCATTCAGCCCAACGATCCGGACAATTTTCCCTCTCATGTGCTGAATAACAGGCGGGGCAGGAGGGTAGGCGGAGCGGGCTGCGGCGTCGGCGCTGCGGGATCCGCTGCTGCTGCCGAGACTTGGTGCCCCTGCCGGAACGGGCCGGTTCGATGTCCTTCTGAGGAAGCGGTCCCCGGTTGTGGTGTCGGGAGGAGCGCGACTGGGAGCTCTGGATGGCGGCGACGTCCTGTGTGTCCTCTACGTCGGTTCGGATTGCGGCCACATCCGCCCAGGACTCCAGGCGGCGATCTGCGGCCGTAGATATTTCGAATTTGTAGGCAAGTTCGATGACCTGCTCCAGGGATGGGTCCTCTAACTTGAGGGCGTCATGCCGGAGTGCGGCATCTGGTGCAGCCTGTATGATGTGATCACGCACCATGTCGTCGGCGTAGGATTCGTGGGAACAACGAGTTTGAAACTTACATTTTCTGCTAAGGCCTTGGAGTTCGGCCGCCCACTGGCGATACGTCTGATCGGGCTTCTTCCGGCATTGATAGAATTCGACGCGGGCCGCGACGACATGGTACCGGCGTCTGTAGTATGCATTCAGTGTCGTACAGATGGTCGTGAAGGTGAGGGTGTCGGGGTCTTGTGGCTGAAGTTTGGTGAGCAAGACATACATCTTCGATTGGTTCCAGGAAAGGAAATATGCACGCTGGTCTTCTTCTTTGGATATGTGATGAATTGCGAAGTGTTGTTTTATGCGCTTCTCGTAGGTCTCCCATTCTTCGACGTCGTCGTTGAATGCTGGGAACGGAGGCGGGGCCGTGGGTTGGCGGAGATTCCTGACTTCCGCAATCAGTTGTCTCTGAGATTCGAAGAACTGATGTAGAAGTCCTTGGAGGAACTGTTGCCATTCCGTAGGTGCTGCTGGCGTAGCCATGATGGTCGAGAGTTCTTATTCCAACCTTGTCGCCACTGAAGTGAACTACACTTAATGGTTCCTTGAGGTTTATTACTATGTACACAAAACACTGGTAAACAATAACAAATATGGTACAGTTAGCGGATGACCGTCGAGAAATTTAGCCTGGTCCTGATCCGGGGTAGAGAGAGACGGCTTCTACTTCTCGCGAACTTCCGGTGGTCTTCTGTAGTTGGAGCTGGTTCCGCGGTCAGGCCGGAACTGGCGGTGGAGCGGCCGGCTACGCTTATATAGGCGGCCTGGCGCAGGAATTCCGTTGTGTGGTAGTACGGCGACCTCTGTAAGAAATAGTCCCACTTAGCTTCTAGATGATTCTATTTGTTTTCCTGGTTTCTTTTGATGTCTCTGCGCCTGTTTGGAGTCGTATATGTATCCCGGCGTGCAGGCGCGTTGTGTGTGAGGTCTGCCTGGCAGGGGCCTTTACTGGCAGACTGAACAGCGCACAATACTTAAAAAGAAAACAAAACCAAGACGAAATTGAGAACTCATCAAAATTGTTGGCAATTTTTTTTAGAAGTCATCTGAATCGTCTCCATAACTAGTTCAATACGAGATAGAAGAAAACTTTTAATGGAAGTTATTCAGACGAGGCCCATGATAAAGAGCAGCATGTGCCAGAAGATTTACCTATGGCTGGAACGTCGTCTGCTGTTCAAAAGATTACAAGACATACCACCACCGTCGCCTTTTCAAAGTACAAATTATGACGATTTTCACCATTGTCGCTTATTGATTGTGGTGGCAGAGATTAAATAATTATTCAAGCAACGAAAAAATTCCCCCAAAAAATCATGGACTTCATTTTTCGAATACATGTTTTCAAAGAGTAACACCAAATGAAGAAACTTATAGAAGTAGATAGTTTGTTTATTCTAAATCTGCGGATGAAGTATATTGTTTATATGTTATTTATTCAACAGAAGGTCTCATTTTTATTTGGGAAAAGAAAGATTCGATGACTGGAGTTACTTATCTGAGCGTTTCAAAATTCACGAAACTTCCTAAGATCATAATCACACCACGCTTAGTTGTATAGAAACGTTGAATCCATTAAATAACTTCAATATACTAGACAAGCATTAGTAAATACAGACTGAAGACGAAAAATCACAGTGGGTTGCTATCCTCTAATGAATGATATATTGTTCAGAACAAGCTTTGGATCTGAAATACTTCTAATGATCCTCCTGGGTATATGATCCTTGATGATGGAGCATCTCCGTCGTATTGCTAATAACGAGACTAATGTCTTATTATATTGACAAATGCATTCAAAACGAATGAAGTTCGTAATAAAATTTTGACTATGGTTAGGTCAACTAAATATTTTTCCATCATACTGAATTGAGCTCCTGATATAATTCAGGTCGAACAATTATCTTTGACATCATTTTCCTGACACCAATGAAGACGAAGTCAAAGTGCGAGAGTATTTCGCTGTGCGTACAATCCGGAAAGTGACTCTTTGGGACCTGGGAGCTGGACTCGCTGCCCTGTTTATCATTGATACTTTGCAAAAGTTCGATTTGGATATGAACGATTGTCGAGGCCAAAGATATGACAGTGGATCCAATTTGGTAGGAGGAAACAAATGTGTCCAAAGCAAAATTCTGAACCAGCATCTTAAAGCATTTTTTTAATCTATGCAACTGTCATTAAATCTGGTCATAGCAAGTGCCACCAAAACATCAGTTAAATCCTTGTCCGGATTTCTTTGAAGAATATTTGTTTTATTCTCTCGATAAAAGAAGCGATGGGAAGTGGTATTCAAACACTTAGAAGGAATGCCGCCAAAAAAATTGCGAAATTCGTTTCAAGAATAGAGTTTCTAGCATCGCATCGGTACAGTTCGTTATCACTACTCTTTAGTTCGTGACGTCCTTCTGAAACGAATTATTCAGTTGCAGCAACAACAGATGCCTTGTCACTTAGCCATATCATGGGGCAATTTGTGTTCATAATTACAGTGGTGACTTGGTATAATACATTGTTTCAAGGAAACGTTGTAAACAAAAGCTATGCAGACTGAAAGTAGACTTATGAAACTCTTCACAGTTGGTGAAAAACAGTTTGGGAGTGGAAGGGGATATTCTCCACCACCCCGAAACTGGTACTAACCTGTTGAAATATTTTTTTTGATTGCTGCGTAATAATGTTTTCTTCAAGTTTTTCACTCTCTTTTCTCTAAAAGGTCGCCACGAATAAGTTAAAAATACCGAAATGTGAGAATGACGCGCAGCTATTAGTTGCCGCAGGCGCTCAAAACCAATTACAATATTTTGAAATGATGGTTAAGTCTTTGTGTAATATTTTCTTGCTGTTTTAGGTACACGTTGTAAAACGTCTCACGAAATTAACAGATAGAAAATTTTTATCCGCAGGCTCGCCATCTTATAATCGATACAAGCAGTCAGAGATTGCTTACGTTTCTGAGATGGATACCGGAGAACGAATTTCCTGTAAACTTTTTACTCTTGGTCTAGGCTGAATTTCAATATAACTACGATCACTATGACTAAACAAACCTGTTTAGGTTGATTTGATCCCTGTACCGATAATTTTTGTTTCATTTTTGCATAACATATCACGGTTGCGGAGCGTCTCACATTTCGACATTTTTAATTTAATTCGTGGCAACTTCTCCCAGAAAGGAGAGTTCAAAACGTGAAAAGGACATTATAACGAAGCAGTTAAAACAAATTTCAACAGGTCAGTACCAGTTTAGGGGCGATGGAGAATATCCCCTTCCACTCCAGCTCGGAATTTGAGAAAAGTGCCATCTCTGATAACAGACAGGTAGTAAAGTTGATTCTCAGATTGAAAATTTCCTATTATTAACCCAGTCAGATGCTGAAGTATGTAAAGATTTTTTGTGTATGAGCCGTAAATTAGATAACAACATATCCAGAAGAATTGTTTACAATGAACGTTGTAGCGAGATGACTAGATGGGTCATCTCGTACAATTTAAATTAATTATTGTTTGATTTAATATAAATAAGAAAAAAATGGATATTCATGTTCGAGTTGGAGACGGAAATCCGCGTCTAGCTAAGAGGTGTGTTAGCGTGAGTGACAGTCTGACTTAAGCAGGAAGTGTCCGGTAGGTCGAGACAATGAGAAGATTATCTCTGGCAAGCCGACGCTGGTACCGGTGAGAAAGGCTGGACTCTGGGGAATTTTGCGGAAGGCATCCGTAGATGCGCCGTTTGCTCGGTGTCGTTAGAAAATTATTTCTACATATCCTCCCGAACAATCCCGACAAAACCCGAAGACTCTTAGCAAATGAGAGGCAATGTATTAGCCGGCGAGAGGGGATACTTTTGCGAAGCCAATCCGATGTGTTTATTTCCTCATGTGGTTGGAAATATTACAAATTTTGTGTTTTTCATTATACTCGCCGAGGAGAAGGGGAGACGAGCTCTGAGGGGCGAGAAGAGGTCATTCCGTCCAGAACGATCGCGCTGGAAACTGCCTGCCAGAGTACTGCGGATGATTTCGTTCTGGAGGCTTCGATGACTGAGCGTCTAGTCCGATCGATGTTGTCACTTGTGTTGGTTGACGTGACAAGTGCCTAGCATTACCTGGATGTTGCGCCGTTGAGAGACGACAGCGCTCTTGTTGCGATGCTTGGTGCAGCCAGACAGACACGGTAATTATACCTCCAGCAACAGTGTGTACTCAGACGAATCATTGAGATAGCCCTTTAACGGCCTGATGAGTGTGAGTTCTTACGCCGCCGGACATTAATACCTGAGCTAGTTGTGTCTAAAAGCCGAGTGCTTTTTGGTTTTCACTATCCAGTTTGAATTGAAAGACTGATTTCCATATTTGGAAACTTTCAATGACTATTATTTGTGGGAACAAATTAACTCCTTGGCGCCCTATGTAATCCAGTTAAATCTGATGTTTTCTTGTATCATTGTCATACAAGAATCGCTCTCGTTATGTATAAGAGAGTTTTTGCTTCAGTTGCAAATGGAATTTGTAACTCTTTGTAATGTACATGTATTTCAATTTCTTAGCTTCAACTAACGATAATTTGTTTGTTTGCTATGTTGCACCTGTAAGACAAGGTATTGCGTTGAACTTTATTTTGCATAGACAGATGTTTAAGATTAATGGTAAATATACCTCTGTCTGTAAGCAGTAATGAGTACTAAATAAACTAATATTTTAGGATCTTTTCAAATATTAATAACAGAAGTAATGGTTTCACCTCTGTTTCCTGAAATTAATATATGTGCTTTGCATAAGATAGTGGAAGGTGGCGATTATAAATCATGCAAGGTAAGCAATTAATCTGCCTCCACAGCAATCCGCTACAACGTGTTTTAGCATATGGTCGATGCAATAAAGAATTCGTTGGTCACTCTATTAGCACAAATTTCCAAGTGCATAGCCAGAATTAGCTTCAGAATAAGGCAAAAACAATTAAAAATACTTGTTGAAAATGGTTTTACCTTGGAAAAAATACATGAATTTAACCTGTTTAAGCATTAAGCATTAGTCTGCGAGGGTTCTGGCAAAATTTTGGTAAAGTTTATTTTTCGGTATTAAAAGTGGAAATTTTTAATTTTCATATATTTTCAATTTTTATATATTTTCAATTTTTATATATTTAAATTTTTTTTATTAAAAACTGTGAATTTGACGTGTAAGTGAAATGAGCATTGTGTTCACCACAGTAGCTTAAATAACTTTTCGAACGTACAGTATTTCTTTTTACGATTGTTTCTTATTCATACCGCTGCTATCCTATACTAATTTTTTCCGAGGTTTGAGTTACTATCATATATAAAATCTTCTGCCCGAGGATTTTCTCAAGTGGAATTCACAAAGCATTCATATTCGAATCCCACGGGAAGTGCTATTTGGAATAAAAGTAGATGGATAATACATTATTCCAAATTTATCCCGAGCAGTTCAGTAGTTTCGACGTGAAACAGCAAAAACATCGAAGCAAACAAACTTTTACTTTTAGGATGTAAAAACTGTGTTATCTTCAGTCTATCTATATGGACACCTTAATCACGAATAAGCGATTGCTCATTTGGGGCGCCACGATGAGATCTCGCACCACCTGAAAAAATTGCTAGGGCCGCCTCTGAGGCTAGCGGAGGTATAATTAATTCGGCAGCATTGGGTATAATTCCCAAACACAAGATAAGAACCCTGTGAAGCGGTCCTTCTTTTCAAAATGGTTTCTCCAAAGAAACTCTTTAAGGTAGCTACGAAAAAGACGCCTAGATGTTCCATGTTGCACCTTTAACTTACTTTTTGCTCTTGCCCACAAATTTTCTATATTTTGCGTATGGATATTAGGGTCATCGGGATTAACGAAGTTTCGCTGGTGTACGACTACACCATGACCGTAAATACCGTCAGCAGTTGTTGACAAACTACGGTAAGAAGCAAATGCATCTGTCATTATAATGGAGCCTGGAAGGATGTGCTGACGAATTAATGCAGTCAGTGTGGTCTTTTTCTTGTCTGGTACATCCACGATGAAACATTTGCCTGACCCTCTTTCAATACCTCCAAATACCCAATGTCCTTCCGTATATCTACCTCGGTTGTATTTAGCATTACCGAATTTTGATTCATCTATTTCGACAGTAATTGGCTCTCCATTCTCATCCAGTCCACCTATTTCAATTGGATGAGCTTCCAGCCACTTAGTACAAATTTCCCGTAAGAAGTTACACCAGTCTACTTGAGTATGCGTTGTAGAGACGCCTAACTTCGCTTCCTTCACTATCTGTTCCTGGGACATATCTTCAGCCCAACAGTAGATCAGTATTAAAATCTGAAATAAACTTAATTTGCTTTTCTCGAAGAGCGACCCTACGCGTATAGTCCTTCTTGCATTACACCTTTTGCACCCCCACATGTAGCCATCGATTCCCTTCTTGTTGTACAATGCGGTGGGAACATTGCAAACTTCACAGGTGAACGAGTTTCTAATTAATCTTCGCCTAGCCAGCCACCTGAATATTCCTAAATCTTCCCCGCTAACAGCAAGGACGATGTCAGTAATATTCCATCTTTCTTGCAATAACTGATTTCGATTCAATATCTCATCCTCCCCGACAAAACAAGTACTATTTCCTCGACGACCACGACAAGCCATGATAGCAAAAGAGAATTATTCCGAACAACAGAGCACGATCACCACACTAGACGCTTACTGCAAGAATAAAAGCTGCAAAGCTCTCTGCTCTTATATAATGACACTCCCCACACTTTCCCCCCCCCCCCCCCCCTTGTAATGCCACCGTTACCAAATACTGCGTACCTCATACTGTATTTTTCTAGTTACTTTTACACACCAATAGGAATTAGATGATAAGTAAATATTTGATAATTAATTATTTAATATTCACGTGTTGGAATGTTATATCACCTGAATGGATACAGATATACTTTAAAACCATGTCAATAATCATTTATGAGAAGTTCCCGTCAGTAAATGCTAAATTATTTGATGTCACATCCTCACTTCTCACTCCAAGTAGAATCTCTTACATAACTAGGGTTTGCGATGTTACGAGTTTGCGGCGACACTTTATCCTTTTTTGCCCTGGTATGATTAATAGAAAATCGTAAATCGTCATGTAACCCAATCTTGCTCATTTTGCGTACCCCTACATAAATTGTGAGTAATGTAACCTAAGCCACATTATTTTCTAAAATAAACTATTTGAGAGAGTAATGGCAAGTAGTTTACTCAGAGTGTAAACGTTTCTCGACCGGAAAACATTTAATTTATTAAATCATTACTGCTATCAGCATAATGTGTAATAGCCAGGTAGTGATATATTTAGTGAAAAGTAGATATTACAAAGACAAGTGCAACGCGATAATCACTCAGTTGAGGGTTCAACACACTAAATATCTTAACAGATAACTCTGTTTTGTTAAATCAGCTGGTAGTCTCATGCTGCAAGAATCAATGATTCGGTAACATTCTGATCCGGCAGCGGACTTGGCTCCGCGGACCGTAAGGCCGCCCTAAGATCAATCAAATGACATGTATGAAACGAATATTTGGATGCTATGCATTATGATTTGAAAGCTCCTTCCATAAAATAAAAGTAATATATTGTAAAGTAACATCTAAACTAAGACGTTTGCTTATTTGTCTCACAACTTTCTATTGTTTGCACGTTGTTTAGTTTTATGTACTGGGTGTTTAAATATCGTGGTAGTACTATATTCGGGACATATTTCAAGCTGCCATGTAAAGTTATATTCGAGATTGATTCACTAAATTCTTTTGTAAAATCTATAAACGTCTATAGTGATAAATATAAAAAATTAACATACAGAATGTGATTTTATAAACATTTAAATTCTCGGTTTTGTGTCAACCAAACATATAATGTACAAATTGGAAAATTCCGGGAAGTTTGGTGAAGGTGCTTGTAAGCTGCGAGAGGACAGGCAGACAGCAGTGTATGGTTAGAACTTCCAGGTACTGATAGGTTTGTCCCAAAGTGTTACTGAGATCAAAAGAAGCGCCGCGCCGTGACCTTGAGTAGTTGGCAGAACAATACATTCCATGTTATGGATAGCAGAACACATGTGCACAGGAGACAGTAGGAAAAATATACGCAGATCTTTCGCGTCCGACCCCATGATATGCCATCAACAAAGAAATTAAATTCGCTCCTAGATTAATTCCCAATAACATTGGAATACAAATCAATTATAATAATGCAGCTTGGTTACATGAAATATAATAATCCATGTAAGTGTACCGAAGAGGAGCAAGATTTAGTTACATGACGATTTAACATTCTCTATTGATCATTTCAGGGCATAAAAAGGTAAAGCATCGCCTGCAAACTCGCAAAGTCACAAACATTCCACTAGTGAGATGTTATTTAGAGTGAGAAGTGGTGATGAGACATCGTCTATTCTAGCATCTACTGATGGTTATGTCAAGAAACGATTATTGAAATGGTTTTAAAAAAAATGTAGTTCCATTAAGGTGATAAGCATTCCCACAAGCGAACATTAAATATTTAATTATCACACAATAACGTCATATAATTCCCATATATGTCTTAAGTAACTAGAAGAATACATTACGTAGTAAGCAGTATATAATTTTACAAATATTACGAAAAAACTACTGTTTAGGTGTTCTGTTTTCTTTTTTTTTTGATTTTTTTTTTTTTACTGTTGTGTTGGTTCACTGTTGCTCCTGACCGACAAGTTTACATAATTAGACCTAACACCCCTTCCCCCCCCCCCCCCCACCCACACGCACTCCGGTTTAAAATATGTTGAAAATGTAACTTATTAAATTTGATGCTCTGGAAGGTCCTGTGGAGATTGAGACTTTGACTATGTAGCGCTAATATTGGCCGTTAGGAATGCATGACTAGACTGTGCATTATTAATCTAGTAAGAAGACATATTTTCGTAATTGCTGAACAATAATTCAATAAATAATTCCGTCAGAACATGTTGTTCTTGACGATATTATTTATTTAATTCTTGTTCATCAAGTGCAAAGTAAGGCCTATTACAGATTAATCAGCAGTATTTGTTCATTGGGGCAGAAATAGAATATGTAGCAAGCGTCAGCGAGATTCGCCTGTAAGGTAGTTGCCACAATTACAGACTACATTTGGCTATTTAGATTTACTGAAATACATCTTATATCAATAAAGTACACTTGTGATACGAATAAAACATGGTTCCACTTGAGATATAAAACGTCGTGATTTTACTGACTATTTATAAGTTGCGGCTGGACGGCGCTAATGCAGGACAAGTGTGAAAATTAGATTGGGTATATATGGCTTTTTAAATTTAATGAAATACATTGTATATACTTAAGGTACACTTGTGACACGAATAAAACATGGTTCCACATGGGAATTACAACGTTGTGATTTTACTGACCATGTATAAGTTGCGTCTGGACGGCGCTAATGCAGGACAAGTGTGAAAATTAGATTGGGTATATATGGCTTTTCAAATTTACTGAAATACATTGTATATACTTAAGGTACACTTGTGACACGAATAAAACATGCTTCCACATGGTAATTACACCGTCGTGATTTTACTGACCATGTATAAGTTGCGGCTGGACGGCGCTAATGCAGGACAAGTGTGAAAATTAGATTGGGTATATATGGCTTTTTAAATTTACTGAAATACATTGTATATACTTAAGGTACACTTGTGACACGAATAAAACATGCTTCCACATGGGAATTACACCGTCGTGATTTTACTGACCATGTATAAGTTGCGGCTGGACGGCGCTTATTTAGGACAAGTGTGAAAATTAGATTGGGTATATATGGCTTTTTAAATTTACTGAAATACATTGTATATACTTAAGGTACACTTGTGACACGAATAAAACATGCTTCCACATGGGAATTACACCGTCGTGATTTTACTGACCATGTATAAGTTGCGGCTGGACGGCGCTAATGCAGGACAAGTGTGAAAATTAGATTGGGTATATATGGCTTTTTAAATTTACTGAAATACATTGTATATACTTAAAGTACATTTGTGACAAGAATAAAACACGGTTCCACATGGGAATTACACCGTCGTGATTTTACTGACCATGTATAAGTTTCGGCTGGACGGCGCTAATGCAGGACAAGTGTGAAAATTAGATTGGATATATATGGCTTTTTAAATTTACTGAAATACATTGTATATACTTAAAGTACATTTGTGACACGAATAAAACATGGTTCCACATGGGAATTACACCGTCGTGATTTTACTGACCATGTATAAGTTGCGGCTGGACGGCGCTAATGCAGGACAAGTGTGAAAATTAGATTGGGTATATATGGCTTTTTAAATTTACTGAAATACATTGTATATACTTAAAGTACATTTGTGACACGAATAAAACATGGTTCCACATGGGAATTACAACGTTGTGATTTTACTGACCATGCATAAGTTGCGGCTGGACGGCGCTAATGCAGGACAAGTGTGAAAATTAGATTGGGTATATATGGCTTTTTAAATTTACTGAAATACATTGTATATACTTAAAGTACATTTGTGACACGAATAAAACATGCTTCCACATGGGAATTACACCGTCGTGATTTTACTGACCATGTATAAGTTGCGTCTGGACGGCGCTAATGCAGGACAAGTGTGAAAATTAGATTGGGTATATATGGCTTTTTAAATTTACTGAAATACATTGTATATACTTAAAGTACATTTGTGACAAGAATAAAACATGGTTCCACATGGGAATTACACCGTCGTGATTTTACTGACCATGTATAAGTTTCGGCTGGACGGCGCTAATGCAGGACAAGTGTGAAAATTAGATTGGGTATATATGGCTTTTTAAATTTACTGAAATACATTGTATATACTTAAAGTACATTTGTGACACGAATAAAACATGGTTCCACATGGGATTTACAACGTTGTGATTTTACTGACCATGTATAAGTTGCGTCTGGACGGCGCTAATGCAGGAAAAGTGCGAAAATTAGATTGGGTATATATAGCTTTTTCAATTTACTCAAATACATCGTACATCATTAAAATACACTTATTATACGAATAAAACATGGTTCCACTTGGAAATTTAAAACGAAATTCGTCTTGAAACTGTGGCTCCTATTTCAAATGCGCGCTCCTACAACTTTGTTTTCTTTTCGTCTTGAAACTGTATTTCAAATGCGCGGGCTCTGTGTGCTGGTGGCGCCGTCCTAAGGCGGCAGGTAGGAACTATACCCTGAGAAATCACAGCCTTCTAATCACACCTATGGAGGAAGGAAATATATGGAGGAGAAGTGACGTTAAATCGGTGAAGCAGGCTCTAAACTCTCACGCATGGCGGCAGCAGCGGTATTGCGCTTCCAAACATTGCGATGTTGCCAGTATATCCCGAAAACTAAGCAAGATATCGAAAAATTTTATTCTTTATTTTCGATTTGTCTCGTCGTGTTACATAAGAATCGATCATTAAATTTGACTTTTGTGAAATTTTTCTTCTCCATTTCAACCTCACTTTTGATACAGTATATCTCTAGAACTAGGTGAGATATCGAAAATTTTTATTCTTTATTTTTCATTTGTCTCGTCTTTTTAAATAAGAATCCATCATCAAATTTGACTTTAACCAATTTTTTCTTCTGAATTTCAACCAAAACCATTTCACATTTGGGACAGAATATCTCGAAAACTAAGCAGAATATCAAAAAATTTTATTCTTAATTTTTTATTTGTTATATCGAGTTACATAATAATCCATCACCAGATATCGGCGTCACGTTTATCCTAGAGTCCCCTTGAGGTCTTTGTACATATTCCCCGTGTCTGTATGGAAGCGGCCATGCCCCCTCCACTCCGGCCATGCGCCCCCACTCCTCCTCCGCCCTGCTTCACTTCAATGCGTTGTGAAGGTCTCTTGCGTCGTCTCCATATATTTCCTTCCTCCATGATCACACCTATTCTGCATGTTTACCGAAATTTTCAATGGCTTATAGTACTGAGAAGACTCGACATAAATATCAAGATCTGCAGGAGTCTACATACAGATAGCGCTTCATACTGGCCTTCAATCTAGAGTTAAAGCTATCGAAGCAAGGGCAATTCATGTGAATTGCATTGCTCACCTGGTTGTTAAAGAAACGACGAAAGAAGTATATGCAATAAGTTGTTTTTACTATTATTTGTAAGAGAATGTATTGTCTTCATACATGGTTCAGCGAAACGCCAAGAATTTTTTGAATCATGGCTATGCTGAAAACCTTTGCGGTCGTTTTGACCAACAAGATAGTGTTATCGTATATCTTCCCTGAAAACCTATTCTAAACAATTAAGGTGTACTGCTATGTTTTTTGAGCGACACAAAAAGTCGGAAAGATAATGCCGGCACAAAAGCAAAATTGTTTTTAAAAAGTCTTTTCAATCTCTTGATTCGCCACCGGAGCGTGTGCTCCATCGCAATTAATAACTTTAATTATCATCAAATTTCTGATAGAAATTCTCGACCTTTTCGAGGCTCTAAATGCAGATTTCTTTGAATCTAAAAAATTTGTAGATAATATTAATATTGTCAAACACATTATATCGTCAAAAGTTCTGGAAATGAACTCTTGACCTTGTTCTTGCATTCGATGATCAACATTAATAACTCCAAAATGAGGATGATTTGTAAAAATATAGACATTCATCAAGTAAACTGCATCAATTTTTCTCGCCAGCTGACTGATAAAAATATATATATTTTGTAGTTTTAGAAAGTCATAGGCTGCTGTGACCAGCACTTTACTAAAAATGCTTTGACTCATTTGAGTAACATGGAGCTATTCTTACTGAGCAAAATGATCCAAGAGCAGTCATGTGAAATAGTTCTATGGAGATGACTTTGATGTGGATCATGCTTTTAGGTATTGCACAGACTGAATGAACAATGTGGTCAATGGTTTTTTACGTATATAATTTGGCATTGTGAATCTATCCAAGTCATCAATCGTTTTCAACTATTCCAGTATCGGCATGCACCACAGAACGGTCATTTTCAACATTACAGATAGCAGTCTGGTGGCTCAGTGGTTAAGTTGTCGGACTGGGGATCGAAAAGGCCGAATCCTTGCCTCGCCGGGGATTTTCATAGGCTGTTAACCCAACCCTCCCCTCTGGGACAGCTTGCTGTGTAATGTGAAGTACATCAGAATGCTTCTGTGGTTCAGATTCCACCTTAAACTGCAGGTCCCCTATATCTGGTAGGATTACCGGGTTAGGTTAAGGCGGCTACAATAGGAGCGGAATGCGCAGCCAATAGAAACTGTCATCAAGTCATTACGACCACACGAAATTATGATTAGTATAACACTACAGAGTACTACAACTCAGCAAACATTGCATATCACATGGTAGTGCACATAAACTGAGAAATAGCGGATGATTTATACATACAAGATATTACTGACATTTATAAATAGAAATGTAGTTTTACAAAATAATTATAATTCAAAAAATTGATATTATATAAATTATAAATGCAGCTTCTTAAAAAGTTTATTAATGTTGATCATATCATTCGCAGTAAAACTGTGTACATTAGGTAGGTACTAATGCATATCTCCAGTTAATAAAAATTGTTACACACTTCATATAATTTCTTTTTTTAATATTTTTATTATGATAGGTATTTTTCTATCTAGCATTTTTTTCCTTCTCTTCTGTATATTAATTACTAGCAATCATAATAGCGATCCTTGCAGACACAAATGCAATAGTAAAATCATTATATCTATCTGGTGTTGTTATACTGTATTATAAACATGAAAATCTGTAAGTGCGTTACTCAATCACATTAAAAAGTACGATCCCATTTTAATGAAGTTTAGTATAGTTTTTGGCCTAGAACAGAATTTAAAAAATTCAGATACTTTCCTACTGTCTGCTCGCTTATAACTTGAAATCTACTAGACGGATTTGTACTATTATATAAGAATACCTGGTGCCTGCGACCTCATGTCTGTTAAGAATTTTGAAAATTTTATTTAATTTGCACAGAACCCTAAATACTTCCGGCATAAAATTTAGCGTATGTTACTCTTTGCCAAATCAGCAATCCCCCAGTGGAAGTCCCGTCAAAAATGGTTTACTTTTGCCAGTTTTTTTTTTATAATGTGTCATCAAATGAGCATGAGCACCCAGTGGTTTTAGTAAAGTCGGTGCCCCTGCTTTCATAGATCTCTTTTCATACAATACAAAACATTGATTTTCCATACATCACCATATAAGAGACTAGCTCTGTGGGTTGTGGAAAGTTGCCAATTTACAAATAAAAAATTGCATAACAAAATAGATAATTACATTAGAAGATGTACAGTCAGAGCATACATTCATTATATCAACTACACTTACACAAACTACTGGCAATTATTTTGTAGATGCCTCAGAATTATATTCTTCAACAGAGTAGGAGGCTTCGTCAACCGAAACTTCTTTTAATTTTTCCCTGAATATTATCTTATCACCAGCTAGACATTTAAGATGTGTTGGGAGCTTATTGAAAATGTGTGTCCCTGAATATTAGACTTATTTTTTTTAACAAATGACTTGTTATCCTTGTGAAGATAATTTTTGCTTCTAGTGCCAGAATTGTGTATTTTACTATTTGTTTCAGAGTATAATTTGTGATTACAGAGGACATTAACATGTACATCTACTTGGCCACCAATGTTAAAATCCACAACTTGTTGAACAGCTCTCTACATGAAGTCCTGCTGCTAACCGCACACACAAATTTTAATACTCACTTTTGGGCTCTGAATTTTTTTTAACATCTCTTTAACAGCGAGGTATTTAGAGACGGGAAAGGATGGGGGGCAAGGAATGGGAAGGAATTCGGCCATGGCCTTTTGAAGGAAGCATCCCGGCATTTGCCTGGAGTGATTTGGGAAGCCATGGAAAACCCAAATCTGGATGCCCAGACGGGGATTCGAACCGCCGTCCTCCCGAATGCGAGGCCAGAACGCTAACCGTTACACCACCACGCTCGGTTTGGGCTCTGAATATGTTGTCCCTATGAGTAGAAATGCTCCAGAATATGTATCTGACATCAAGGAGTAAAAATAAGCAAAATAAACTAATTTTCTCATACGGAGATCATCTACTGCAAGAATTGCAAATGTGGCTGCACCAAACAGCTTCATTAAGTCAGATACATGCACCCTCCAATTTAAATTAAGATCAATATGCAACACTCTCTACCTCTTGGATGCACTGGCCTGTGAATATTATGCCCATGTCTGGTGTTAATCTGTGTGATGTACTGAATGGCATATATTGAGTTTTATCAAAGTTTAAAAACACGCGATTAGCTATAAACCTTTTATTAATAAGGTCAAAGACAATTTTAAATATGTACTGCCAGAAATCTGGAGTATTTTTAATTCCTTTGCTGATGTCACCTGCAAATTTTGAGTTTTTACATATAACATAGGGTAGATCATTTATATATGTTATAAAAACAATATTTGCCCCAATATAGAACTCCGAGGTACACCACATCTGATAAAACCCCACTCAGAATACAGTGAACCACATAACGCAGCATTAAAATGTTCCACTGACAGTTTCTGTTTTCTATTTATAACATAAGAACTAATCCATTTATTAACAATGCCATTATACCATAATACTTTGACTTTTGTATCAGAATTTTACGACTAACACAGTCAAATGCCTTAGACATGTCAAAGACAATTCATATAATCACTAATTTATCATTTATTCCTAAAATATTGTCAGTGAATGCAAATATAGCTTGTTCTGTTGAATGGCCCTTTTTTGAAACCAAATTGAGATTTAGTTAGAACATTTTATTTTTTAGGTGTTTGTAAAAGACAGAGATTAGAATATATGAAGCAGATAATTGAGGACGTGGGTTGTAAGGGATATGTAGAAATGAAGAGGTTAGCACAAGATAGGAAGGGATGGAGGATTGCATCAAACCAGTCGAAAGACTGCTGACAGAAAAAAAACAACACTTTTTAATGTCTTGCGCCATAGTGGAATATTACTTATAAATGATTGTGTGGTACCTGACTTGAAAGAAATGAGCTGTGATTTATATCTGTTTTACCTGTATATTGTGAAACACAATTACTTATGTGATAAACCATAGGAGGTAACTAAGTGTTGGTGCAAGTTACTGCTTTGAGGCTTATCAAGGACATTAAGAATGAAACTACGAAAAAAAGGAAACAGCTTTAGGCAATATAAATGACAAGGAAAGGGAAAATAACTCATTACTCGCCAAACTTGAAGGCTGCGATGAGAGACAGCCTTCAACTTTGGTGAGTGACTAGTCCTTTTCCCTTTCCTTGTCATTTCATCAAGGACATTGAGAGTCAGAAATAAATTCAGCCATGGCCTTCTGGTGGAACCACCTGCAATAATTCTGGAAAACTGAAATTTGAAGCTGTGGACTCTGAAATGCTGGGGCCAAGGATTAACAGCTTACGAACAGGTTTGGTATAAGAAAAATAAAGCACAAAAAAAAAACAACTTTAACATATGTTCCCAGAAGTAGTGTGCAAATTTGTTTTAATAATGTCCGGTTGGCTGGTACCATTATAAAAATGCCCCAATTTTTTAAAGAATTTTGTTGTGTATGGTACTCCACTGCTGTTGTGTGTGTTTAATAACAGTTACAAACAGCTGCATATACAAATCTGAAGTTATATTTTTCTGTATTTACATCCTTCTTATACAATATATGTGAAAATTATTTTTTCACATCAGAAAAAAAAGATTACTTCTTGAATTGTGTGTTACACATCATGTGGACAATATAACTCTAAAATTGTGATAAATTAATTATACAAGAAAATTAAGTATTACATTTTGTCTTACACACAAACCTGCTTGTCTGATCAGGGCATAGGTTTCTAAAATATTGTTATATTAGCAGTGATATGACAGTAAGTTAAGATACCTTCATTTCCAGTGTACCTTCACATAGTTTTTCTGTAACTGTCTCAACAAATGTCGCATTAAATCAAATTCTTTTTCCAAAAGCACACGTTTCACAGAAACGGATATCACAGACATTGGTTTGTAGCTTCTCTGGTTTGTATGAATATGATGACATTCACTTCACTATTTAGCACAAATCATTTCAATGACCTACTTGCTAAAAGAGCCCCAGCGATAAAATGTCAATTGTGTACCTACTGTTCAGCCATGTCGCAAATAAGTGGAATTTGGCACACGCCCAAGTGGCAATTTCCTTATTTTTTTGAATTCCATGAAACTTTACACTTTCAGTGTTATAGGAAAACTGCTCACCGTAACCCTACGAAATTTATTCCAGTCCATGACTCCCTTCATTAAATTTTCATTGAATGAATACCTGACAAACTACAATTCAAATGGAAAGTCATTAAATGTGTGAGTGTTCCAATATGCTGTTTATCTATGTCTTACTGAAATTTGGCTGATGAAGTAGGAGGAAACACACTCCCGTATTAAAGGAGGCCCTCCTGTCCTCAAAAAATCATCGATACAGTGGCACTGGCAGTCATGGTACAGGTATACACCAGCAGCATTTGATGTCATTTGGAATATCATGATGGAATAGTTACAATTTTTGTAGAATAGATTAATTATTTGGTATCATAACTATGAGCATTGAATGCAGCAATTGCTGTCATCTATCTTTCTCTTGTACCTGGTTGTCTAAAAACCATATCTCACATTAGTGGAGTATGTTGTGTAAAACTAAAATTCTCTCTAGTCTTATTTACCAACTGAAAGTAGGCCACTAGTTTTGGAATCGTTGAATGTGATTTTCAGCAGTTTAGTTAAATGAATAATTTCACCTTCTGCACTACTACTGCTTTGTTAAGTAGCTATATGATAAGTTTTGTGACTGAAGCAACTAGCTTAAGAACACACAATTGTGTGCAATGTCTTCTTACAGTTGTCCAAGCACATATACTAATTTCCAGTTCTTTATAGTTACAGTACATAAACATTTAATGTTCATATATGGTGTCCAATGCATTTCTAGTAATGCAATAGTCTATTCCTAGTAGTCACTGATAATTTAACATGCTTCTAGGATGTGTAAAGCAGTATTTGTATGGGAACTGTTGAAATATCCAAAGACTTGTCTGTACCTAATTTATTTATATCTCTGAAGGGAATGATATGATCCAGCACCTTCTTCAATCAATTACACATGGCATAATTATATCGTAAAATCCAGTGGTTGTTAGTAGTCTGTCAAGTTTATTTAAGATTCATAAGATAACTGAATTCAGATAGTTGGATATCAAAAGCTAGTGTCTCTTTATAACCCTTTCCATTGGTTGCATATGATACACCACAATTTTATCCCCATAATGATGAAAAGCATTTCCAAGAGCTGACAGATTCTGACCACGATCTGACAGTGTGAAGGCTGAAATTCAAGAGAATAAGGAAGCAGTCTAGGCAGAACAGAATCGATGTGAACAAATTGAAACAATCTAACATGAGAGAAAAATTTGCTGATATGGTAGATGTGGGTCTAAGAAATAACTCTGAAAGGAGTTGAACTGAAAATGAATGGAATTTATTGAGGAAAGATATAACCAAATCTGGTAAAGAAACATTAGGCTTTAGGAAAAAGGCTGCCCGAAAACATTGGATCACAGAAGAAATTTTGGAGTTGATGGATCAGAGGAGAAGATACAAAAAACCCCTCAGGATGAAGCAAGAAGAGTGAAGTCATTTTAGAAATCAAATGAACAGGAAATGCAAGAAAGCGAAAGAAAAGTGGCTGGAAAAAAAGTGCAGAGTAGCATAAAAGGAAAAGGTTGTAGGTAAAGTAGATGTGGCCTATAGGTGTATCAAACAGAATTATGGAAAAACGAAGAAAAGATATATAAACATTAAAGCCACTGATGGGAAATGTGCAGAACTTCTGAAATCATGAGGAGGAGAAGCAGGAATCCAAAACTTATTCAAACAGATAGTAAACAGTAATGAAACAGGATTAGTATACAGAGGATTATAGGTGAAGATTAATTTGGGTTTAGGAAAAACTGTGGACCAAAAAGAAGTAATTCTGGCTTTGAGATTTATGCTTGAAGAGTGATCACTTTTATGCCACTTGATTTTTTAAAAAAAGTTTTTGATAATGTTAGCTGACACAAGACGCCCAAAATTAAAAAAAAAAAAAAGAAAAAAAAATCAGGTCTAAAATATTGAGATAGAAGAATACTTTATAGGCTACAAAAGAATCAAGTGGCTGAAATAAAAAATCATGACATACGTGCATCAGTTAAAGGTGTGAGACATAGTTTTAGCCTATCCCCTTTAATATTTAACTTGCATGTAGAGGAAGAAATAAAATAAGAAAAAGGTGAATGTGTTATAAGTGACAAAGGAGAATAAATCAGTATGTTACAATTTGATGATGACAGTCCTGTCAGCAAAACAAACTGAGGATCTTGAGAAGTTACTGATTGGCATGAACAAAATGCATGTGTGGAGCACAGCACCTTATGGTAGAAGCATGGACTTTAGGAATACCAGAAAGAAGAAAAATTGAAGCATTTGAAATGTGGCAGGAATTTTTCTATTGACACAATGGAGGTATGGCAAGATAAACTTCAGGAACCTCTCTCTGTGTTATATACATTCAATCTTCACTGAGTCACACATGCAGTGTGAGTATTTAGTTGACTGATTTGAACAAAACAAAATCGCACACTATCCAGTTTTGCTTCACATTAAAGAACTGGTTTTAACTGCATGTGAACTAATACACATGGAGCATCTGAGATCCATCATTAAGTACTGCCATGGAAGGTCCAAGGAGTTGAAGTAATACTAACCCATTCTAAACAGATATCAACAAATGGTGACCTGTCAACAAACAACTGCCTTTATAAGGATACAGTGACTGGTTTTCAACATTAAACTAATTAAAGGTACAATAATCCACCACACCTTGTTGCTCAAGACAGAACTACCATAGAATACTGCTTAGTTTAAAAGTCGCCATCAGCATGAAAGTGCTGAGACCCAACCACATGGTTCAGAGCACATGGCACCTTCACATCGGACATGAGCAGATGCAATCAATGAAAGTACAACACTCAATGTGAGGTGCACATCAGTGATTTTCTGTAATCACTAGAAAATTGAAATGGCCATCAACTTCCACCAGATTTTTTTTTCTTCTTAAGGCTTTACGTCGACGGTTAAGGTCATTAGAGGCAGGATGGGACTGGGGACAAGAAACTGGAAGGAATTCGGCCATGGCCTTTTCGAAGGAAGCATCCCGGTATTCGTCTGGAGTAATTTGGGAAAACCATGGAAAACCCAAATCTGGATGCCTGGACGGGGATTTGAACCCGCGGCCTCCTGAATGTGAGGCCATAACGTTAACTGTTCACCCACCACGCTCGGTGACTTCCACCCGAAAAATACTGGTTCATAACCATAATAATACATGCTAAATTCATTAAAATCATGCAAAATTTGAAGACAAAGTAAAATTTTATGTCCTCCCTAACACTATCCTTCATTCTCTCCACTGATAAGAGGCAAAATGCAAAAGAAACAAATGACAGTGTGTACAAGGCAAGGTGAAAATAGTGTATCAAAGGCTCAAATGATTTCTCCCATAAATATAACTCACTCATAATTGATTGTGATGGTTTCATATGGAACAAAATCTATTAAGGTTAAAAAAATCCCTGATCAATGATCTCAGCGGAAATTGATCAAGAGAGTCCATCAGAAAGAAAACGATCACAAACATTATAAAAAAGATGGTGAATAGTTTGAATAATATAGGCACATTAAAATATTTCTAAAGACCTATTTCAAATTCCATTACAGGATTAAACTTTTATTCAAAGACAAGGCTTAAATCAAACAATAATGCATACAAATGTCAAATCATTAGGTATTAAATGAAATTTTCATGGAAACTTTGAGACTGATTACATTGGCAAAACCTTTCAGAGAAACAATCAACATTGATCAAAATGATTTCAAAACACTTCTGTAACAAATTTTTGCCATAAATCATACCGTTTACAAAAACTACAGAACAAATAAGAAGACAACATCCAGTTTACTGGAGACTGCAATTCCACGAGGAATTGGTGTACACTGCAATAGTAAAATGCAAGACACTCCTAAAAATACCGCTGCCTCGCGACTGTTATCGTGACGTTGCGTTCATGTACAGTCACTCGCGTAAAAACATATATTGTGACCGAGCGTAGCAAGGTCACAATAATTTAAAGCTGTACAATATCAACATAAACTGATATAACGAAGGTGGATCAGATGCAGGCGGCCGCTGGTAAGCGGCCGCAGATGTCCGATAACACAATCAGATGTTCAATGTTTCAGGTGAAGCTCGCATTTCATCATCATCCGGCATTGAACCCGCGAAGATTAGCAATATTTTCTAATATTTCTCTGATGATATATGACAATATATGTTTTTACGCGGATGACTGTACGTGAACACTACGTCACGATGACATCACGTTAACAGTCGCGAGGCAGCGGTATCCCCATCTAGAATTAAACCAAAATACTTTCTGAAGTAGTTTTAGTAGTGTCTTGCTGGTCCAGGATGTATTACATTCTAATTACTGTTTAAAAATTATAGGCTATGTCTTGTGACTGACTGCTGCAGTATGATGACAATATTAGCCAGGGTGAAGGAATGTTTTTGTACCTGTATTGCATTCTCCAGTAGACCCCACCGTCCAACAACTTGCATCATATGACTTCACATTCCCGAGATATATTTACCAAAATAATAGTATAAAACTGCCGACTTTGGCAACTCAAGTCGTAGTCAATGAATGTGAACACTCCAATTCAAACTTTTTGAACATACAATGAAACCAGTGCAGCACAAAAACAGTAAACTTACTGAAAACATTTAATTTCAAACTAGAAATTATTTATAGCCTACATTACTAAAATGTATTACTGTCACGTCACAAGAATTTTTTGTTGAAAAAACAAACATGCTAATCTTTGGCACAGAAATTACAACTTATAAAAATTCATTTTAAAAGGCTATTGAATTCTGATATCTTTATCTACAAACTATTAAAAAACCGATAAATGAAGCCTTTGTTAGCCTTCAGTGTAACTAACTACAGGGATTGTCCCCAATTTTGGCTTTTTGTCTCTTTCACCTACAAATTACAATGACAGGGCAAACAAAATGCCACTTACCCACCTTTGCAACATTCTGGCATACACAATACCTTGGCATCTACTATGCTAAACATGGAAAAATTATTCAAATTTGATATATTACAAACATTAACTATTAAATTACTCTTGAAGCTTCAAACGTTGGCACCTTCAGCTCCAGTCAATATAACTGACACTACTTGAATGTCTCAATGTAAACATTCTTTCTAAACAGAATAGAAAAAATACTTCATTAAAATCAACTATATTCCTTTGGTAAAAATCAAACAGGGAAGAGTCAACATTAACAGATAAACATAAGAAGCAATATGCTGTTGACAAACAAAAGGTTTTAAAACTTATGGAGAATCAAATTTCTACAATACCATCTTCTCCAACTTTTATTATCTCCTTGTCCACCAGGTATTCCAAAACTGATTTATACCCTAGTCTGCGAGCATGTGGTGTCACTATACCTGCGGGAGCCATGCCCCTCTCTTTCATATGAAACGAACATATGCAGATATTTCTGCATGGAGGGCATGACCAATTTGGATTTTTCAAAGCGTCTTCAACACTTTCACCATAGTGATTACTGAGACAAGGGCCACAAAATGCTCCTCGCCCACCACTGCACTTCCCTGACCTGCACATTGTTTTGGTGTCTATAGTTTTCTGGCGACATTGGTGACACATCACTCCACTCGCCGAATTATACACTTTAGAACCATATTTATGTATAGCACTGATCATTTCTTCAGTGATTTCCTCAACAGGTAAGGTCTGGGGCGGAGGAACATAAATCGAAACACGTTTTTTGCGTCTGGGGGAGAAAACCACTTCTTCAATTTCCTCTTGATCACTCACCGATGAATCAATATCGCCATCTGAACTTGGTCGAGAATTTAATCTTTTGGAACGACGTGGATTTTTAAAATACACAGAGTCTCTTCGAAACAATGACGGAGCTACCTTTATCACGTTTCTTTTCAGTTTCTTCGGGCGGTGAGATTCAAGTTTTTCGGCGACTGCCTTGATTTTTCTGACAATTTCATTGATTGACGGCATATGTTGAGAACTTTCCGCCTTTTCATCACTGTTAACATTTATCATGTTCTGTTCCGTACCTTTGTTGCTATTAACAACTTTAGTCTTGCTGTTCGCCATTTCTTTACTCTTAACATCCATAGTCTTCAGCTGCGCTTTATTATTACCTGCCAGCATCAAAGTTGCTCCGATCCGCAATCACATTGCAATTGTGAGAATTGCTTTTAACACTAACACTTAACCACTTCCAGTAAGCATGTCAATACGATTCGCGCCAACCGCCAACCAACTGAATCTACCTTGCAAAGATATGAAGAAAGATATATTCAGTTGCGATATTATATGGCAATTTTAATCTATTTGTTATCATTTTTGCAAAAAGTTGAAATGCCATGACACTTTTTTTAAATAGTAAATAACGAAGGATTCCATTAGAACATATTCTTATTAAGTGGTAAACAACAAATTACATTAAAATTACCGTTCCATCTTTTTCTTTAGAATATATTTTTTTGTCACTAAACACTTATAATTGTCATATGAAACACCAATTAATTACCTACTAAGTATTTATGCTGATGACTAAATTTTTTTTACATTCGAATACAAATATAATCTGAAATGTTGTTCAGAGGTCTTAACAGCATTTTATTTTTATGTGATATAAAACTAATATGTGTTTCCATATTTTTACCGTTCCAACATTTATTTTCTAGTATTATATTTGCGTACATCTTCCCTTTTATAATAATTAATCAGAATTTTAAGAGAGGCCTACATAATTCCATAAGCGTTTATATATATATATATATATATAAAGAAACTAAAGCTCCACTTCCTTTAGAAGCTTTGCTTGTTGGTATTAGATTCTAGATTTGGGGTCAATTTTTATTGTTTCTCTTTGGGGGAAAAACCTTATACACTACTCGAGCGGTCTTGTGGAAAGCTCTTATATTTTTACTTTATTCTTCCTCATTTATAACACTGAGTGGTTCTTTATACCGGTGCCAAGATTTAGGTTGTCATGTGCCAATATCGTTTAGTCAATCTTCTTTTCCTCTGTCCTTGTTTATTTCATGTAATTTCTTGGTTTGTTTTCTATTCTCGGTTTTAATATAATTTATAGCTGCTTGATAGTGGAGCTATCTGATGTGTCTCTCTGCGTGGGTGTCTGTAGGCATCTGGAATGGTTCTCAGCAGTGATTAACCACTGGACTGATTCAATATTTGTTTTCGCTACGATTCTCCATTTTGGGCACCCATATAGTAGAAATGGCAGTATCACTGTTTCATAAATTCTTAGTTTGGTTTTGCTTGGTAGCTTCTTCCTATTCAGTGTTGGGTATAAATTTATAGTTATGGATAACCTTTTTTTTTTTTACTCTTTCTGTAATGTGTTCCTTAAATACCATCTTCTGGTCTAGCTGGACGCCTAAATATCGGTGTGATTTGGCCCATGGGATTACTTGTCTCGCTATTACTAATCGTGGTAGTCTGTCATAATCGGATTTCTTCTTCGTGAAATATATTGCTGCACATTTTACTGTGTTGATCTTCCACCATTCAGCGAGCTTCCTAATTCCTTTTTGCAGTCTCGTAATGTTTGTTTCATGTCTGTGTCCAATGGTAAAAAGCACTTCAATGTCCACAAATTTGGCTAGGTGGACTTATTTTGGCACTTGAATGTCGTTTGCATATATGATGTAGAGTACTGGTGACAATGCCGACCTTTGGGGGATCCCTTCCATAGCTTCTAAGATGGACGAGTTCGCTCCTTTTTGTGTTACAAAGAATCTTCTACCTCTTAGATAATTCCCTATCAGTTTTATGCAGCATCTCGGGATTTTTGTTTTGATTTGTAATTTGAATATTAAATGGTCTGTCCACACTTTATCGTTTGCTTTTTCTATTTCTATGAAAATTGCTGCTACTCACTGTCCTTTGATGAAAGCCTGCATTATATTCTCAGAGAGGAGTAATAGTAATATCGTTGTTAATTCTATTGATTGACAGCCAAACTGCTCGTTTCTAATTGTTCAGTTTTCCTTGAAGTTTCTACTATCCCCTGCATTACTTTACCTTGAGAGCTTAGGAGGCACAATAGTCTATAACTCTCACGCTTCTCCGGGTCTTTGCCTGGTTTGGGGACAGTTGTGATCTTTGCTGTTTTCCATTTGTCTGTATAGCAGCCTAACATCATTCCCGCATTTATTATTCTTGTTAGGAGCACTGTCGTCTTTTTGGGCATATTCTTCAGGTGTTTGTTGATAATATTGTCTATTCCTGGAGTTTTCTTGCTTTTCAGTTTTTTAATGATTCCGTTGACCTTTCTGGGTGTAGTTAGATGTGGCATATTGTTTTTTGGTGCTGTTCGAATGTTTGTTGCTCTATGCTGGATTGTTTCCTCTATTTGTTTTTCTCTTGCGTTTAGCTGATAGTGGGGGCTTGTTAACTGTTTGGCAAATGTGCCTGCTAGTATATCTGCCTTTGCCAGGGGTAAAAAGGTAACACCATCAGGTCCGTTTATTCCTGTCTTCGCCTATTTTGGTGTTGTAGTGATCGTATTAATTGCCATGCTTCTCAGTATCGAGTAGCAGATTAGACATCTTGTCTTCCCACTTCTCGTGTTGTTAAAGCTTTAGGGGCGCGTCAACGACTGGGTTATTAGCACCCTGACAACGTGGCTTAAAACTGAGAACGATTACCGTCTGCATGGCCGACTGTAAAGGGGTCGGCCAAACAAATAGCAAAATAAAGTAAAATACTAAAACAGCATTTGTAAGCGGGCCATAAAAAAGAAAAATAGATAAAACAGCTGGTTGGCTGTAAAAGGCCAACCAAATTACACAAGACTTGATACAACGAGCTAGCTGGCTGGCTGCAAATGAAGCGGCCAGCTATAACGTGTAAAATTTAGCACAATGAACTAAAAACTTAAAAAACAGTACTTGAACAGGTGGTAGCAAAGAGACCACCTATCAACTCTAAGACCTATACCGATCCGAATTTTGGCACAAGATCGGCCAAATTACAAAATTTTAAAACCTTTGCCACGTTGCAATTTTTATTACTTAAAATAAGGGACAGATCGTTGGCAAGGGCAACATCTGCCCTTAAATCTAAAAATAATACACATTCGGTTAAAATGTGGCGCACCGTCAAAGGTACACCACAAGCATCACATTCCGGTGGGTCCTCTCGGCGGAGAAGACAGCTGTGTGTGAGAGGACAGTGCCCTATATGGAGGCGAGTAAGGAGAATTTCATCCCTCCTCGCCCGCTGGAAGGAGCTGATTCACGGCTGAACGGCCGCTTTGACCAGCTGGAGCTTATTATGCCGTACCTACAGCCACTGCCTCTGCCAGACATCAAAAACAATCCTCTTCGCCGCCGAGTCAAAGTCTGACTTTGGGACCGAGTCAAAGTCAGCTCTGACCTTTTCGCAGGGTGTCTTGGCAGCTACCTCAGCTGCCTCGTTCCCCCTGATTCCCACTTGGCCTGGTACCCAGCAGAATAATACCTCCTTTGCATGATATTGAAGGGAGAGGAGGGCGTCCTGGATGTCGTGGACCAAACGGTCTGCTGGTACATATTTACTAACGCCTGAATACATCTGAGGGAATCACATCATATGATGTAATTCATATCGCAGCTTACCTTCATATGCTGGAGCGACTTTAGCAGAGTGTAGCACTCGGCAGTGTAAACACTGCACCCAATATCCAGTTTGTATCTGGAAGTCGCTCGAGAGAACACGACGGAGCAACCTACTCCGTTAGCCTGCTTAGACCCACCCGTATATACCGGGGTAAAATCAAGATGATGGCTTGAAACGTCATTCAAAAATCTAATAAATACCTTGTCAGCGGTATACAGCTTGCTGTATCATGACATGTCTAAAATCGTTCTGGGTTTCTTTAAAAGCCAGGATGGAGATTTACTCCAACCCTGGTGATAAAAAGCGGGCAACTCAAAACCATAATGTTCCAAAATAGCCTTTGTACGGATACTGAACGGTTTCGTCGCTCTATGACGCTTGGTGTAGTGCCGTTCGAAGTTAGGATGCATCACTACGTCGTACACGGGACTGCCAGGAGTAGCGGCAATATGCATATAATGTCACACCATGAGGAGATGCCGGTGGATGGAAAGAGGCGGCTCGCCAGAATCAGCACATATGCTAGGTATCGGGCTGGTGCGGTAGGCACCCGTGGCGAGCCGGATTCCCACATTGTGGACACTATCCAACATGCGGAGATAACTGTTCCGTGCCGAACCGTATACAATGCGACCATACACCAAATGCGACCGTACAAAGCCTTTGAAAATTGTAGCAGGCAGGACCGATCAGCAACCCATGACCTGCCACATAAACATTTAAAGCTTTTGAGGCTCTGGCTTTCACATCTTTATGATGTGTTAGCCAGGTTAGCCTAGTGTCTAAAATGAAGCCCAGAAATCGAACACTTTCAGTAAAACTTAAAACGGTGTTCCTCAAGGTAAGGTGGGGCGCTAGTAAAAGACGTCTGCTACCAGTAAAAAGTACACACCAGGTTTCCTCGGCAGAGAAACGAAAACCGGTGTGCACTGACCATTCATCCAGCCTGTTCAGCGCGAGTTGCAACTGCCCCTCAGCGCTTCTCAGGCTGGACGATGTACAAAAAATTAAAAAATCATCTACATATAAGGAGTACCGCATGGGACTCCTTACCCCTGAAATGCCATTAATTGTAATAGCGAAAAGGGTCAAGCTTAAAACTGACCCTTGGGGATCCCCGTTTTCCTGAATAGAAATATCTGACACTTCACTACCGACTCGGTACCTGAAGCAAAGACGTGATAAAAAAGATTTTAAAAAGCGGGACAGTTTTCCCATAAAACCCCATTCATCTAATTGTTTTAAAATGACCTGCCACCAGGTAGTATCGTAGCCCTTTTCGATATTGAAAAAACACGCCGGCAAGGTGTTGGCTACGGATGAAGGCGTTTTGAATTGCCGCTTCCACGAGGATAAGGTTGTCCAAGGTGGAACAGAACTTCCTGAAACCACACTGAAAGCGGCTCAGAAGATTTTGGGATTCCAGACACCAGACGAGGCGACGATTTACCATCCTCTCTAGTATCTTCCCCACGCAGCTTGTCAGGGCGATACTTCGATAACTACCTGGCAACAGCTTATCCTTTAGAGGTTTTAGAATAGGGATAAGCGTTGCTTCTTTCCACGAGTCGGGGAAGTGTCCTTCCGTACAGATATTGTTAAAAATATCTAGAAGGTACTCTTTAGCATCTTTACTAAGATTCCTCAGCACCTGGTACTGGATCATATTAGGCCCTGTAGAGGTGTCACTGGCGCTGTTTAATGCCGACTCCGGCTCCCAAGACGTAAATGGGTTGTTGTACGCATCTGTATACGACGAATCGAAGCACAGCACGCGCCTCTCGGCAGCAATCCTTCGTTTCTCGAACCGAGTATCAAAAATGGTGGACGAAATGGGTGGCAGCTAAATTCTCCACCATCAGCTGTGCTAAGCTTCGTTCATCGGTAATTACATGTGCTTGATCCAGTAATCCAGATACTGAAGGGCAGGAGTACCTTCTATATATACGGCGGATTGACTCCCATACTTTTGATGAACTTGTGGAACGGTTAATGGTGCTCACAAAGGTCTGGCATGACCTTTTCTAGTTCTCCTTAACCCTTTGACTGCTGTTGACGTGTATACACGTCATGCTGCCTGCTGGCCCCGAGTGCTAATGACGAGTTTAGACGCAGCCGCCGGTTTTCCCCTGAGTGCTGTTGACGAGTTAAGCCGCACCCGCCTGCCGCTACCTGTGTGCTGATAACGAACATAGACGCGCCGCTACCTGAGTCGTACTGCGGACTTCACGACCCATTTCTCAATAGCCTTTTGCAGTTCTGGTCGCTAGCTTATCGTCCGAATGTTTGTCTGTAGGGAGCCTAGGCGTTGCTCCACAGTTCACTATTCAACAGAAATTACATCAGTCTTCTTTGTGTCCTGTATTTTATGAAGAAAATTGCAAGACGTCATGGGTGCATTGAGGAAGAAATCATGGAGATTCTTACGAGGAGTGACACCGAGGATGAACTACTTGATTTTGATGGAAGTGATAGCTTTTCCACAGAATCGGAAGGCTGTAGTCATAAACCATACTCGTCAGCAAGGGTGACAATGCAGTCTCATGTTTCAACAAGAGATGTTAGTTGTTCTGAATATGAAGAATCAAAAAGTGATAGTGAAACGCTTACGAAGAAATTACATCTTAGTGATAAATCTGACTGGAAAGAAAATGATTTTCGTCCAGTTAGACACGCATTTGATGATACGCCGTCGGGACATGTGTGTCAAATAGGGAATGTGCCAAATATTCTGTCAGTTTTCATGTTATTTTTTTTTTTACAAAAGAACTGATGAAATATATAGCTGATGAAAAGAATCGGTTTTATATTACCACTATGGAAAATATTCCAGAATCAGTGCATTCTTGAATATCAAAATGGAAAGATACTGAATATGATGAAATTTTTTGTTTCATAGTTATTTGTCTTCTGATGCATCGCGTGAAAAAAATTGAAAATTAGGTAATATTGGACCAGAGATGTTCTTCTAAATACCGCAATTCTTGGTGAACTTATGTCCAGATACCGCTTTTTGTTACTTTGGTGAGGTTTCGTGAGATTTCTCCGAACCCCCCCTCCCCCGCCCTATTTCAAATCGCGTAATAATGGACAGACACTTCACAGCTTTGAAATGTTGAAAAATCTGTTGAGTACTTATGCGGAACAAATTTCATCAAAGAAACATAATTATGTATAATCGGGTAATTACAAAGCGCTGCAAACATTCAGTCAACATCGTGATAATTTGGGAATCTACATCTACAAAGAGGATAGGCGTCCGTCGCAGCGTTCCAGAGCGTTTAGGTATCGAAACGTCACTTCTCTGAAGTGATTCAGTTCTCCTCTATGCTGTCCAACTATTGAGAACAACACTCCGGCAGAAGAGCTGCCAATCGGCTTTGTTGATGTTCCATTTGGCTCGATGGTTACTATCCCCGCGTCAAAATTCAAAGTACATCCATACTGGGAATTGGTCACTTCCATGAGATCACGATCCACCTCCCAATGCACGGAGTCTGTAATTGAAGGAGAGCACAACGAAAGGTTAATGGCAGAGGACGAACCGGTAGCAGTGGTGAAATGAGTCACATGACCAGTATTGAGGATACATATTTCCTCTTGCTTTATTAATCTATCAACCACTCGACCTCTGGGGCAATCGGCCATCGAACCCCACAACGCACTGTGTGCGTTGAAGACTCCTACTAGGAGGAATGGCCGAGGTAGCTGCCGCAAGATTTTGGAGAGGTCGACATAATCGACAGGCGCGATAGGTGGCAGATAAATAGAACAAACGGTCAGTTTGATGAGATTGTGTATCCTCACTGCCACTGCTTGTAGGGCAGATGTAAGAGCAACAGGTTCGGAGTGGACAGTGTTTCGGACGAACACAGCCACTCACCCTCGGTATCGTCCTTTCTATATATGTCAAAACCTCTTAGAACTGGCTGGTGTAATGGTCTAAAATGTGTCTCTTGGAGACAGAGACACAATGGATTTGACCGTGTTAAGAGTTGGACTTCCTCTGTGTGAGCCTGAAGGTCGGTAATGTTCCACTGAAGTATGGGAGCATTCCTACCTGTTTAGCCTCCCCCGCCCCGGTTCGGGTGGCTCTTCATCCGGTGACTGATGAGGAACGGGACCAGATACGTCCACCAGCATTACTGTATCTTCACGGTCTGAAGACACCTCAGATTCAGAAATGGCCTCAGAAGGTGGAGGGTTTTTTCTCCGCCGAAACCTTCTTCCCTTCTTCTCCGAACTACTTCGTAGCCTGGCAGACGACGAAGAAGGGGATTTTAAAACGGTATTTGGTCCGTGTGGTGAAACTTTGGACCCCGGAACTTCTGATCGGTTTGCCTTTTACAGCAAGCTGATGGTGTTACTTATGCAGTGCTTGCAGTGTGCAGGCCTTTCTACTGTTGCTGGTGGAACTGATGATTCTACTGTCGAAGTGGTCGGGATTGCAGATGTGTCTCTACCAACATCAGTTGTCTTTGGTTTTATGACTCTGATGGGATTGGTGCCACATTTGCATTGAAATGAGCACGTTGTACCTGTGCCCATGTCTGCAACTGACGTCTGGGTAGCAACACTTTCTTTCCTGACGGGAGTTGATAACGTCTTCGCGAAGCTGGTAGCGAAGACAGGTGGAGCCAGAGCCTTATATAGTTTCTTGGCTTTGCCGTATGATATTCGCCCTTTCGTTTTCAACTCCTCTATCTTTTTTTCTTTCAGATACACTCGACGCTCCCTGCTCCACGCTGGATGTGACCCGTAGCAGCTGACGCACACCTGTGGGAGGGTGCAACTAGTACGTGACTCGTGAGCTACCTTCCCACATTTCCCACAGGTGGGGTTGCCCTTGCAGGTCACCGTCGTATGACCGAACCGCTGGCACTTAAAACAGCGCATCGGGTCCGGTACATACGGGCAATATTAAGCTTCAAATTGCCTGTCTTTCGGCCTGACGATCCTCGACCACATGTTCTGATGCCCAATCCTTAAGGAGTTCCTCGGTCTCTAAATCAATTAGTTCACTGCAGGTGATCACGCCTTTGCTTGAATTTTGAGTTTTATGGGGTTCGCATTTCACTGCGAACTCCCCAAGCCTATCAGGAGTAGGACATACTGCTTGGGAGTTGATGTTTCAAGCAGCAATGTCCCGTTCCTCAGCTTTTTGACTGGTTTTAGGGTTCCTACAATGCCCTATAAACCATTCTGTATGTAAAATGGAGAGACCTTCTCGAAAGATCCCTCCAACATAGTAATTACAATTATCAAATAACCCTTCCCGTTACTCTTAGTGTTCTGGTCAGGAGGAGGGCTTTCCACCCTCACCCACTTACCAGTTTTTTGAGCGTTGGAGTGACATTTCCCCTGTGGCATGCCCAAGCCGCAGGGATAGAAGGAGAGATCGGGTTTCTTGAAATTTTGATCCCACGAGTTTAGAGGAACTACATGTCGAGTGACGTGGAGCCCTCGCATCACGCCACTAATCCCAGTACAACAGGGGTGCGGCAGGAGCCCCTGAGGTTGTACGTTAGTGGGGGGTTTGACTCACCACCCATCCACCTCCTTGACACGTTACTAACCTTTGGGCTGAGGTTTTTTTTTTATAGAGATTTGTACCATCCTCGCGATCCCGGCGAATAAACCATTGACTAGCTGGTGCATGATTGTGTTTCTTATGATCACTGCCGTTTCTCTTCCCCTGGTTCGAGGACGATACGTTGTGGGGGTGTGACACGAGTGGTTGCTATTATACTAATTATCCAATATTACTAAAGACTTTCATCTAACTTTAACTTTACTTGTAACCGAAAAGGGGGGGGGGAGGAGATTAGCTAGGAGATGTTAATTCTAGCAATTTCTATCATGTTCTGACACCAGGTAACCTTTGATTACGCAGATATCACCAAACTGCGATTGATTTTATACTTTCTTACCTCATGGAAATAAGAATCCGTTCACTCTTCTTTATGAAATTATCCTAAGTTACCAAAATACTTAATTAATGTTATTATCATGAGACACAATATAATAGCAGGATGAGGGGCTGAGGATTCTTTAGTCTACGAGTGTTATTGAGACCAAACAGTGTGGATTAAGTTACAAACCATTTAATATAGAAAACCTAACATACATTTTAGTCCGATTCCAACTAACTGACCTGAAGAGAAAATGACACGTCTTTGCATTCTTAAACTGAATTTACTGCTCAAGGTTATCACATTATTACTGCCTTTACTTTAACGAATGCTTCCTACAATCAATCACTTATTACTTCACAACTATTACACAACTAGGCCGCTCTCGCTCTCCACATACACAATATCCTCTGAAATACAACGGCGACGGAATAATTCTTATAACTGGCGGCATCTTCTACCAACACATATAAATGGAAGCTTAATCAACCAAATAAGTTACACCGGGGCAGTTTGAGCTACTTTACGACGTATTATCCAACTTCCAACCAACCGAATACTTTAGAAACTATTATTTAACAAAGACTTAACACTTTTGGAGACAAACTGACTAACTTGATTGACTTGGAGAATAAACTAATTGACTTGGAGATCAAACCGAGGCTGCTGCGTGTCTTACCTTCTGTAAGCGACTACATGTTTGCTGCGCGCTATTCCGTAAAGAATGAAGAACGACTGGAGCGTGCAGGCTAGCTTTGTACCAAGCCTAAAAGTGCTGACGGTAGAGCGTTACCTCGTGACTGCTGCGTGATACGTGCCTGCTCTCGCTGCAAACAGCGACTTATAACTCGCTCATACAATAACATAATTTACGTACCAATTCTCAAATAAAATTAAATCCTGTTTTATTATCTTGGTTCCCTTACAACGTTCTGTATATTACCATTCCTCCAATTTTAATATTGTCCTTTTGTTTTAAGAGGGTTTCACTGATTAGCATTATGTCAGCCTGGTTCCGGTAGATGAAGTTCTTCAATTCTTCGACTTTATCTTTCATTCAATTCGCTTTCCATATTTATAGACCTATGGTTGCATCTTGTAGTTTCTAGTTTTGGTGTCTAGCCATTAATCGAAGAATGATAGCACTCCTTCAGCTGGGGCCAATATTTTCCCGCATCTTCCTTTGGTGTTCTTCACTGTTGGCCAAACTTCTTTCATCTTTGTCAATATGGTCTTAATTATTCCTGCTATATCGGATACTGTGTCTTTTAGTTTGTTGCCCACACCGTCGCTCTTGTTTTTTATTTTGCCGTTTTGTCTGATTCTGTGGTGGTATCTGACTGCTGTGATGTCTGCGTAGGTTTTCTGATTTCCTTTTAGTTTCTGGTTGCTATTTCTTCCTTCGGTCGCATCCTCCTTGAGTCCGATGTTTTTAATTGTTTCTTGAGTATGGTTCCGACTATTTGTAGGGCCTCTCCGTTGGCTAGCCACTAACGCCTTCATTGCAGCCTTGATGGTAGGACAGCCTCTCCTTGATGCTGAGTGATCGATCACCTTAACAATTTACACACTTTGGTTTTACTTCGCCATGTAGCTTGCATTCTTTTGTTGAGTAGTAGTTGGCAAATTTTACGCATCGGAACGGCAGTTGGTAGTAGTTCACCGTGTGTCATATTCTCTGACATCTTATACATAGGGGACGCCCGATGAGGTTCCTGTACCTTTCAAGCTGTACCCTCGTGTATAAGATAGTGCGCACGTTGTAAATTTTTTCAGACGCTTGGCCTGCAGCTAAGGTTACTTGAAATGCCTCTAGCGGCATCAGCTCTCTTGTTTCCTTGTCCTCCTTTTTAAATTGATGGACGTTTTGTACCAGGTATCCTTTCTGTTTTAATTGTTCACTTATTTCGTCAGGCTTCACCGAAGGTGGCAATCCGTTGATGACCACTTTCAGTGATTTGTTTTGCGGTAGCTGGTAAGTGTAATAAGGAATCCCATTTTCTTAATAAATTTATGCGCAAATTCATAATCTCGACCATTTTACACATGATACTTGAGTCTGTCAGCTCTGTATACTACTTTTAAGTTTCTTTGTAGGTTCTCCTTTATTACTTGGTTCATTTTTAAGAAGTCTGTAACCATTTGTGTTACTATTGGTGGAAACATTTCCTTTGGGGCAGTTCTCACTTTAGTTGTTGACTTCTCTACATTTCTTTCTGAGGCTGGAGTCCTATTTTCCTCCTGTTGCAGTGGTAAGAATCTGTTACTTGTTGGGATTTCATCGATTGCGCGTATTTGTTTTCGTTTCTTTTTCATCGTGCCTTCTGTCTTTCTTTTCTTTGTTATATCTTGGAACGGTGTCGCGTCGTACTGGTTGTCATTTTCACTCTGCTCCGCTGTCTCTTCCGTTTGGTTGTCTTCTTGTGTGAAGCAGTCTTCTGTGTCACAGTATTGAAGGCCATCTCAGCCATGACAACACCTGAGTGGCTTCCCACTTGGTTAGTCGTAGCCGTGTTCATTGCCGGGTTGTCGTGAGTGGTCCTGGTACTGTCGTCCGATGGGATAGCCGGGTCGTCGATACTGAGCTCCAATTGTCCAAACAGTAAACCGAGTCGAAATCTGAAACTCGTACTTTGCCAGTAACTAACACTTCACGATTCGCACACTATCTACTTCCATCTCGACTCGCGACTAGCAGCGAACTGATTGTATGCCTTAACAGTACCTTTATATATCTGACTGCTTTTTTCTTGATAAAAACATCCTATACCTCCACGCTATTTCCTCAACGCGTTGTTCCGAACAACAAATGTTAATGGGAAAAAAAACCGTAATATGCAGAACTTCTGCAGTTCCACAACATATATATGTCGGATCTGGAGTATGGGGCTAGCTACTAGATAGCGCCACAGACGCAGTGAGCAGGATGCCAGCGCCACAGTGACTGCAGTCACAACTACGAGGGGCTACTTAAAGGGCAGCGCACAGCATACGGGCCTTTCTTCCTGCCTGACCATTGAGGCAACATCACTCCGCTATGTGTCATTGTGTATTGTGAGACTGAGTATAATAAACCGGATCCTTGTATCCGCTGTGTTTTCGTAGTTACTCTACACTGTCCGAGGGATATCACAGCCTACCTTCGCTGATGAGCCATCTACCTCGAACCGGAAACTCCATTCGATCCGCCCGATTCCTGATATTTCCCGGATGGATTTGACATCAGAATTTGGATCGCCCACGGACTGGGGGGTGCTGCGGAAGGACACAGGCCAATGCAGTAACATTTCGTGCCTTGATGGATGCCTAGCAGCAAAACCCGATGGAAAACGTCGCGGCGAAGTAGCCGCCTACAGCCGGTACATTCGCCGAAATCGACTCGCCGGAAGCGAACTACTGTCCTCATGTAAGCGAACGACCACTTCAAGGAATCGCAGCAAGGGCAACCCAGCTCTGACGAGGGATACGCGGCCTATGCGATCTGTCTGATGTCAACACAGACAGCACGCTGCCAGGACCGCACTGCAGATCAAATAGCCGTGGCTAATATTGGGGCCAACCTAACCCAATCGTAATAGACGGCACACAACAGGGAAACAACTACCAGAGAAGCTGATTCGAGAAGTATAAGCAACCATATGCCGGTAGAGGACGCTGACTTCGAACACGCGCAACAGTGGCCGCATAGTACCATTCTGAATGCCACCGACTGCCTGCTATCACAACGGATCTGTTGGAGAAAACAACTACACCCATCGACAACAGGCCGAGACATCTCCGACCCGAGCAGGGCAGCTGCTTCGTGGAGCGGCGTGCCAAGCCGGAAGGACGAAGACGACCACATCCCAGGCTATACGTTGGTGACAACGCGGTGGCACATAACTCGGCAAGCTGTCTGGAGCGGACGCGGTGGACCTGCTGCTATGAGTGATCTGGGGAACCTACATGGCGATGATGTCGGCGGAAGACCTAAGGGGCCGTTTTAAGAGGTAGTGACGTATCTAATAAGTTAATTAATACTTTTTAACAAGATGGACAAAAAGAAAAGAAAGAAGGTTTAAAACACTGTGAAAAATTTAAATTTGGGCTATTGCAAGAAGACTGACCAAATATCTATTACAGAAGCCAACAGAAGAATACTAGAGAGTTAGAACAGAACAGAAGAGACGCTACACATATCGACGTAATAGAACTACAAGAATGGACAAAACACTACAAACACCTCTGGTGTAGTGACAAAATAATGATACAAGAAGACCAAATTACAGAAACAGACGTACTAGATCATATAATGATAGAAGAATTATATAAAGATTTAAGCAAAACAAAAAACAGAAATGCGACTGGATTGGAAGGAATAGCTGCAGCATCACTTAAATATGGGGGAATACTACTGAAGTATCGGCTTTTGCGCCTAATAAAAATGTTCTGTCTTGAAGGTGAAATACCTGAACAGTGGCGAATAGCAACTGTAATCTTTATTTTCAAGAAAGGTGACAGAATCAGCACAGTTACAGAGGAATAATTATTTTGAATGCAGAGTATAAGATCTATGCCAAGATAATTAATGCTAGATTGCGACCAATAGCAGTAGCCAAAAACCAGAGTTTAAGAATGGATTTAGGCTAGGACCTTCTTTTTCAGATAATATACATATTATAAATAGAACTGTGAAGATGAGGAGGGAATATAACCTACCGGCATACGTTGCATTTGTGGATTTCTAGAAGGGTTTTGACAAAATAGATAGATAATTGTTGTTGGAAATTCTGTAAAGGAATGGATATTCAAAACATATTATAGACTAAGTAAAGAGGTTATATTTTAATACAAAGATACTCCTCGAAAAAAGAAACGAACAGCAAAAGTGAGCAATTCACCGAGGCGTGAGACAGGGATATAGCATTTCCTTAATGCTTTTTAATATGTATCTGAACGATGCCATTAATACAATGGCGGAAATTATATGTGCAACACTCAGACAGGAGTGGTAGAATAATAGGAAACTTTGTAGAAATTTTCAGGTTCATACCAAGAAGAAATGATAAAAAATTGAAATGGATCAGGCTAAGTTTATCACCTTTGTACACAGTTTTCAGTCAGAAGTGCGTCCATCATGAGCACCTATACATTTGTGGTTCCTTGCCGGCATTGAATCAATAAGTGTTCTGATGTCTTTTTTGGTTATGTCCCTCTACGCTTGCATGTCTTGTGCAGTCAGTTGTTGCACAGTTTGTGCTGAGTGATCAGGTGATCTAATGTATCAATGAAATCCCATATATACTCTATCCCGGACAGATCTGGAGACTGTGGGGTCCAAATTGCGATCATAAGTCCATGCAAGATTTGCGTTGAGATAGCCACAGTATGAGGACGGGCATTATCTGGAAGATGCGATTTGGATGGTGGATATGAAAGGCGTCACAATAGGGTGCAGCACCCCGTCCACTCGGTGGTCTGCTGTCATTGTGCCTTCAACAACAACCAAATCAGTACATCTATCGAGACTGATTGCCCCCAAACCATGATACCAGTGGCTGGACCTTCGTGACGTTCTGGAATCACAGCAGGGTAAGCCGTTTCTCCTCCACGCCTGCATACATGTTTTAGATTATCACTTTGCCACAGATAGAATGGAGACTCGTCTCTAAATATAAATGTACGTCATTCACATGTCCATTTGCGTTTTGCATTGCACCAGATTAGACGATTCTGGCAATCAAATCAAGCTAACAAAACATGTTGCATAGGGGTCAGAGAATGTAACCCAGCTTCAAGTAATTGGTTTACAATCGTCCAGGGCGTGACTCTCTCTGTAACCACTGCTTGGATCTGGATTCAGCCAACAACAGCCACCAACAAGTTTTGGCGGTCTTTGTGTGCTGTTGTCCTTCTGTATGGACCTGTGCCTGCTGTATGAGCACTATTCTTTCATCCACTGTGTAACAAGTCTGTATACTTACATTGCACAGAGGTCAATCCTTCGGAAGATTTCGCGATATGATGGCACCATTTCAAATACGCGAACTCTCTGACCTCTCTCATATGGGTTCAGATGGTTGTCACTCTTCGCCTTGGTATACTTTGTCAACAAGAATTTGAGGATTGAAAAATGTCTCGTTACACCACACTGTTCACCACTAAAAAATATAGTAATTGTCATACTATTACATGTAAAACATTCAATTTTTAATCATTTACTCTTCATATTAGGATACTTGGATCCAAAATTCATTCCTTTTTCACAACTCCGTCTGGGTGTTACACCTTTAATATCCGCCAGGGTATGTGGCAGAATGACTATTCAATGAGGGGTGTAGACTTAGGTTAAGGCACATCCTTGAATATACTTTATAATGCTGATGACTTACTGGAAGTAGAGGCTATTGAAAATGGACTACAGTGAACCCTCCTCAAATTGCAAATTTATTCAGAGCAGTTTGTAATAAGTCGCGTTTCCAAGGCGACGCAGTGTACACAGATAAAGCGAGGGCTATTTTTCGGCGAGCGGAAGCCGCGAGCCCGTTCGTTAAACCACCCGCTGCGCTGTTGACAATAACAGCAGGGGCAGCCAACCTACAGACAATAGTGACCCACCACTCGGATATTCTTGTCTCCTGTTGCATGGAATGCTGCTCGGAGGGGGAGTGGAGACGAGACACTTCTGGACTGTATGTCGAGGTGAGAAGAGGGACTGCGAGACCACCGCCATCCTCTGTGGGCCCGAGGTTCATTTCCCGTCGCCGGCAGTGAGCAGTGCGCGGACACGGTAATGTGCCTATAAAAGTGAGACTTAGTGCAACATATCAAGAGCCCGGAAAATACCCCTGAGAAGCTACCCTGATTAGCTGGATACTTGTTTAAAATATTCAAATTTCACATGTCAAAATTGGATGTCTTTTAATTTATATAATAAATTCATGTCTTTTGTTACCCATCTTTCATATTCTTGTAACCCCTGAGACATGTCATGTGCGAGGCTTAATATTGATATATTGATAGAGAAAGATAGAAAAGTTTCAATTGCTGACGCCATACAGGGTGTTTAAAAGGTAGAGCCACCCCCACCAAATGAGATTATTACATATGGCGCGCCAACCTGCGGCCCGATTGTTTTGATATGTTGCAAACAAGTCGTAGTAGTGAGTAGAACTCTCTGTGTTTTCAGCATTTTCCTGTGTGGTTGTAACAGCAGCAATCCAGCATGTACAATAATTATATATGTCATGTGTAATGTTTGTATATTGTAACAGCTAGGATTTGTAAGGGCGATATGGACGCAGTTATAGGCTGTACATGTGTCATACATTGAAGAACTCTTTGTTGATTTTCACAGCCATTATTGATGTATATTGAAATATGTAGGCCTAATGTTGATTGTGTTGCTCCATTGGGAAGTTGATTGATGAAATGATTGCTAGCACATGTGTGATACACTGAAGAACTGTTTATCAGTTGATTCCACATACGTTATCTCGTTATCTATGTATTTTCTTTAGGATAATGGTATTTTTGTTGTGAAATTTCGTTGTGAGAGCAGAGTTTTCAATGTCTGACGGTTGGAATAGAGAGATATAATGTATATCGAAGTTACATTGATGTGATCTATGTTGATTTTCATGCTTATGGTTGACATTCTATGGAAAATGTCATGTTGATTGTGTCATACTGCTGTAGAATTGGAGTTATGGATTTCTGGTGATCAACAAAAATATGTGATAGCTGATATATGTGGGTTTTAATATATTTGTTGATGTTCGCATTTGTTTCGGTGCTTAGACAATTGGATTTTGATAGTGCTTTCCTGTTCTGGAAGTTGAGTTTTTCATGCCTGGAGGTCCAACCAGCGTTGTAATTGGTATTTGTGTCTTATGCTAATGGATAGTTTGTTGATGTTTTATTGTTTGACGGTATTTATTGGAGATTTTATGATGTGGTTGTTGTCCTGTTGTGGAAGTAAAATTAATGTCAGACAGATCAGCGTTGCAAGTCTCATGTGTTCTCAATTGATGGGAGATAACACATAAGTTAACATGGAAATCAAAGACGGCACTTCAAATTGCGAAGAAGCGATGCCCGTTTCGCACATCTTGGGCGTAACGAGAAAAGGGGATGAAAGTATTATGTCTTTTTCTGGAGAAATGGTTGCTCAACAGCCGGAGTCAGCCAAAAATCCACTGAGCGAAGCCGATAAATTTGACCGTTTGTTCGCGATGATGTCGGAGATAAAGAGCGGACAAGACCGGCTAAAGTCCGAAGTCACAGAAGAAATTGCAGTATTCATAAAAGAGGAGGTTGGTGACATAAGGAATACCGTGTCTGAAGGACTCAGGGGAGTCAAGAAAATATTGAAAACGATTCAGGAAGAACAAATCAGAATGTCCAGCGCCGTGAATCGCGTTAACGAGCAGTCAACACAGATGCAAAGAGAGATGTTGGAATGGAAGCAACGGACGGAAGCGCGAACAATCCAATTGGAACTGCGAGTCGCTGATGTACAAGCAAGCACTGAAACAAGGATGAATCATATCGGAGGGCAGATCAGTGAGGTTCGCCAGAGTATCGCCGAGTGTAAAGAAGAATGCAAAAGTCTCGGTGAGACGCAGAAGAGTTTTTCCAGACAAGTTGTAAATGAACTGCATATCCTAGCGGATCAGAAAGAGAATGTCTTGCAAGCATGTGCCCTAAGATATGTCAAGGCGCCGAAGGTGACGCTTGTAGGAAGTGAACGTATGGACTTGCAGTACATTCACGTCATTCAAACAGCAAAGACATGTTCAGTGATTGGGATTTCTATACTAGACCTGTCAGATGGCCGAAACTCTAAGTGTGTCTTGTATGAACAGATATTTCACGGTAGGGGTCTGCCCGGTGTTCCACTGAATGAAAAGATTTCGGCACAGGTGCCGAAGATGAATGGTTTTCACGGAATGCGTTCCATGACGACGCATGTTCAAAAAGCAGCATGCCGCAACATAAGCGTGAAGTATTTTCATTTCAAGGTTGGAAAAATAAGAGCTCAATGCCGTGATTTCGCCCTTCTGAGGTTGAGAGGGAACGATGGTGTGAAAATCGTTTCCAGGCGATTAAAGTCAACTCATAACCAGCAGACTTATTATGCTTTCTCGATGGAATTGACACTGATGTGAGTTTAAAGATACCTTGTTGTTTGTATTGGTTGTAAATATGACCCTTAATTAAGACTTAAGCAGGTAGTATAGTGGATTTAAGTACAATAGTCTATTCTGTAAACGGTAGTTTTTGTAAGAAAATCGTGTACACACATTCAAGATGAAATGCGTGAGTTTTGATGAAGAAGTAATGAGAGTTCACGTAAGTTTTGCTGACCTGACTGACTTCGCTACCACTGTTAAATACTGAAAAAAAAATCGGAATATAAAAGTTGGGATAAAGAAGAAGTAATGTCTTGATAGGCTACGAAAACATCCTGTGAAATAACCTCGCTTATAAATAATGCGCTTCAAGTGGCGTGGGAATGAAAATCAAAAGTGTTCATCTTCATGAAAGAGAATAATCTAGCGGCCAAATTCAGAATTAAATATGACGATAAGGTTGTGAACGAAATGTTGCTCGCGGGAGTAACCAATACACATAAGATGGTCTTTCAATGAAAAGAGAACTTCCTTTTTGTTTACGTAGTGTGTCGGAGAGAGGTACGGCGTCAGAAAGGCGCAGATGTGTTATGTGCAGATAGGCTGAAGTGGGAACTGAGTGTCTAACAGCTGTCTTCTAATGTGGCAAATAAGTCCACCTCATTAAGCTGGGCAGCTCAATCCTGGAATAGCCAAAAAGCGGCAGAAGTGGGATTGTTTCTTTAATTAAATAAAGAACAGCCTCTTGCAGAACAGTGACCGGTAAACTAAGAAAAGGAAGCAATCAATTGTTAAAATTCATAATTATCTTATGTTCCTGAAGTTCTGGTAATTACGCCCGCGAAGATGTAAAGAAAAATATGAAAGGCCGCATAGATGAGTAAAATGTCCCACGCACTTAATATTGTTTCTCCAGTATGTTCGGTTCAAAAAGGACTGGTGATATACTGAGGTAGCGTAATGTTAAAACAAGCAAAATTATAGCATTGACAAGGGGTTAGATAGGTTACTGAGGATTTGGAATGCCAAGAAGAAACAGGAAAAGTGGCTTGTTGCGAATCTGTGAATATCAGCTGGGGCGGATGTTGTCCCTGACAGCAGGGGGGTCAGCAGTGTTTGTATGAACTTCTCGGAATAGGGGAACCAGCAGGTAGACTAATCCCCTAGTCTCTTGAGTGGAGCTGGAGCCCGGTATGTGAGTGTCCTTGACTTTGTTCTGGGTGAATGAACTGGGTGAGATGGCCGTTGTTTGCGAAGAAGCAACTTACCATCGCGTAGTGACGCTTGTCTGCAGTTTTGTTTTGAATAGTGTTCCATTCTCATTTGATGAGGCGTGTAAGCAAATGCTGTTAGATTCGAGGTATGTGCATCATCTGTCTTGAGATTAATTGTTTTCATAGCATGAGTTTTGTTATTTTACGCTTTAATATATATTAGGGGACATTGATTAATGTTATTCCCCTCTAATCTGATGTAATTATATTGTAAGAAACTGGATCATTAAGTTTAGATTTTATGTGATTATTGAGTGGCACTGATTGATATTGCCACGTGTTTTTATCTGTAATTGTATTATGTGTGAAGGTGTGTGTGAATTATGGAGAGTTATCTTTTATCCTGTATTGGGAGATTTATAATTTGGATTCCTCAGAGTTCTAGTTTCTCAACTGATACTCTGGAATTAGTAGAAAATGCATAGATTATAGGTTAAGAACAATAGGTACTGAAAGACTTCAGCTGTGTAGTGGAAGAGTTGTGGAGGGACAACATCACGTAAAAATGTTCATAGTTTCTTATTTTTGATGGACCTGTAACGCTTAAAGACATTCCATTGTGAATCTATAGTAAGTGCTTATGACACACCATGATAAGTACTGTGAACCATTGTTTTTTTTATTTTAGTGTTGTATATTTTTTATGTTATGTGTATAATGTATTATGTATAATGATAGATTAAGGCTGGGCCCTGCTGTTATGTGGATGGTACACTTTGGATGGCTGATGCATTGGGGAGTTTTGCACACGAAGCGAGTTGTATTGTAAACATTCACAGTTTGGCGCCTTTAACGTGTCCTCACATGACATTTCCGCAGGGGAATTTTGATTGAAAATGGGTGAAGGTTGTAAACATCTTATGAAATTATAAGTTTGCAGGGTTTTATGGCTTTGTAAATCAGGGATATTGCTATCAAGAGGGCAGGAACTGAACTGAGAACAAAGTTGCAGAGAAGACTTTATAAGCAAATTTAAATTCCATGGAATTTAAATTTAGGTGGGTTCGTCGGCAAGCTGTAATAAGTCGCGTTTCCAACGCGACGCAGTGTACACAGATAAAGCGAGGGCTATTTTTCGGCGAGCGGAAGCCGCGAGCCCGTTCGTTAAACCACCCGCTGCGCTGTTGACAATAACAGCAGGGGCAGCCAACCTACAGACAATAGTGACCCACCACTCGGATATTCTTGTCTCCTGTTGCATGGAATGCTGCTCGGAGGGGGAGTGGAGACGAGACACTTCTGGACTGTATGTCGAGGTGAGAAGAGGGACTGCGAGACCACCGCCATCCTCTGTGGGCCCGAGGTTCATTTCCCGTCGCCGGCAGTGAGCAGTGCGCGGACACGGTAATGTGCCTATAAAAGTGAGACTTAGTGCAACATATCAAGAGCCCGGAAAATACCCCTGAGAAGCTACCCTGATTAGCTGGATACTTGTTTAAAATATTCAAATTTCACATGTCAAAATTGGATGTCTTTTAATTTGTATAATAAATTCATGTCTTTTGTTACCCATCTTTCATATTCTTGTAACCCCTGAGACATGTCATGTGCGAGGCTTAATATTGATATATTGATAGAGAAAGATAGAAAAGTTTCAATTGCTGACGCCATACAGGGTGTCTAAAAGGTAGAGCCACCCCCACCAAATGAGATTATTACAAGTTCAACCCGAAAATGTCCAGAAACAAAACAAAAATAATGGCTTTCTGTGGTCGAGACTCTATTAGAGCAAAAATAGTTATAAATGGCTATCTGTCCTGAACAAGTTTCGCATTATAAGTCCCTTGGCTGTGACATCAGACACAGTGTAAGCAAGATATTGATAATAAATAGGCAAGTATCAGATGATGTGTGGAACGATAGCTAAAACTTTAGAAACTAGGACGCGCAGAGATACAAGAAGAAATTCTATAAAGTGATAGCAGTTCCTATGCTTCTCTATAGAAGTGACTAATTAACGAAGAGAAGAGACAAAAGCCGCCTACAAGCAGCGGAGATGAAGTTCGTAAGATCCGTAAAGGGATGCACAATGTTTAGATCTAATAAGAAACAAGACATAAGAGAGGAGTTGAAAATATATAGTATGAACGACAAGATAGAGGAACATAGGAATAAGTGGAGGACACCATCCGTATAGAATGGATGATGTACTATTACCAAAAGTAGTAAACCGATTTAGGCCGAAAGGTAAAAGTTTACGATACCAAGGAAGACATGGGAATAGTTCATGAAGGTGGAACAGATCAAGAAATTGGAAAGAAGAAGTTAATGGCCCTAGTCCGTAAGGCCTAGCAGGCACATGAGTAATGTGTATTTTCTGACCAAACACCCCTCATTCATTGCTCCTACTTCCTCACAACTCTTATCCAAACAATGCTTGTCTGATATAACCTATGAAACTAGTTGTAACTTCTGAAAGAACCTTATATATTTAAAATAGAATCCTGGCAGGTTTCGCCATCTTTAAGACAATTTATATATTTCAGGAATACAATATAGAGTCTCTCAGGCGCTGGAACTTTACGAAGCTTCTGTCCTGTGCATTTACCAGAAATAATAGCTTCTCACCTTGGTTCTTCTTTACGTGAGCTTAATTGCGCCTTACCTGGAATAACGTCAAGTAATTAATTAAATATAAGGTACTTTCCCTTGGTCGATTGTCACTTCAAGTCTTCCTCTGAAATTCGCAAATGGTTGTAAGGAGATCTCAAAACTACTAAATTATAACAATTAGGGAGAGATTAAATAATATCCGCGCAAGTCTTTGATGCACAATTTCTCTTAATCACTGACCGGTATGCTATTTAAATTACTATCAGAAGATTCCTCATACAACAGATTTTTTCACCAGCTAATAATTTCTCCTTCTCTAAAAAACCAAAACACTAAACATAGTTCTGCTGCGACCACAAGTAATCCCTCGAAGTTTATTAATACTATTCTCCAACAATTCCTAACAACTTCTTTCAATAACACAAAAATTAAGCAACATTGGAAGTTTGCTAGTTCCTAGCAGTTCCCATCAATTGTTGCAAATCTAACACTTTATTCAAAAATACTTTATGGCTGATTCACAACGTCAAAAACTGGAGGAAAGTCTTTTATTACACTAGGAGAGGATTTGTACACTTTTTTAAAAAAACTGCACCTGTAGATGTGAAACTGAGCATACTAATTCAAAGTCAATTCTAGATGTGCCATCAATCATTATTATTTTTTTAAAATTTTAATAATTTTTTATTCATTCATGCTGACTTGGAGAGGTCTTCAGTGTGGAAATCGCTATCGTAGAACGAACAAGTCTGGTAAATACGTCACCTCTGGTTTCTCGCCATAAAGCAGTTCTGCCTGGTGGACCCCGTTTAAGAGAAATAGGGGATTAAAAATTGTGTTTAAATGACTTTATACCTGTACGGAAGGACCGTTTTGTTAATTGCATTGGTATAGCTGTGCTACGGGGTCATAAGTTCGATCTCACAATTCGCGAAATATTTTTTTCTGTATTTTTTTAAATTGCTATTCGTCTTGTAGCATTACAATTTTGTTTTGAAACAAATTCTCCAACTTATTTATTTTCGTTTGGATGATGTAAATCATAAAAACATTTCAAACAGAAATTACGTGCACACCTGCAACATTTTATAAAAGATATCCTTCCACAGCCACATACAGTATTTATTATTGATATAGGAAAGCAATTTCAATTCAAAATTTGTTATTAATACTGATCAAATTGGATGTGCCTATGAATGTGCTTACAATCGCACTCTGGAATTCAATGGCAGGAAGACTGGGCTCGTGCTCGAGCTCATTCATACACGGCGCAGTATGGTTTGACACCATCTGGTGAATTGCTGCCACACATATTCCTTTGTGCTCAGGAACTAGGCAACCAGTTTGGTCCAAGGATACGTGAAGAAATTCGGCGCTTGGAGCTGGAGTATGGATACATTATTGTGGCCTGTTCAAAATCGGAAAAGCTGACAAGAGAATGGTACTGTATAAATATTATTATTATTATTTATTTTGAGTTGGTCACTAAACCATACATTATAAATGAATAATTTTTGTTGTTGGTTATTCGTGGAGTGGTTTGATACGGCGGTTACGATCGTCTTCTCCAATAAAATTGGAAATGAAAGCTTGATCTGGAAAAAGTACATTAATTAATTGTTTTACTATTCGACTGAGTCAAATATTGAGATCATCTTCTTATCTATTGCTTGCGCCAAGTGGTGCTGCTGCTGTCAATACAAATGGTTCAACAATACATTCCAAACGTTTAATAGGAGTAAATAAAGTATTTAAAGAGCTCAGTTTACATTCACTTGCTCAATTTCTAGAGGAAATTCATGAGTGTAAATTTCTGTTCATAGATGAAATTAGTATGACTGGATACAATCTTTTGAGAAAAATTGATTTACTATTACGAAGAGCTATTCCTTCAACACAAAATGAACCATTTGGTGGATTGGTTATGTATTTTTTTGGGGGGGGGATATCAAACAGTTACCGCCTGTAAATGACAGTCCACTTTACAGGCGATAAAATAAGAGAAATGAATTCTTCTTAGAAGGGAAATTGTTATCAAATATTCAAAAATAGTTTTTTATCAGTATCATTCCGACAAAATGAATCTCAACAAATATTTCGAGATATACTTGATTGGGAATGGCGATAGTACAACTGAAGTCTATAAAAAATTAATTACACGTTGTCTACAAACTTTTCCATTACAAGAATGTAAGTTTTCAACGATGCTATCAGACTATTTGCAACAAATAAAGACGTAAATGAATTTATTCATCAAAAGTTAAAAGAATCGCGTCAAACTGTTACTTATATTACAGCTGTTCATAATGACGAAAGAGCCACGCATGGTGGCTCCACTACTATTTATAGAATTCGCCACCCCGCGCTTCTTCTAATGAAATGCCATGGCGTTCCTCCCTCCCGCAGAGAGTCGTGTCGCAATTTTAACCACTACAGGTGAATCCTAATATTGCACGCTCACAATTCATAAATCTTACGATAAAACGCAGAATTATATCCTAAAATACACTCTGTAGAGCCCTAGAGCTGTCACAAAATCAATCTGACCGCTCAAAACCAAGTCCTGTACTTAAAAACAGGTCGTCTGCTGATTTGAATCCATAAAGCAGATGACGATTTCTCCTCAGAATAAAACTCTTCATCCTCAAAATTAATTCTTCCCTGCATGCATGCTTCAGCAGCTTATGCAACCTAACGACTACGTTAGTCCATAACCATACGAGGACACGATGTGATTTCATTAAATGGGTTGACGGTCCCTTAACCAGTGATAGATCAAGCTGCAAAAATTGATATGCACCAGGCCACTTACTATCTGTTCGAGCCCCCCACAGGGTGGAACATCTGGTCACTGGATTCTGCTTCCATCCAAACTTAAATTGTTCCTCAAAATGTTCCTATACTTGCCTCTCCAATAAACACTTTCCATCAGGACGAATTATCTTGAGCACTAGGTTTATAACTGAAACCTGGGCCATCCAGCTGCTTACCATGCTAGTTCTCAAAATAATAGTAAGTGCTTCACAGTTACAGTTATCAGCTTTCTTCCTGAACCTATCACTCTATCTGAACTCTTCAGGTGGGAAATGGACTATCAGTATATCCTAGACACCAGACAGACCCCAAAAAAGTCTCATTCACCATTACTATTACCTTCCTAGCACCCCTCCTTTGGTAGACCCACAACTCTGTTTTTAATTTTATTCTAATTTTTCGTCCCATTTTCTTCCCCGGCACCAGCCAAACACATGTTCTTGAACTGGCTTTCATAGTTCACAGGCTCTCTTGCTCCCACACCCAAACTAATAGTTTTTGTTATCCATTCTGTCAATTAATTCTCTCACATTGTTAAAGGGTTATCACAAACATTGCGTATTTGTTTATTTGTGATCGAGCACATACTCCAGTAACAATTTGCCTACCACATTTATTTTCGCCTCTGTCGTGTCTGGACCTACAGTTTAACATGGAATCTGAACCGTGGTTTTTGTCGTTGCAACCCTCCTATCCCCAGCTTTGTAGTTAACTTTTATGTACTCTTATTTCGATTAATATTGCATTACAACATTTTTATGTTTCTTTGTTGCTCTCAGTTCTTGTGTATAGCTACATTCGTAAAGAAAAGCATTCGTAAAGAAAAGCATTTGTATGCAAGGGGTGATCAGAAAACTAAGGTTACAAATCTTCCAATGAAACGTGTATATTTTATTTCATACAACCAATACAGCCAACTGATAGTTCATGCATTAGATTAGTTTTCGATATATCGGTTATAATTTCATAACTGCTGTTTCCTCATTTATACTCATAGGGAGAAACTCGTCTGATTTATTCCCTCCCATCACAGGATGATAGTCCCTAGTGGTCTGAGTCAACCAGTCACTCAATATCTCTGTCATTTTAAAATCCTCAGTGACTTCAACTCCATTCTTATGTACAGTTGTCTGAATATCTTCCCTTCCCCTCAGTTTTCTAACATAACAATAAAAATTTCCAGATGCATCGTTCAGTGGTCCCCCTGCACCAATAATATTCTTAATAAACCCATCTTTTGCTTCTCTCTTTGCCCTTATAGATTGCTTGTTTAGTTGTTTTAAGTATTCCCTACCGCCGTCCTGTCTCTTAACTCTGTTGTGTTCCTGTCTCACTAACCTCTTAGCCCTCTACCTTCCTATTGTAATATGTAGGTTCTGTACTTATCTTTATTTTCTGCTTTGGAAACATTTCCTCAACCTTTTTTACTATCTCCTTAAACTCTTTCAACTTCGTCTCCACTATACTTGTACCATCCTATCATTTGCTGAACCTTTTCCCTAAAATATCTCTTCAATTCTAAAGTCTGTGCTTTTTTAATTATACCTCTTTCCCCTTTCTATTTTGGCCACTGCTTTACTGAATCCCCTAATATCTATCAGGACTGCATTGCGATCACTTACTCCTTCAGTTATAGGACACCTCAAAGATTTTCGTCAGGCTATATTAAAAAGATATCCAACATGTTTGGTCTCCTCGTGTTCTGCTCTATCACTTGTGTAAAATCTCCTTCTCTCACTATGGTATTTGCAAATCTCTGTTCCCTTGTGTTGTTATTCTTATTTCCTACTATGTTGAAAGTTGGTACATTTAAATCACCTCCAATAACGACCATTCTACGCTCATCTCTGAACTGTGAATATGAATTTAGTTTCTCTGCAAGTACCTCATCGTTGTCATTAATTCTTCCACTATGATTTTTTTCTTTTTTACTGCCCAAAAATTTAACCCTATGGTCATAAACTATGAAGACTAGAGAACTATAGTAATCATTCCAACCAATGTGAATACCCTCCACAAATTGCTCCTCTATCTCTGTGGTACACTCTGTAACCATCAGGGAAAACCTCCTTGTCTAATAGTCCTTCTTTTAACTAAGACTCTACCCCTATAAGGGAGCGTCCATCAACTACATAGCTCCATTCTGTCCTCCTGTGAACCCTCTCTCCTCCTATGTAGCCCGACGTGGCTTTTGCCTCTGCTCTCCCTCCCCCGCGTGGCACGTAGCTTTTTCCCGTATTGATTCCAGAAGACATTTTGTAGTACATTGTTTTCTCTTCTCAGACTATCGTAAATATATACGGAGATAAATAATGACAGAAATAAATAAATATTAACATGCTGTTGTGAGTTCTCTACCATAGTTTAATTGCAACAAATATCATGAATGAAAAGGTACGTGGCTTGACTTGGAAAGCCCCCCTCCCTCGTAGCCCAGTGTAGCTTTCCAGCTCCGTGGAGGCTAAGATATTTAAAAATTGTTTTTGATCGTAAGAGTCAAGCCTGGGCCGTAGGTTATTCGGATTGAATGTTAAACTGTAGATATCACAAAGTTAGGGGTGCAATGCGAGGCAAATCGTAGGTAGTCTTGCAATGCTGTAGGTGTACACTTTTTTACGTTATAATGATCCCTCAGGGGTTGTTCGCAGTCAGAGAGAGAGTGTGTGTGTGTGTGTGTGAACCGCAGTAATAATACTATAAATACAGAAATAAGTCTCTGTCTTTTTGTTACGTTTTGACGACCAAATGGCTATATCGATGTTGATGGAATTTGACAAGAAAATCTGTATGAAGGGCTCAGGATATTTTGTCCGGTATGTTTAATAGTTGTAGTCACGAAATTTTGAGACCTTATCGAATGGTGACAGAAATATGTTGGAAACTGATTCTCTTCAAGAGACTGGTTCGACGGTAGAATGATATAGTGATAACTTTCCTGTCATATTATGCCGACTCGGTGTTGTTTGGGTCCAATTTACCAACTTTCTGTATTCAATTCTGGCAAAAAAAATTTAATCTACGCGTACGAAGTCGCGGGTACGAGCTAGTAATCTATAAAAGAAGCATAGATATCACAATTTGTATCCGTGCAGCGTTGAAATAGTACTTGGATGCTGAACAGAGCTTCTCGTGTTCCAACTGCATTTCTGAATCCTAACTGTGTAGGTGATACATATTCTTCACAGAGGTTATATATCCTTCGGTGAATAACCTTCAGAAAGAGCTTTAATGTGTGACTCATAAGGCTTATCGTTCTGTAGTCACCACATGACTTTGCTCCGTGTTTTTTTGGTAATGTAATAAACTCTGATTTGAGCCAATCTTGAGGAACACTGCCAGAGTTGTAGATGTCATTGAACACTGTGGTCAACCACTTTGTACTATCTTTATCAAGTAGTTTTAAAAATTCTGCATTTATCTTGTCAGGGCCAGGATTTTTATCATCTTTCATTCCTTTTATTGCAGCTTGTACTTCAGTAAAAGGAGTGAAAGATGATCAAACTCCTGGCCCTGACAAGATAATTGCGGTATTTTTTAAACTGCTTGATGAAGATAGTACTTAGTTTATGGAAGCTCCCTAATCACTTGTGGTTCATGTATCTCTATTAAATTGCAAATTTTATTACTTTGTTCATTATACTTCTACTGTTCACCAATAACACTCTTATTTTTGGCTTTCTGGTGTTTTCAGCATTAACCTTTGTCTTTCCAGTTGTACCCTCGTCTGGTATTACTTCAAGAGCTGCATTTATTTCTTTAACATTTGCGGTTTTTCCTACCAATACTGTTCACAGGCACAACATCCAAAACAGAACAAGTGCCTCTTCGAAGCAACACATCTGTTTCCACGTTTATCCACCTCACAGCGTGGTTCAACTGTATCCGATCATGCGACTTAGAACCTGCATGAGTTCCACCCTAGTATGCTGTGCCTCCTTCACCATATTCCTCAGGTAACTCTCTATACTATAACTTGCGTTCCTATCAATACTACAGCCCACACCTCCCACTATCACTACTCTATCGTCCTTAGTGAAATCCCTGCAAAGTGATCCTACATCCTCTGTTATCTGCCCTAATGTTGCACTGGGTTTGAAAAAAGCTTGTGACCTGAGAGATACACCAGTAATAACAGGGATCAGGACATGGATGATAGTGTCCCCCTTAATTTCTCTTCTTTTTCTTGAACTAATGTAACCCTTCCATTCATCTTCAGGTGCAGGACATGTCTAGTAAAACACCGTCATCCGTCAATGACCTGGGACTAGCATTGCCTTCAGTTCCATGTTAATGTTTAATTTAAGGAAATTAGGATTTACAGTAACATTACTGACTGCAGCATGTGTCATCAAGCCAGACGTTGAACTGTTGGCAGCTGGAATTTGCAACTCCTAACGGCGAGCTTAAATCGACCGCTGTAATATTTGCTGGTCCAGTGACCGCTCGGTGGTTGCCCCGTCTGGCCCACTTAAAGAAACAAACTTTAATTTTAAATAATCGATTAAGTCTCTGGTACTTGATAGCTAGAACCGTTAGTACTAACATCAGAAGAGTACTCTAGCCCACCCGCCAGACAGCTTGTCTGTTATATGTTGCCACTTCGTCATTTAAGCGTACTTTCCATTCTATACTGATTGATTTCCTATAAACATTGTGGACTCTGACTTTCCCATCTATCAGCTGTACACTCAGCCTTCTCCAAACAAAAAAAAACAAACAAACAAACAAACAAAATCCTGTATCACCACATCTCTGACTTTATTTAGTAGGTAGAACTTATGACTAATGTTCGCTCAATCGCCGTGAGGCTGTGTCAGAACTTAATACCATATCGGTTTAGGCACTTGTCGCTTCGTGGGATGAGTTTTAATATTCCTTCCTGGTAAAACTCCTGTCCTTGCGTGTTCAGCCACGTTGTCGCGAAGTGTTTCACCTCCTCGTCTGAAGCGAACCGTCGGCCTACTAGATGCTCCTTCAAGTGATGAAAAAGTTGAAAGTCGCTTAGAGTGAGGTCCGGGATGTAGGGAGGTTGACGATGCCTTGCTAGGTCTGCCACAACGATGATCGTCTGTGACGTTATCTCTATCGGCCGCAAAATTTCAACACCATTCTGCAACATGCTCATGCGGACATGTGAAATTACAGTCTCTCTGTAAACCTCTATCAGCTGTAGTTGAATTTCAGCCGCAGTTACATGTTTCGCCCACAGTAATAGAATAACTGATCAGATTTCTTCACGAGATCAGTTTTCCAAACGAGTCGCCACTTGTGTTTAACTACAAATTGCTCTGTGGGTGGCGGATTGCTGAAACTCTGCTCAGTTGTCAATCATATGTATTAGAAGCCGGCCTTGGTAGCGTAGGGGCTAGAGCGTTAGCTCCGCATGCCAAAGGTCACCGGTTCGAGTCCGCCCGCGGGAATGGGTGTATGACCTAAGATGCTGAAAGCCATTATGTATAATTGTACATATTAGAATCACTGCACAGGCGCACACTACTAATTTCTCTATAACGGAAAATACTCCAGGAATATCGGCCTTGTAACTTTAGTTTCTGATCAACCGTTGTACAATTTCCTGCTATAGTATCTTTCTATGCAGCTGTAAACCAATTACCTTACTAGAAAATATATCTCTCTAGTCTGAATTAAAAATGGGATCCAGACTGCTTTGCAGCAAGCTGTCAAGTATTTAGGCTTTCCGTAGCTATTCTTTCCCTTTGTGGGTTGTTCAAAGTATGTTGCTGCTTAAGTTCGCCACTTAATCACAATTACCGGTAATAGAATGTAAGTTTTATAGCAGGTGAAAAGGCAAATTTTCTTTTCCTGAAATATGTTGATTTATTATTGTTCATGTTAATGAGCCTGTTATATTTAAAGGCCACCTAAGACAACATACATTTTGGCTGTGGGAAGTACAAGAATATGGAATATGTCAATTATCATCAGACTTAACCAGCTCCTCGGTAATAAGAGCAAACATGGCGGGTGAGTGGTAATGCTCTAGCGTCGTATTCGGAAGAACGCAGGTTCAATCCTTGTCCAACCATCCAGATTTCAGTTTTCCATTGTTTCCCAAAACCACTCCACGCGAATGCCAAGATGGTTCCATCATAAGGCCATGGCCGAATTCTTTCGCATTGCTTTCCTCCAGGGCCGGCGCTAGGAATTTTGGGCCGGGGTAAAATGGGCAACTTTTTTTAGCTCTACAAAATGGCCAGTCGACAATGATGGACAATGTGCGTATTCTTGGTTTCATGGTCTGAGAGGGCCCCTATAGTCGGTGATCGGGGCCCCCCCATCAGCCGGCGGGGCCCGGGCTACCTTTGACCCGCTTACCCCCCCCCCCCCCCAACGCCGGCCCTGCTTTCCTCCTCCAATAACCTTTGACATCGACGAGGCGTTAAACCATAAGCAAAATAGGTAACTAATAAAGAAATTTAAGAATATATTTGTATTATAGCCACTAAACATATACTGTACGAGTACATTCGTTTGAAATGTAGGTAGTTCCATACTAGTTATTATGCAAGAAATACACATTATTACCTATTGATTTTTATTGCTGCTGTTGAAATGCAGCCTGGACCCAAAAACAGACATTTTTTAGAGTTGAATCCAATTTTCCCCCCCTTTTTGTGATTCATTCAACAATTATAAATTACAGTACATTCATCTTAAGTAACTCCCATCATGGTTGGGTTTCATGGATATAAAACTGGCAGTTTCCAGTGATCGTTAACCATTAACATTATGGTGGTTTAATGTGAAATTAATGTATATTTGGTGCCCATAAAATATTCTCAAGCAATATCATCTAAGAAATGTTTGTATGAATTTTGAGACCAAAAGGATAATTCCTTTTAGAGTCATTCTCATTGTTTAGCCACCCTTAACACCCATTCCATTACAGTTGTCGCCCATTTCTATACTCTTGTTGTGTATGGGATAAATAAAAGTTTCTTTTGTAATTAAGATTTATCCTCACTTAAGGTCTGCCTACAATATTTCTTCTGTATGTCTCACAAACATCTATTGCACAGGTGACACAAAGCTCTTTAGATACATATTGATTGCTAAAATTATCTAGCCTTTTGCAGACTTTCACTAATCTTAACAATGATCAGTCCAGCAGCTGTTAGTGTATACTTGTAAGCATACATGTTAAGCTTCTGTAAATATGTATTGATATACTGTCACCCTGTCTGATTAAAGTTGTCTCTCACTAATTTTGTTTCTTCACGTTCTCACTGTAGGTTTACCCACTTGTCCAAATTTATCTTGATAGCTTCATTAATAAAAATGAGACACCTGCTCATCATTTTAATGTGAGATACACATCCAACCCCCCCCCCCCCAAAAAAAAATGATGGATATCTTGAGATTATATTCTTCTGCATCTAGATCAAGTGTATAACACTGTACATCTTCATGTTATTGTGAAATAACTTCTTCATTCACAGATAACAGTGTATTTATGCTTGTGGTTTTGTTAATTTTACTCATTGCCTTAAATATTTACTGCTAACTTACATTCAGTTTGAGGGAGAATGATATACATTCATACATAGGATTTTTCTTTCAGATACCAGTTTCTGTTACTGCACAGAAGCAGCTAATTCTGTATTGAAAAAATACAATATTCAAACAGTAACACCTTTCCATCAGCATTTAATTTGGCAGCTATCCAACAGAACTCTCAACTATTTATGTCCTACACACAAGTTTATAAATGCAGCTTGCTTCAGTTTCCACTGTTAAGCAGATACAGTAACAAGAGATACATGTTTGCACTCCATACTATGAACATGTACTCAAGGATGATTGTGCAGTAACTGGCTTGAAAGAAATGAGCTGTGATTTATATCTGTTTTACCTGTATATGGCAAAACATAATTACTTTTGTGATAAACCATAGGAGGTAATTGTGTGTGTGTTTTTGTGTGTATATGTTACTGTTTTGTGGCTTGTTAGTCATTAGAGGTAGGAAGGGAGCTGGAGGAACCAACTTCTAGCATTCACCTGCAATGATTTTGGGAAAATGAAATCTGTATGGCCAGATGGGAATTCGAACCCATGGACTCTGAAATGCTGGGACCAAGCATTAACCATTTACCAAAAGGCTTGATATAAGGAAATGAATGTATAAAGAGCTGTAGGAACTAAAAGATGTGTCAGAAGTAGTATGCAAACGTTCTTAGTTTTTTTTTTTTTTTTGGTTGGCTGGTTCCACCACAAAAATGTACTGATTTTTTCACAGAATTTCCTGAAAATAATTATTTATGAATTTGGTTGTATATGCTTCTCCACTGCCAAGTTAAATATGTGTAAAACAGCAGGTAGAAACAACTGAATATACAAATCCGAAGTTGTAAATTTTACTATGTCTATACAGTTTTCATGTACAATATACAATATTAATTCTCCATGCCAGAAAAAAAAACGATTAGTTCTTGAATAATATATTTGTATTATGTATGTCAAAAAAACAAGCTGCCAATATAACTCTAAAAATGTGATAAAGTAATAGTACAAAAAACGAGTGTTACATTTGTCTTATACAAACCTGCTTGTCTGATCAGAAGAAAGGTTCCTAAAATATATCAATTCAAATATGAACATTCCATCTACAAAGATCAGCAAATCAGTAGACTGTAACTGTCCATAACACAGGTTGTTACAAAAAGGGCACAGGTTTTGAATTATGTGACTGGTTGCTACAGCCCTTATGAAAGTGTCACAGAATTGATACATAGATTGGGCTGGGATAGTTTGGAAGACAGACGACGTAGCTTGCGTTCGAATTTATTGGAGAATATGCGCAAAAATTTAAATTTCGAGTGCAATGAAATACTTCTTCCGCCAACCTATTTAGGTCGCAATGACCGGAGGGATAAGATTAGAGAAATAAGATTCTGTACTGATGCTTTTATGTATTCCTTCTTTCCTCGTACCATTCGGGATTGGAATGCGTGGGTTTAGGATTGGTGCTTAGCACCCTCTGCCACCCACAATGTTTGTGATTTGCAGAGTATTGATGTAGATGTATATTATTATTTGTCAGCAGGTCACATTTTTGTGTATCAGGTTGGTATGCATAAGCATTCCGACTGGTGCTGCAGCCTTAATTTCTCAAATTGCTTCTGCATTGTACATCTAACAATGGAGGAGTTTACTGTTGCACAGCCTGCACTAGTTGTTAAAATGCTTTAATGCAACAGAGAAAGTTATAGTAACTGTGAGGCCTCTTTGGATGATTCTAGGTTACAATGACTTATGATAAAGTTCAATGAAATGGGTTCAACAGTAAATGTGAAAAGTTCTGGGCATCCGCATTCTAGCCACTCATTGAAAAAACATTGAGGTGGTTCGTGCAAAAATGGCTGATAAGTCAATGAAGTCTGTTTGTTGCTGTTCCCAAGAATTGGGCATAGGCTATTCTTCAGCGCTGCGAATTCCCTGGTATTACCACCCTTACAAAACTCAGTTAACACAAAACCTGAAAATGGTCATTCAAGAGAAGAGGCAACATGTTCTTGATTGGTTTCTGAGAAGACGACAGGAGAATGACTGCTTTACTATTACTATTACTCCGCATTTCACTAAAAGTGTGTGGCGAAGGGTGCAATGCACCTATCCGGGAAGGTAATGGTTTGGAAGGGATATACGGGATACGGCAGGAGGCGCCCATGAGCTAATGTGAGGAACCATCCCAGCATTCGCATGGAGTGATCTGGGGAAACCATGGAAAACCCAGATCAGGATGGCCAGAGTGCTTTATCGAAAGCTACTCCTTTTGGATATTATGATTAGTCGCCCGGTAAATCGTTTCTATTCCACTCCCTAATCGCTCGTGGAAAAAATGAGTACAGAAATGAATCGGTTCTGGCCCTGATTTCTCTCATCTTATTTTCGCAGTCATTCAGAGATATGAATGTTGCTGGTAGCAATATTTGTTTACTGTCATTCCGAAATATGTCAATCGTGAATTTTTCAAGTAGCTTCTGTCGAGAGCAACGCCTTCGGTGTTCCAGGTCTTCCCAACCTAACTCCTTCAACATCGCACTTATGCTTTCCCTCCAACTGTATATACCTGTCACAAATCGGGTGGCTCTTCTTTGGACCATCTCTGATGCCTCCATTAATCCCTTTTGATGGGGACCCCATACAGAGCAACAATATTCTAAGTGAGGCCGCACTAGTGACTTGTATGCAATCGATTTAACTTCCGGAGTGCATTGTTTTAAATTACGACCTAGAAATCGAAGCATACGATTTGCTTTCGAAATTACATTCTCGATTTGCTCATTCCACGACAAATTATTACGAATTGTTACCCCTAGGTATTTAGCGGAATCTACCGTTCTAAGGACAGTACCATTAATTGTATATTCCAAGCTAAATGGTGTCACCTTTTTACTTACACGCATGACTTGGCACTTCACCTGCCAATCTTTACACCACGTAATTATTTTCATAATATCGTCTTGTAACAAAGCGCAGTCGTCCTGGGTTGTGACTTCGCGATAAATAATAGCATCATCAGCAAATAATCTTTTCATCCCCCTTATTATGTCGCACAAATCATTAATGTATATGAGAAACAACAGAGGCCCTATCACGCTTCCCTGGGGATCCCCGGACCTCACTTCAGTAAGTGATGAATGCTCACCGTTAAGAACTACACACTGTGTTCTGCCCTCCAGAAAGTCTGCAACCCAGTTGCATATTTGTCTAGATATGCCGTAACCATGAAGTTTCCTAAGTAACCTAGTGTGAGGCACAGTGTCGAAAGCTTTTTTAAAGTCTAATAGCACTAAATCAACCTGAGATTGCTCATCTATACTACGGCTTAAGTCGTGAATTAAAAGAGCAAGTTGTTTTTCGCAGCATTGGCCTTCTCTGAATCCATGTTGATTCGGGTTTAAAAGCTCATCTTCATCCAAAAACCGCATGACATTTTAATAGATGATGTGTTTGAAGATCTCTCGGACGTGCAGCCGGGTCATTTGGTCGTAGATGTACGAATTTTCCATGGCATAACGTGCCATCATCTTCAGGTAGCGTCTAGTGGTCGGCGTGAGGAACGCAGTCCAGGACACGACTGCTGGTCTGCTCCGCGCGCATCGATATTTATACCCTCCGACCCCGCCCTCCCACTCCCGCCATCGGAGCGCAGCACTCTTGCTGAGCATTTTTGTGCCATCTCCTCTGACCCATCAACTCCAAAATTTCTTCTATGATCCAACATTTTCGGGCGGCTTGTTTCGTTACCAGCTCTCATTATTTCAGTCTTTAACGCATTCCATTTATCCTCAATTGAGCTCTTTTCAGAGTTACTTCTTAGACCCATGTCTACCATTTCTGCAAACTTTTCTTTCATGATAGATTTGTTTCAATTCCAGTCAGTTAGGTTCGTATTGCTTCTTTATTCCCCTAAATTTCAGCTTACACTTCATAATATCAAATTGTGGTCAGAGTCTATGTCTGCTCCTGCATATGCTTTACACTTTACAGTCTAGAACTTTATTCCTTACGCTCTGTTTGACCATGATATAATCTAGCTGCTATCTGGCTGTATCCCCTGGACATTTCCAGGTTTATATCCTTTTAGCATGATTTATAAATTGTGTGTTCACTACAACTGGTTATATCTTTCATAAAATTCTAACAATCTGCTTCCTTGCTCATTTCTTTCTCCTAAACCAAAACTTCCTACAGTAGTCCCCTCTTTTCCTTCTCCCAATTCCAATCATCCATGATGATTATTTTCCTCCCTCTTCATATATTGGATTAATTCTTCAATTTCAATGTATATTCTCTGTATTTCTTCATCATCTTCCTGTGACATTGGCATTTGCACTTGTACTAATGTAGTTGGGGCATGCTTAGTTTCTAATCACATCAAAATAATTCTGTTGCTAAACTGTTCATAGCTCACCCTTTTCCCTATTCTCTTATTCATTACAAATCCTACACTAGTGATTCCATCGATAGCTTGTGTGCTAATTATCCTGTGTTCCACAGATCAGAAATCCTCTGTGTCCTTCCATTTAATCTCACTAATCCCAACAACATCTAAATTAAGTAGTTCCATCTCCCTTTTTGAGTTTTCTAATCTACCTGCCCTATTCAGACTTCTAGCATTCCATGCTCTGACTCGTGGAATGTGTCTATCCATTCTGATGACTCCTCCCCGAGCAGTCCCCACCCAGAGATCTGATTGGGGGACTATTTTACTCAGGAAGAAGCCATCATACTATATGTAATTTCAGAGGATTACATGGCCTTGGGATACTCTTAGGGGCTTTAATGCAGTGGTTTCCCACTGCCTTCTGCATCCCAATGCCGTTGATCATTTCTGATTCTTCACCCCTTAGGGGCTGTTTCCGACCCCATGGGCAAGAGGGTGCCTTGGACCACTCCCCGCTCTTCCATTCAGAGGCCATTGGCAAGCGGTGGGTGACTCCTTATACCGGGAATCTTTCAACACCAGAGCCTTGTCTGTGCAAACAGGGTGCACCAAGGAAAGAAGAGGTTGACACTTGGTTGGAAAAGGCTAATATAGTCTCCCCAAACCCTTACACCCCTTAATATTTTATGTATATATTATAGCCACCCCATATATTTTTATAAAGTAAATTTGTTTAAAACAAGGGCAGTTCCATTCTAGTTACTACGCAAGAAATACATATTATTACCCGATGTTTATTGTTACCATTAAATGCAGAAGTTTCCTATAGTTGCATTAGAATTTGTCTTTTATTAGATTCATACAATTGTAAATTACAGTACATTCATTCTTTGAAATGCCAATCATTGTTAGATGTCATGGATGTAGGTGTGGTACCTTCCAGCGATCAGTTACCATCTAACATTATGGTAGTTAAATATGAAATTAATACATATCTGTTGGCAATAACATATACATATTTATAAATATTATCACCCAAGGTAAATTTGGACAAATTTTGAGACCAAAAATATAATTCCATTTAGAGTTGTTCTCGTTGTGGGACCACCCTTTATGCCTGTTCCAATGTCACAGTTTTCACCCATTTCTGCATTCCTGTTGTATATGGTACAGTAAATAAAAGTTACTTTTGTAATCTAGATTTGCAACACTTGAGCTCTGCCTATCCCATTTCTTCTTATATGTCTCACAAATATCTATTTTGCAGGTTACATAAAGCTCTTCACTTACATACATACATATTGATTGCTAAATTTATCTAGGCTTGAGCAACTTTCACTACTCTTAAAAATCTCAATCCAGCAGCTGTTAACATTTATTGGTAAGCATGAATCATTAGCTTCTATAAAGAAATGCAGATATTACTGTCACCTTGTCTAATTATATGTAAGTTTCATTAATTTTGTTTCTTAAAGTTTCCACCGTAGGGCCAAATTTATAGCACTTAAAGGTAAAATCATCCTTTACATCAAATGTGACATAATAGCTTCATTAATTAAAATGAGACATTTGCTCAACATGCTACTGTGAATTACACGTCTCCCACCCATGGATGGGATATTTGTAGATATCCTAAGATCATATTCTTCTGCAACTGGTCCAAGTATATATACATTTTCCTAGTATTGTGAAATAACTTGTTCATTCACAGATAACATTGTATTTAGTATCTATGTCTGTGGGTTTGTTAATTTCACTCATTGCCTTAAATGATTACTGTTAACCAACTTCCAGTTTGAAGCAGAATAATACAAACAACTTTTTTCCCCTCTTTTTTCAGATACCAGTTTCCATTATTTCACAGAAACATCCAATTCTGCATTAGAAAAACATTATGCTCAAACAGTAACACCTTATCAACAGCGCTTAATATGGTGACTGTCCCAGAGAACTCTCAGCCATGTACGTTCTACAAACAAGTTTACAGCAGAGTTACCAACCATTTATGTATGCAGCTTGCTTGTTTCCACTGTCAGACAGGTATAGTAACAAGTTTTACTTACTTGGACTCCCTACTACGCAGTGCAGAATATTCAAAAAGAGATCAGTGATTGATTTAAATTAAATGGAGAGCAACGTTTTGAATTTTTTTCTCACTTTACTAAAACATGAAAATGGAGAATAGTTCTTATTAATTTAGCATTTGATGCATACATGATATTTATGTAAATTAACTCACAAAATTAGAATAAATTAAAAACATAATGTAATTATAACCATAGAAAATGGCTATGTTGACCACGGGTGACTGCAAGTTCAGATACGTTTCTATTTTCATGAGGATGAACATAGCCCGAAATATTGTGCTTGTGGAGTGATTTTAATTGCTGCTTCATCTTTGGCGAGTTTTGGTTGTATTTTGTTTTTACTTTCCATATAAGTAGAACCTCACAGATTTTCTTACTCCTCCATTGTAGCTGAAGCTATTAAATTAGTGGCGGCTCTAGTCGTAGTGACACTGAGACATGTCACCATCTACTAATCAAGAATAAACAAATTAAATAAATAAATGTAGTGAAAGGATAATAAATATTTATAAAAGCGATATTTCCTAATATACTATTACTTATGTAAGCTAGGGAAACTATTGAACCCCATCTGTTGGCCAGACCAGTGAACTATTTCACTGTCATGGAGACAGCTTTGATTTGTCACCAATCGCGCATGAGCTCTGGCGTTTTCGCGGTAATATTCAAGAGTGCAGGGGCCGCTTTACAGGTGGCCGTTGGGGACAAGTTTGTTCTGTCTCAAGCTGCCCCGGGCAGTGGGCAGACACGCAGTCGCTGGTACATTACAGCGCTCAAAAAAGTTAGTAACACTGTCGGTAGAGCGCATCAGCACCTACCACCATTTTTTGTCAAATTCAGCTACATCCCCTAAGACAGCGTTTCTCAACCTGTGGTCCGCGAAGATGGTTCAGGTGGTCCGCAGGTAGAATATTATAAATTTTGATACCGTATGCCTACTTTATAAGGTAAATCCCATTTTTTTTTACTTTTTACTGGTACTCTGATCGAAAAAGATTGAGAAACGCTAGTCTAGAAGCTCTATTAATTTGAGGAGGCAATATTGCTTCTATGTCTTAGTTCCTTTAAAGGAGAATTACTCAAGTTCATTAATGCATGTAACAGAAAACGGCTCTCAAGCGAAATGTGTTCAACTGTCGTCGTGGTCATCGAAGGCTGTGCCGAATTAAGAAAGTATGGACTATGGTGCCATAGGCACCCAAATTGTTTTCGGTCCCACTGTTTTTTTAAAAAGTTACCTGATTTTTATAAGTACAAAGAAAAGGTTTCGTAGATGACTAACTGAATTGATTATATTTTTCATCCAACTAAACAAAATAATTTTATAATTTATGATATTTTGAAAATTATTTTTATGAATGTTGTACACTACAATGAAACCAAAAATTTAATTTTCATATTACTTTGTTTATTTTGGATGTTTATATTTATTTTTTAATATTTTTATTAAATATTTATATTTAATGAAAAAAGTTAACTCACAAGGGGCCTTTAAAAAAATGGAGGCTCGAGGTTACTGCTTAGTCATGCCTATTGGGTAATCCAGTATTGCCTGTAGGTCAACTCGTCAGTTTTTCACTAATCAGTGATTGTTTGTTTACTTTCTGGTCAATCTTCAAGCATTTATCATTGATTAATTTCAAAATCATTTATTTAATCCAACAGTACATGCAGGCAATGACACTTTCACATGTTGCAGATTTTTAAGTTGATTCTTAGCGAACTCTGAGCTTTTCTTCCAACCACCTTTCACTTCAACAATGAAAATCAGTAAACCATCAAAAAGTTCAGCGTTGTCACTACATGAGCAAATTACTTCGGCCGCCACTGTATTAAATATAAACAATTGAACAAACAATGCCTCATCTGGCAGGTGTAAGAGTAGTTACATCAGGGTCGCCAGCTGAATTTAAACTCTCCAAATTCCCAGGAAGACATACAGTGGGCAATCCTGCAAAATGTGCAGCACAGTTTGCAACAAATTTTCTACAGTTAAAGGATTTCATGTAATAATATGTGTAATTTTAAAATATTTAATACTCCAGTGTTTAACTTTTATCAATGAATAAATCATCTCAATTGATAGATAATTTCATGAATCTGACAATTATCTTGAGAAACTAAATTTTTAAAATATTTTTAAGGCCCACTACAATTTCACAGAATAAACAATCAACTGTATTTTAAAATCATTTAATCTATTTTTTTATTTTAAAAAAGTCGGTTAATTCCATTTAATACACAATTCGTATACGGAGTAGGCACACAACATCAACTTTATTAAATTTTAGAAAATTGTTCAGAATCTTTGTTCCTTACAGTCCTCTAAATTAAAACTATAACACCAGAAATTTGTTTCATTTCACACTTTATCCTTAACCATCACAATTTGTGTAGCATCATGCTTATAGCTTTGGACGTGATTATGTGATTCAGTGTGAGATTGTCATTTAATTACTAGTAACAGTTTAGCTCTGAAACTTAATATTATAACATAAACTATTATATACTATAGTTGCAGATACAGCAATTTTAGCTCTGATGATTATTTTCCAGAAGAACAGTAACTAACTTGTTTTTATGTCTTGAGCCATAGTTAATGTGTTATCTGTGAATGATAGTGTCTGAATTCAATTAAATGAGCAGTGATTTATATTTTTTTTACCTGTATATGGTGAAACATAATTACTTTTGTGATAACTGTGTGTGTTACAGGTTTATGGCTCATGAAGATCATTAGAGGTAGGAAAGAATTCGGCCATGGCTTCTAGAGAACCATCCTCTATCATTCACTTGCAATGATTTTGGAAAACCAACTTGGATGGCCAGACAGAAATGCAAACCTGTCAACTCTCAAATACCTGAAGCAAGCATTAACTGCTTACCAAACAGGATTGGTACATGGTACCTAATGTATAAAAATATGTAGGACCTAAAAGATATGTTTCCGAAAGTAGTGTGCTAAATTTATTTAGTAATTTTGGTTCCTCCACAAAAATGTACCGATTTGTTCAAACAAATTCCTTATAACCATTATATACGAACTTGGTTGTGTATGCTACTGGATAATGGTGACAAATGTAACTGCCGCTAAGCACTGAAAATAAGATAAGGAAAATAACCCATCACACATGAACGCAGGGGGCCAGACGAACACAAATAAACACACAATTTACAATATTTAGGTTAGTAATCTTAATCATGTAGGAGGGAAGACATATGACAGCAGGACATACCACACAAATAAACCAAAGATGAAACAAGGGAGGATGAGGATTGAAGCAGTGGTGAGGGGAGAAAGTTGACCGACAATAATTGTGAAACAGAATAATCTCTGTGACGATCAGTTGAGGTAAAATAATTTTTTTCAAAAATATAATTTGAATCTGTTATAAGAGTAAATAAAATTAGAAAGATATAAAAAATATAAATTAACAAAGTCTATATGCACTGTAAATTTGTGACAGGCTCTTATGGTTGAGGCCAGGTGTCTAGGATGTGTTGATAGGCAAGTTCACATCTACAGAGTTCTGAAGAGGTAATAGTATCTGGAAAAACTCTGACAGCTCTAACCATAAAATATATGTTAAGATTGTTGGAATGATGTGAGCTGGTATGGATGGCTTAGATTGACAGTACAAACTTTTTGCGTGTGGCCATCCATCCTGTAAGACAACTGTTAAGTGGTGAGATCAATATAGCAAGCAGTGCGGTGAAGATAGGCAAGTTAGTAAATTAGGTGAGTAGTAGCACAGGTGGCATGCCCAATAATAAGAAAGGATTACCCTGTGATGGGATTAAAACAGGAAGTGGTTACTGTTTGTTTTGCAGTGGAGACTATTGCAGTGGAAAGATCCATGCAGAAGTCTAGAACAGTCAGAAGGTACATACTCGGTAACCAAGATGGCCAAATCAGAAGGTATGCTAAAGCAAGTGTGAGGGGCATTGTATAGGATTTGGGGAAGGATGACACACATTCCAGGGAAGAAATGTAGAAAGACATGATATTGCGAAGGATCTGGTTAATGGATTCCAGGCCAGGAGAGAACTGGGTGATGAATATAGGTCTGAAGTCAGCTTTAGGTGCTCAACTCCCACTCTGCACCTCTTGAAGCTGACCGCATTCCAATATGTGTGAGGCAGCATTGTATCCAAAGGCTTGGCTATAACTAATTTAATTGTATCCCTGAATGGAATGATATGATCTAGCTTCTTTGAGACAAATATGTATGACAATCATAGCATAATATCCGTGTTTATCTGTGAAGTTTATTTAAGAGTCTTAAGATCTCTGAATTCAGATAATTTAATATCAGAAGATTGTGCCTTTATTTCCCTTTACATAGGTTGCATAAGACATCTCTATTTTATTCCCCTAATGATGGGCAGATAAAGGCTGATTTCACCCAGATAGATCTTTCACAATTGGTATGATCTATTAATACCTAGGAAGATAAACTATGTTGCTTTGTAATAGTGTAGTCACCTGGTGTTTGTATGGATGGCTGGCAAGTGGGTTCTATGAGTTTTCCATACCATTTCCTATGACTTGCGCTGCATATCTTCATGTATCTTCTGCTCTCGAGTTCTTGTTCTTCTGACGATTCCTCTTCTTCTCTTGTACTGCTAACTAACTACTAAATAAACATGAGCATCGAGGGTTGAGCATGTATCTAGGAGAGGTAGCGGACCGCTAAGGGTTCCTTGAATCAAATACCATCAGAAAACCTCGTTTAATCTGTACTAAAACTGTAGTCCAACTACAGCTGATGTTGTAAACCTGAGGTATTCCGTAACCCCTGTTACTGAACATAGGGATGAGACTTAGACCTACAGTATACAATTAGCAAATAATGTTAAGGTTGGTGCAGTGACTAAGTATTCCGAGGCTCTAGCTGATAACTTGTTGCCCAACAGTGAAGAAGTGAGAGTGATCCATATATTCTGGCTTTCTGGTAAAGTATCAGCTTGCGTGCTCAGAAGCACATGTGTAGCTTGTACTTTGGACTAGCATTGCAATGGATGTCATCTTTGCGGAAGTGGAAATATAAATTTATAATTATTTAGATTTTAATATTTTATCAAATAAAATCAAAATAAGTATATTTTTATGCCAAATTCTATCTTTTTTCATAAGTAATATCTATTTCAATATCTATAATACTGCCACATTGATTTATTTTTGCCTCATCTTTCAACAACAAAGACAGGATGATTTCACAAGTGAACTAATTTATTTACATAACTACACACGCATCTAAAAAAAAATCTTTGTTATATGAACTTTGTGGAGTTCATGGCTTGACTAAATCAAGCGTCGAGCACAAGGCCAGGCCACCGCACATCTCCATGCCCGCCATCCGCTTTTCCACCATTATTGTGGCAGATATTCAGTCCCACTTGTAGGACCATGAAAGGTGTTACAGGACTACATGTAGGGTGTGTTGGATGTTTTGGACTCCGAGACAACCAAAACGGGACCTTGCCATCACAAAAGCTATGGCATTGGATCATATTGGAGGAGACATCACACAAGTGTGCGATGACAACACTTGTGTGCTGTGATAAAGTACGAGTGGAAAGGATTGCTTGAAAAATTTTGTTGGATCCCTTCTACGAGTTAATGGGTGAGCACATCCAACGGTAGTTCTACACCGATGTTCTCTTAAGTTGGACCGTGAATAGGCCGCTTTACTTTACACTTGTAAATTCATCGCTTAGGTAATAACACCGTTTAGTTTATCGTTATTTTTATTTCAAGATCATCAGAAGAAAAGAAACATGTTGTAGTTAGCTAAGTGACCATGGGCAGAATCTTGTACAAAGAGAAAAGAATATATATTGCAACGTAAACAAAACATCTGCTATACATCCACAATAAAAATTTTGGGTGCGAAAGTGGATGTAGGATTTCACGCGAAAGTTCTGCACTTATGGATGCGGAGATCCGTTACATCCCTACTTTGGACTGATGATCGGCGGATTCCGAGTCGAAAAAACAGGACGTGCTAACTCGACGTCTGTTTGCTGTGAAACTTAACAAACTTACATGTGTGAGTGGAGACTTTTCCGGCATACTGATTCAATGTAAGCTACATAAGTGTTCAACTGGATAGTGTCATAAAACACAATGTTTTGACAGCTGGCTCTGCTGTCTGCATCAGGTGTGGAAAGCTTCAGGTGATGTAAGCCATAAGTCACCTCCCACACTGGCTTAGTAGAAGTCCATTACTTACAAAAAAGCAGCTCGGCGAAGACTGGCGGTTGCTGGACCACCCAATCACAGCGTGGCTGAACTAAAGGCAAGTGCATATGGATCCATACCAGGTAGTCGTCTACTGATGCTTGTATAACTGACCAATCCATGCACAGCAGAAAGGTTAAACCCTCCTGCTGCCAGTTGCTGCGTCATCCAATAAGAGAGTGGCAGAATTGGAAGGCGTGATCCGCCAATTGTGTATGCTGATGTTACGCACTGCTTATGGAGCCGTACCAGGTAGCCAGAAACCATCTACTGACACTTGCAAAGTCTGTGCACAGCAGAAGCTAGGACGATATGGCCGGATATGCTGGTCAGCCAGTACTGAATTTTTGTTAACACTGGCTGGCTTAATCAACAGCATCATTTGCATATATTACTCCATGTTGTGAAGATTAGTCTCGCTCTTTTCGGAGATCTCTAATGATTGGCGTCCATGCTTCGCGCAGGTAGTCTGCTGTACCTATTGATGATGCTATCACTTGGCCTCATTTCCAATGCCTTGCTTATTCTCCCAGAAGGAGAATGGGCCAACCAGCATCCCGGACTGCTAGCATATCCGGACATATCGTCCTAGCTTCTGCTGTGCACGGACTTTGCAAGTGTCAGTAGAGAGTTTCTAGCTACCTCGTACGGCTCCATACGCAGTCCGTAACATCCACATACCCAATTGGCGGATCACGCCTTCCAATTCTGCCACTCGCTGATTGGACGGTCCAACAACTGGCAGCAGATTGGGTCAACCTCTCGCCAGGTTTCTGCTGTGCATGGATTGGTCAGTTCTACAAGCATCAGTAGACGACTACCTGGTACGGCTCCATATGCAGTTGCCTTCCAGTTCTGCCACGCTGTGTTTGGGTTAGTCCAGCAACCGCCGGCAGACGGGGTACTATCTTCGCCGAGCTGCTTTTTGTAAGTAACGGACTTCTACTAAGGCAGTTTAGGCGGTGACTTCTAGCTTACATCGCCTGAATCTTTCTGCATCTGATAAAAACAGCAGAGCCAGCTGTCGAAACATTGCGTTTTTATGACACTATCCGGCTGAACACCCGTGAGGCTTACATTGAAACATACACAATTTTGATATTAAAATGTTAAACTAAATGACTTCCTGTTACAATAGGTCTCTGATAACTACTGCCCACGATTCTGTGTTTGCAGTTTGCTTTATTTTTTTTCTAATGCTACCATACTATCTTTTACACCAAAGGTGGTACAACTTGTTTCAATATATAAGCATCCTTCCAATTCAGCTATGTATGTCACATCAATCAGTACCAAATCAAGGCCAGGCCAGGACTGAGACAATAATCTGCCAAACGCAAGTTTCTGTACTAATGTGGTTATCCATTCAAGTGCTAGGTTTGCGTATGGTATATTAACCTTAGCTCTTCAGGTTGAAGTTCAATTCCATGATTTTGGAAAGACTTAAAAAATTTAATACTATATTAGTGCATTTAAAGATGATTATATTTACACCAAGAAAATCATTGTCAGATCAGTGTCATAAGAAGTTGGAAACCATTTGATCCTTGCATGCAAGCAAACAAATCTGCATTTTTTTTTACACAGTCAGGTGGCATTCCAGAATAGGTTGTGCTTGTCATGAAGTAAGATCTGTACAATTTTTTTTATGACAAAAGGGCCAAAAGTGAGCATTTTCAGTGAACAATAAAAGAGAAAGAAATCATCTGTATTCAATTTTCTTCCATAGACAAGGTGGAAGTATTATGCTGTCTGCTGTGCAAGTGGTAGTTTCCTGGGGAGGTGGTGGTCTGTAAAATAAAATTAAGTAGGATTTTCATTTTCCTAAGATAACAGCAGAGTTCCTCAAAAATCTTCGTAACATATACACATGCTAGCAAAAGTTGTAGGAATGGACTGACCTGGTGTGGATTGATGTGGTCCTCAAAGACCCCCTACTTTGTTTTTTCCTCGTCGAGGTCATTAGAGGCGGGATGGGATTTGGGACAAGGAATGGGAAGGAATTTGGCCATGGCCTTTTGAATGAAGCATCCCGGCATTTGCCTGGAGTGATTTGGGGAAACCATGGAAAACCCAAATCTGCACGCCCAGACATGGATTCGAACCGGCGTGAGGCCAGAATGTTAACCATTCACCCACCGAACTCGGTCCCTACTTTGGACTGAGATCAAATGGACTCTGGTAAAATGATCGCTCATGTATAGCAGTCTTTAAAATTTTTCTCAGAAAAATTAAACTAAAAGCACACAAAGTTTTGTTATAAAAAATATGATATGCAATTAAAGAAATTAAATAATAATCATAAGGATTCTAATATTTAAACTTCACAAACTATCATCTAAATCTGTGTTTTTAGTTTGTTGAAAAATAAAATAAAATATTAGGCACGTTTATAATAAGGCGCAATCTTTAAATATTTAATATTATATTATATTTAAATTATTTAATTTGTTTTTAATTTCTTATTCAAGTTTCTTCCCGTTTTCTACATTTTAACATACTTGAATTTTTAATATAATTCTTTGATAGGAAAATCTTCTATTTCATCCTAGGCTTCCTAAAGTTTTTACTCTCTATAACCCAACATAAAACAACAGAAGTTTCTTTTTTCCCAAATATCTACAGCAACTTTATTCAATGTTAATTCTTGAGCTTTATGATTTGTGATTGCAGAAGCTAGTTGTAATGGAAACTGTTTTCTTGAACAAGTGAGATTCCGTATTTTATAAAATTTAGTTGGTTGAATCGGAACACAACCACTATTTTCATAAGTTGAATGAAAATAATTTTCAAAACGAACCATTATCACTCATGGCATTATATATATATATATACACGCTAATAAAAATAATTACAAATTTTTGCAAAAATAATGATTGATGACATGTATAGAGATGACTTTGAATTATTAGCGCAAGCTAATTTATGTTTAATTTCACATCTTCCACAAAAATCTAAAAATTGTCTCCTAGTGTCGCTCACCCTAATAATATCAGTGGAAGATTCTGACTTATAAAGTTTATGGACACATACGTCCAGATCGGAAAAATTTTAATGGGACATAATTGATTAATGATATTATATCGGTTTTCCAGCAGAGGAATAGTAATAAATATCAGTCAGCATTGTACACGCTTTCATTAGGTATGAATTCATTGTAAGAAATATTTCTACATTTTTACAGTTCACAAAGGAAAGTTTGAATTAATATTTGAGGTAATTATGTACAGTCTGTATTTGTTTTCATAGCAAGATTTTTGTACCTTAATTCCATCTAAAAGGAAAACTCGATTGATCAAAAGAATTAAATTTTCCTTCCCAAAACAATCTTTATTTACTCAAAGCAATGCAAACCTAACAGTGAAATTATTATTAGCCATTTTAAACACCTTTTAACTGAAGGATTACGAAGTTCAATACAGTATGGACAACATTTGCCTGAAAAACAACAAAATCAAAGATTTGAATTCTGGACTGTGTATCGAATCCGTGTCCTATTTAAGTGGAGAATCAAAGAACATGTGTAATATGAACCACAAACACAAGGGAAAATGCACCAGATGACCAAAATGTCACCATAGTAATTCAACTACTTTACAAAAAATCAGTAGACTTGTCTGAAAGCTGAATAGTTACCAACATATTGCATGCATACAACACAGAAACTGCTCCTGTTAAAGAAAATCACCAAATAAAAATAACCCGCTGTTGTTACTACTGAATTATTTCGTAAAACTCGAATATCTTGATCACAACTCGTCATTTCACTATATCAAAAACCTATGACACACAATTCAATAGCAATAACACAGAATAACTCTCCTTCTTCCAAATTGAATCACGCAGTTGACTGGCTGCGGTTGATTGTAGAACATTTCTAAATAGTGGGACTCTATCAAGGACTGGGGGCAAGAAACTGAAAGGAATTCGGCCAAGGCCCTTTTGATGGAAGCATCCCGCATTTGCCTGGAGTGATTTGGCAAAACCATGGTAAACCCAAATCTGGATGCCCGGATGGCGATTCGAACCCGCGTCCTCCCGAATGCAAGGCCAGAGTGTTAATCGACTGGGAATTCAAAATGAGAGGGGAACAATACAGAATAGTATTATGAAGATATGGTGATGAAAATAGTTTTCGTTGAGGCACTTTACTGACAAATTAGCCTATATTTTAATCAGTGGCTCGGTGATGTTGGAGACATAGCCATTATCTTTGAAATTCAGACAGTGTTTTCGAAGCAGATTCTGGGTGATTGCGTTGTATAATAAGAACTTTCATTTTATCAAATTTTTTTTATGGTTCTTGTGTATGGCTTCATTAAACTACCCACCTTCATGCCTTTTTGGTTTGTTTTGGCTACGGGGAAACATATTTCTCCCGTTAAACAGTTCTCAAAATCTCCATGTAATTTTGAGTGTCTCTAAGTTTTGCATAGTTTATCATTAAAATTATACAGTTATTTAAATAACCGATTAAGGGAGACAGCGGGATTTCCTTGAAGCATACCGATTAGGTGTACCTTCCTTTCATTCTTTAATTTTGATTAAACTTTACATAATCTATCAGTTAAATTATATAGTTATTTAAATAACTGATTAAGGGAAGGAGTGAGATTTTTTTGTATAATTACAAAACCACTGCACCTACATTTACACAAGTCACAGATTTACCTACAAAGAACATTCAACAACCACAGATAATCTTTAATACAAAAAAAAATTAAACTAATATTTATCTTTCTGGAGAATAAGTTCTCAGGTCGACATCGAACTCACAAACTACACTTTTGGTGAACAGTTTATTTGATTAATGAAATCTGCTTTCCTATATCAATAATTAATACTGTATTTGACTGTGGAAGGATATCCATCATAACATGTTCCTGGTGTGCATGTAATTTTTGTTTCAAAGTTTTTTTATGATTTACATCATCCATCATTTGCGTATTCCTCAACGGATAATAAATAATTCGGATACTTTGTTTCGAAACATATTTGTAATGGTACAAGATATAAATTTAAAAAAAAAAAAAAAAAAAAAAAAAAAAATTGGCGGGTCGTGGGATCGAACTGAGGACCCCCCTCCCTCCCCCCAGAAACACACCACCTCAACACGCACAGCTAAACGGATGTTGTTGACAAACGGTCTTCCATAGCGGTATAACTTATTTAGTCACAATTTTTACAATAATTTTTTTTATCACAAAATAATGATTGATGGCACATCTAGAAACGACTTTGAATTAGTATGTTCAATTTCACGTCTTGAGGTGCAGCAGTTTTTACAAAAAGTGTACCACAAAAGGGCACAAATCATCACCTAGTATAAGGGCTTGCTTTGCTTGCCTTATAAAATAAAATCATCATACTATTTACCAAAGTTTCATAGCTGAGGGCTGCAACACAGAATAAAAGTATACACTATTTGGAAAGACCCCTTAATGAATATGGGAGATTGATGAATTAAGAAGTGTCAACCGTGTGGTTTACTATACTATACTGTTTATCAGCACCAATATATACCTTTTTCAAGCCGAGGATTAGCAAAATGTCAAAAATAATTCTGTGGACCACTAACTTACATGAATATTTTTTTTTCTTCTTCTTATATGTATATTATTAACATTTGGGGCGCATTGGACTATACCATAAAACATAAAAAGCTGAGCATGGTCCTCAACCCAAAAGTTGGTTGGACATCAGTCCGGAATCAGAGGCAGGACGGCCCATTTGTTTTCTCCTAGCTTAACCCAGTAATCCTGCCAGGTAAACGGGGCCTACAGTTTATCTTGGAATCTGAACCTCATATTGCACAGCAAGCTGTGCCAGAGGCAGATGTCGGGTTAAGGGTCTTTGAACATCCCCTCCAAGATAGGGATTTGAACTGGGGACCGTTCACTCTCCAGTCAGATGCCTTAAGCACGCAGCCACCAGAAGGCTCTCATTAAAACATAACAAATCTAAAAGCACGTTTAGAATTCCTACCTAATTTATATATTTATTTATCAGTCTTGTTTCATGGAACCCTGCTGAGGAAGGACCTCTGGGATGTGAAACATGTCATGGTTAATACACATACATACAATATGAGTCATAACCATAGTAAAAACAATTATACGTTCCAAAGACAAATATAGAGAATAACAATAAACATTAATTTTTTAAAAGTCGTATTGAATACAATTAGTTTGTTCAAATTCTTGAATGGAATAGGAGCAGTTGCCAATAAAATAATCTCTCAGTTTTTCTTTAAATATATATTTACTATCTGTAAACTGTTTAATTTCTTGGGTAGTTTATAAAACAGATGTATACCAGAATAATTAACTCCTCTTTGTACTTATGACAGAGATGTTTGTATTTTGTGCAATTTATTTCTGTTTCTTGTATTGAAATTGTGTACCTGTGAATTAGAAGTAAACAGGTTAAAATGATCTATGACAAAGTACATGAGAGAATATATATACTGAGAAGTCATTGCAAGAATATTGAGTTTTTTAAAAAGTTGTCTGCAAGAAGCTCTTGGTTTTACCCTACACAGCATCCTAAGGGGGCATCCACAAATTACGTGAGGTGTTTTTCCGGATTTCTGGAGCCCCCCCTCCCCCCTGGTGAGATTTCGTGAGATCTGACCGGACCCCCCCCCCCCCCCCCTCTGGTGAGATCTGGTTCGTGAGAACCCCCCCTAGAAATATCGCCCTGGAAACTTTTGTATGGACCTTTTTGTTTTGCTCTACTGTCCCCAAATTTTTCGCAAAATCTCACGTGAGATTTCCATAGACCCCCCCCTCCCCCTTGGTGAGATTTCGCCGGACCCCCCCCCTCCCCTATTTCACCTCACGCAATTTATGGATGCCCCCTAAAGCTCTTTTGTGTTATAAAAACTTTCTTACTTTGTGAAGAGTTTCCTCAAAAAATTATGCCATATGACATCACTGAATGAAAATATGAGGAGTACACCTGTTTCGTTAATTCTAGATCTGCTGTTAGAGAAAGTGTTTGTATTGCAAAGGTGGCACTACTTAACTTCTTCAGTAGTGAAGTGATATGTTCATGCCAACAGAGTTTCTCATCTATTTTAATACCAAGGAATTTTATACTCTTGTGAAATTTTAAGTGAACCATTAAAAGTGAATTATATATCAAACCATCTTAATGTTTATTAATTAAATGAATAATGTTATAAGTTACAGAAGGAGAGGGTGAACTAAGGGGAAAACCAATAATATTGCACTATTCTCACTGTTAATTTACTTAATTTTCTGCCCATCCAATCTTCATGGATGACATTATATATTAAAACATGAGTTTATTCTAAGTATACAGGAGAATGGGTCTTATGTATCTCTGGCAGGAAGTTCTCATGCTGATTTCTTTATTCATTATTGTATCGGCCTTCAATTTTTTATCATTTTTGACATTCTACGTGGCACTACCACATTACAGTTAAGAACTTATAGGTACAAGAAACTAGTTTTACACTTTTCTCCCGTTATTGTTCAACCAATGGTGAATGCTATTGTATTAGTAGACCAGTCAGGGATATAAAAAGAAGCAGTGAACTAGTTGCCATTAAAGGAAATATAAAAAATATAAAAGTTTTTTTTGAATCTTAGGTTCCCAAACGTTGATGAATGAACACATGTCAAGGAAAATGGGAGGGTGGGGGGGAGCGGAGTTTCTTTCACTGACCCAGTGGACATTACATAGCTCTCTACACAGTCGTAAATACCGTCTCTCCTTCACCACCTCATAGAAGTTGAAAACCTTTATCCTATCATCAAAAGCAATGTTTGAAATTAAAAACTGATGATGCTATGTTTACGCTACTGCCAAATTTTAAAAAATTCATAAAAAATTTTGGGTCAAATATTACAAAGTGTATCCCAGCAAATGCTATGATTGTACTCAACTTTTTTAAGCACTTATTTGTGTGAAAGAGTTCTAAACTCTTTTTGTAATAAAAACAAGGCATAGAAGTAAACTTGATACTGCCAATGCTTTATATTGTGCACTTGCTTCCATCCAACCCAGAAATATATCAAAACGAAATGCAAACTCACCCACCCCCACTGACTATTTTATTTTTGTTATTCTTTTGTGTAAATTTAATATTTGCAATTTTTTTTTTACAAAACTTATAATTTTTTAAGAAATAAAATATAAACAACTATATTAAAATTTCAAAGTTGCTTTTTTTAACCCTTTTAATAATAAAATTGCAAGGCAGAGAGCATGAAAATTATCTTTTGACAGATGGTATGCACGGTAAGAAAAAACTTTGGGAACTTCTGCTTTAAATGGTTTCACTCTTTGGCCGAGTCACACGAGTATTTGGCATTTTGCTCTGTGGATATGCCTCCATTATTTTATTATTATTATTTTGCTTCAGGTATTACACCTCACTGGTGTCAAGGTCATTAGAGGCAGGAGAGGTTATGGGTCAAGGAACATGAGGGAATTTTACCATGGCATTTTGCAGGAACCATCGTGGCATTCGACTGGAGTGATTTTGGGAAACTACAAAAAACCGATATCTGGATGGCTAGACGGAGATTCGAACCCATGTCCTCCTAAATGCCAGGCTAAAGCATTACTGCTCACCCACTGGGCTCGGTGTGTGGTTATGTCAAAAAGACGGGATCATGAAATCAGATACTATCCAGAAGACTGTAGTTTCACCTTCAAGTGAACTAATACATATGAACTATGCAAGAATCAACATAAAATACAGCCATGAAGGTGCAAGAGTATGAGATGAAACTAACCAGTAGTTAAAAACTGCTTCATGCCCTATTTTCAATAAATGGCAACCTGGCAATGAAACAACTACTTTTATAAGGATACAGTAACTGGTTTTTAATGTTACCCTGATTAAAGGGTACAAGAGTGAACAATAACCCACTACACCTTTTTGCTCAAGTTGAAACAACCCCAAAATACTGATTAATTTAAAAGTAACCATCAGCATGAGGGAGCCAAGACAACCATTTGGTTTAGATCACTTTCACACTGGACACAAGTAGGCCCAACTGCAATCAATGAAAGTTTAACACTCAACGCTGGTGATTTTGCTATGCTCACTCGAATATTGAGATGGTCCTCAACTTCCACCCCACAATTACATTGTTCAAAGTCATAATAACATAAACCACATTAATTAAGGATCTTACACAGTTTGCATACATGGTAAAATTTTATTTTTCCCGTACATCATCCTTTCTTCTAGCAACTGACAACAGGCAAACTGCAATGGAAACTAGACTTAGTGTGTACAAGGGAAGACAAAATTACTTTACTAAAGGCTCAATTACGTAAATATAACTCACTCTTACAAGAATATAATGGTTGGTACAAATGAATGTTGACAAGTCTGAATAACACAGGTACACTAAAATATTTAAAGACCTTTTTTAAATACCATTTAATTACATACTTTTATTCTGACAGAAATCTAAATTCAAACATTAAAGCATACTTATGTGAAATCACTTGGTATTAAATGAAATTTTCATCAAAGAGACAACTTTAAGACTGATATGACACTGCCAGAACCTTTACAGAAACAATCAACTTTGACTAAAATTATCTCAAAACACTTCACCAGATTTTTCCTATAAAAGATAACAGTTTTCAAACTATAGAACAAATAAGAAGACATCATCCAGATTTACTAGAGATTGCAAATTCCACAAGAAATTGGCATCCTAATACTGCAGTAGTCAAACGCGAGACACTGCTAGAAATACTTTCCGAAGTAGTTTTCATATGTCATGCTGGTCCAGGGTGTATTACAACCTACTTCACTGCTTTAAAATAACACGTTTTGTGACTGACTACTGCAGTATTATGACATTATTAGTCAGGGCAAAAGAATGTTTTTGTAGCTGAATTGCAGTCTCTGTCCAATAACTTAAATCACAAGACTTATAATTTCAGAAAAATATTTCTCAGGATTGAATAATATTCTGAAGTTGACAACTATGGCACCCCAAGTCAGTCAATAAATGAGAACACTTAAATTAAAATTCTTTGTACTGTACATACAATAAAATTTATGGGGTGCAAAAACAGTAAAGTTCTTGAAAACAATTAAGTTTCAAACAAACAATTATTTACACGTTACTGAACGGTGTCACTACCATGCCACAAAAAAATAAAAATTGTTATTTTTTAAGTAAATAAATGCTAATCTTTGGTATAGAAGTTACAACTTATAAAGATTCATTCTACAACTCGATTGAATTTTCATACCTTTAACCACTAAGTATTCAAAAACTGATTTATGAATGATCTGTTATCCTTCGCTGTAACTGACTATAGGAACTATGCCCAATTCATTAACATAAACAGTAGATATGTTTATTTATGCATTTTGGTTCTTGTGTTGACTTTCACCTTACTTATTACTATGACAGCATAAATGGAATGCCTAACACCCACCTTTGCAGCATCCTAGGCATCTATTACCCCAAACACAGTAAAATTTAAAAACATAGAACCTAGCCAATAAACAAACAAAAAATGAGATTCAATAATTTCTGCCACAAATGACATATTGATTTCTGAGAAAACAGTAACTATTAAATTAATTTCTTGAAGCATCAAACTGTGGCACTTTAGGCCAGAGTCAATATAACTGACACTATTTCAAACTCTTATCATACAGTAAATATTCTATCCAGAGATGCTTAAAAAACTCGATTGAAATCATCTACATTCCCTTCGCAAAAATCAAATGGGAAAGTATCAATTTTTACAGATAAACCAACCATGATAAACATTCAAAGCAATAAGCTATTGATAGACATGAAAGTTTTTAAAAATAATGGAGATTCAGCGGTCTTCAATACAATCTTATCCAACTTTTATTATTCCTCGACCACCAGGTATTCTGAAATTAATTTAGAAATACTTTAAGAGATGTAGCAGTGTCTTGCTGGTCCAGGAATTATTAAAACCTAATTACTGCTTGAAAACTATGTCTTGCAATTGACTACTGCAATGTTATGACATTATTCAGAAGAAAGGAATGTAGCAGAATTGCATTATCAGGTTGTCCCCACTGTCTAATAACCTGCATCACAGGATTTAAAACTCATTAGTGATAAATGTTTACTGAAATATTATTCTTAAGCTGCCGACTTTGACGCCTAAAGTCAAATCAATAAATGTGAACACTTCAATTAAAACTCTTGCACATACAATATTTGAGAGGCACAAAAACGGTCAACATAGTGAAAACATTTAGTTTTAAAACAAGCAATTAATTACAATATAAAAAACATAAAGTATGTCACTGTCACAATATAGGATATAAAAATTATATTTTTAGAAAACAAATACCAATCTTTGGCATACAAAATACAACTTAGAAGGATTCAATCTAGGCTATAACCCTATTGAATTTTGATACCTTTATCCACCCAGTATTCAAAAACTTTGGTGTAACTGACTACAGGAACCACACCCAATTCTTTGACATTATCTTTGCATTTTTGTTGTTGCGTCTTTCACCTTTCCAATTACTAAGATAGGATAAACGGAATACGCCCCTCCCCCTTTGCAGCATCCTGACAAACAATGTCTTGGCATCTATTACACTAAACACAGAAAAATTATTAGGCCTACATTATAAAACATTAGAACCTAGCCAGTAAATTAACAAAAAAAAAACAACGTAATTCAATAATTTGAGGCACAAATTACTTACTAATAATTGCTTTCTGATAAACATTAGCTATTAATCTCCTGTAGCTTCAATCCTTGGCTCTTTGACTCCCTGTCAATGACTAAAACACTACTTCAAAAATACAGTACACATTCTTTCTAAACATGATTAAAAAAAATGGATTAAAATTACCTACGTTCCTTTGATAAGAATCAAATATGGAAGAGTCAACTTTAACAGATAAACCACAATTGGTAAACATACAAACCAATAAACTGATACTAGATAAAAAAAAAACAAACAAACAATAAGCTGATACTAGATATAAAAGTTCCTAAAATTAATGGAGATTTAGCTGTCTACGATACCTTCTTCTCCAACTTTTATTATCTCCTTGTCTACCAAGTATTCCAAAACTGATTTATATCCAAGACTGCGAGCATGTGGTGTTACTATACCTGCCGGAGCCATGCCCCTCTCCGTCATATGAAATGAACATATGCAGATATTTCTGCATGGAGGGCACGACCAATTTGGATTTTTCAAAGCGTCTTCAACACTTTCACCATATTGATTGCTGAGACAAGGACCACAAAATGCTCCTCTCCCACCACTGCACTTTCCCGACCGGCACATTGTTTTGGTATCTATTGTTTTTTGGCGACACTGATGACACATAATTCCACTCGCTGAATTATACACTTTACATCCATATTTATGTATTGCATTGATCATTTCTTCGGTAATTTCCTCAACTGGTAAGGTCTTGGGCGGAGGAACATAAATCGAAACACGTTTTTTGCGTGGTGGATAATTCACTTTATCACTTTCCTCTTGATCACTCACCGACGTGTTTATATCGGCATCTAAACTAGGTCGAGAATTTAATCTTTTGGAACGACGTGGGTTTTTAAAATACACAGTGTCTCTACGGAACAATGACGGAGCTACTTTTATCACGTTTCTTTTCAGTTTCCTCGGGTGGTGAGATTCAAGTTTTTCGGCGACTGCCTTGATTTTTTTTACAATTTCATTGATTGACGGCAACTGTTGACAACTTTCCGCCTTTTCATCACTGTTAACATTAATCATGTTCTGTTCTGTACCTTTGTTGCTATTAACAGTTGTAGTCTTGATGTTCGCCATTTCATTATTCTTAACTTCCATAATCTTCAGCTGCGCTTTATTATTACGGCCATCTACAAAGCTGCTCCGATTCGAAATTACATTGCTATTAACGCTAACACACAGTCCTTTCTAGTTAGCATACCTATACAATTCGCGCCAACCGCCAACAACCAGAGACAATACAATCAGCAAAAAACGGAAATTACCATGGAAATTACCTAGCAAAGATAAGACGAAAGATAAATTCAGTTGCGAAGAAATAGGGCAATAGTTATTCTATTTATTTATTTAGCAGCTTTCTGTTATATTTGTTTGCACGAAGTTCTTGCATATAGAAACGCCATGCCAGTTTTTTTTTTTATAATAGGCAACTAAGGGTTCTATTTACGGGCCATCCTTTTCCTTAGAATATATTTTTTACTGTCATTAAACGTACAGTTGTTATAGACAACGCCGATTAATTACTAAGTAATAATGCTTATGAATAAATTTTCCTTAACATCCGAATACAAATATAATCTGAAATATGGTACAGAGGTCTTACCGGTATTTTACTTTTAAGTGATAGAAAACTAATATCTGTTTCCATATTATTTATTTTATAGTTGAATTGAATTGAATTTTATTTGATCCATGAAGTCATAATTTATGACATAGGACAAGTCATCAGTAATTACAATATAATTTTTTCACACAATACAGGATTACATATCATTATTATAATTATCATACTTAAAATTGCACAGTCAATACAAGCAGCATATGAAATACATATGTTCAACTGAAGATAAATTAATATTTCAATGTTTTACATGTTACAATACAAAATAATTTAATCATGTTTGTTCATTTCTCGATGGTTCATATATTCATTGACACTATAGAAGCTATTGACTAATAAAAATTTTTTTAGCTTATATTTAAAATTATGTAAATTTGATATTTGTTTTATGTTTTCAGGAAGAGAGTTGTAAAGAATTTTAGGCTGGTAGAGTACACTATTTTGGTATAGAGCTTTCTTGTGCCACTCTAAATGAAAATTACTCCTATTCCTTGTTTCGTGTTTATGTATTTCATTATTTAGCGCTGCATATTCCTGATGTGATTTCAGGAAGCAGATACACTCAAATAAGTATATACATGGTAGAGTCAGTATTTTTAGTTCTTTAAAAATATCCCTGCAGGATTCTCTACGTTTCATACCTCTCATGATTCTTATAGCTCTCTTTTGAAGTATGAATGCCTGTTTTGCATGTGTTGAATTTCCCCAAAAAATTATACCATATCTTAATAAGCTATGCATATATGAATAGTAGGCACACAACATTGTTTTCAAAGAGCAGCAATCTTTAAGCATTCTTAAAATATAACAACATTTGCTTAACTTCTTATTCAGTGATTCAACATGTTTATCCCACTTTAAATGTTCATTCAACCATATTCCTAAAAATTTTGTGTCATGTACTTGTTTTATATAGGTATCTCCTATCCTCACTAAATTATTACTGTTATTTTTGTTTATTATATGAGTGAAACTAATCCATACTGTCTTTTCATGATTTACAATCAAGCAATTATCATGGAACCACTTTTCTACTTCTTTTGTTGTTGCAGTAATTTTCTGCTGTAGGTCAACTTCATCCTGCCCTTTTATAAAAATATTAGTGTCGTCTGCAAACAATACCTCATCAGCTGTTAATAAATGATTTGGTAAATCATTTATATATATAAGAAATAGTAAGGGTCCTAAGACTGAGCCTTGTGGTACTCCGTGGTCAACTTTCTGATACTCTGAAAAATATTCTTTACCATCATGCATGGAGGAAGGAATATATGGAGACGACGCAAGGGACCTTCGCCACATACTGGAGTGAAACCGGGTGGAGACAAGTAGGGAGGGGAGGCCGCCATATTGCTTGACCAGAGAAACACGGAAATATGCACAAAAACCTCCAGGGAATCATAAGACAACCGTGGCACGCAATTTGATGATGGATTGTTATGTAACTCGACGAGACACATCAAAAATGAAGAATAAAATTTTTTGATATCGTGCTTAGTTCTCGAGATATACTGTCTCAAAAGAGTGGAGTTTCTGTTTGAAATTCAGAAGAAACGTGTCCCCGAAGTCAAATTTGGTGATAGATGCTTATGTAACACGACGATACAAATCGAAAATAAAGAATAAAATTTTTCGATATCTTGCCTAGTTCGCGAGATATACTGTCTCAAAAGTGAGGTTGTTAGGTTATGAGGGGATTCAACGATAACCGTGGCCGCCGCAATTTGATGACGAATTCTTATGTAACTCGATGAGGGAAACTGAAAGTAAAGAATAAAATGTTTTGATATCTCGCTTAGTTCTCGAGATATTGTACCTTAAAATTGACGTGGTTAGGTTGAAATGCGGCCTGGACCAGAAAAAAACTATCGCCATATCCATATTTGATGATGAATTCGGACGTAACTTAATGATCAGGTAATTCTTCTTAACTTGAATAACAAACTGTTTATTTGTACAGTCCTTAAATTTTAGTTGATGTTCAAATAGGTTATATTTTCACATTCTATTTCAGTAATTGACAAGGAAGATTTCAAAATCTACAAATATACTTGTAGACATATTTACAAACGGAAACAAGTCATATCTGAAATTTAAAAAAAAGCATAAGTCAATGCTTTAAAAAAATTAATACTTCATAAAACCTCATAGTTTCTTAGCTTACTTAGAAGATATTGTACTGGTAGTGGCCTATATAATTTTGCTAGAAAAATCAGTACATTCAAAAATCAGAAGCTAACAGCTAATAATAAATAAATTGTTTGTTCTCTTCAGGTATACACCGCATTTCAACCTGCCAACATTTCCACTAATATTGCCGCTACAAAACCAAACTATGTAGACACATCTAAACACAAGAAATGCATCGCGAACTACATTTCCGTCAAAAAAGTTTATTTCATCACGTTTAGTAGTTCGCACAGCACAAATTATCATGATTAATTTCATCGTGCAATTTCAGTGTAAACTTAAACGTTAGTAATGCATGCAGAATACCATATTCACTGTGTCGCGATGTAAACATGACCCGTTTAAATTAAATTTCCAACATTTGTCTACAATAAGGCTAGCTTTTCAGGTGCAAAATAGTAACATATGCTAATTGTCTACACTACACCAACAAAAATTTGAGAATAATATGATCCTATTGAGAGCAATGAATAAATTTATAGCGAATGGCACTAATGTTGCGGTTGCCTGTCAGATACTTTAAGAACGATAATTACAATGTGACTTACTTATGAAACGCTATTCCAGGTTTTTTCCTATCTCGTCTGTTTGTGCAACCATATGCATCACAACTTGACATTATAGAAAACTTTAGAATATTAGAAAATGAAATATTCTCAGCAGCTGACACAGTGCAAACAGCCCAATGTTTTGGTACTCCTACGATGTCCGCCGCGCAGGTACATTTTTTTCACGAGGTTTCACGGATTTCGCGTTATCTCGTCTCGATATATTCCTTCCTCCATGCCATCATGACATACTTTTACTCTCTGGTACCTGTTGGAGAGATATGATTGAAACCAATCATATGCTTTGCCACGAATACCATATCTGTACAATTTTATTAATAAGAGGTCATGTCTAATAAGATCAAAGGCCTTGGACAGGTCTAAGAATAACCCACTGTTTATTTCACCCTTATCCACTGCATTGAGAACAGTATTCAGAAAATTGTAAATGGCGGTTTCTGTGGACCTATTTTTCCTAAACCCATGTTGTGAATTGCTTAGAATTTTGTTTCTAGTGAGAAAATCAGTGAGCCTTTCACACATTACTCTTTCAATTATTTTTGAAAAGCCAGGCAGTATAGACACAGGTCTGTAGTTCTTTATGTTATATTTGTCATCCTTTTTGTAAAGTGGTGTTACTGTTGAATACTTTAGTTCTGTTGGGAATATTCCTGCACTAAAGGAATCATTAATAATATCTGTAAGGTGGGAAACAATGGATCCTGAGCTGTGTTTAATGATTTTATCTGGGATCCCATCAATATTGCAGGACATTTTATTTTTTAATTTAGAAATAGCATTTTCTACTTCAGTTATAGTAACTGGATATAGAAACATAGTTTTTTCATTCATGGGGACATTTATATTACCATTTCTACTGCACATCTCATTGGTGAAATTTTTTGCTATGTTTGTGTAGTGTTTACTGAAAATATCTGCAATCTTTAGTATTAGATTTGTGTACATCTTTCATTTCTAATAATTAATCCGATTTTCCTTGATACCCAGGAGCAACCCTAGCAAGTTTTTCAGGTGGTGCGAGATCTCATTTTGGAGCCCCAAATATTCACTGGCTTATTCGTGTTTAAGCTGTCCGTGGAGAATGTGGTTAATATACTTTTTTACTTCTTACTAATATTATAAATCTAAAAGTTTGTTTGCTTGGTTGTTTATTACTGCTTCAAGCCAAAACGGCTGAACGGCTTAGGATAAAATTTGAAATAACACATAGGCAACCAACTTTTATCCCGATAGAAAAAGGTTTTCACTAGAATCGAAAACTTATATACAATACAATACAATCATTTTCCATTGATCCCAATATAAGAGACTGGCTCTGTGGGATGTGGAAAGTTGTCAATTTATAGATAAACAGTTGCATAACAAAATAATAAGTACACCACTAGATGTACAGTCATAGTATACATGGTACATTAAACTCTTCGATTACAAAATAATACATACACCAGAAGATGTACAGTCATAGCATATATGGTACTTAAAAAAAAATCCGTAACAAAATAATACATACACCACAAGATGTACAATCATAACATATATGGTACCCTAAACAATTACGTAAGAAACTAAATATATACACTAGGAGATGTACTGTCATACCACACATGGTAAATTAATTATGTGAACTATATTTACATAAGATACTGGCAGTTATTTTTAAGATACCTTAGAAATAAAATCTTCGACAGAGTAGAAGGAGTTGTCAATTAAAAATTCTTTCAATGTTTTCCTGAATTTATTCTTATAATCTACTAGACATTTAATATGTGTTGGGAGCATGTTGAAGATATGTATCCCTGAATATCGGACCCCTTTTTGAACAAATGACAAAGACTTGTAAGTCTTGTGAAGATCATTTTTACTTCTAGTGCCACAATTGTGTATTTTACTATTTGTTTCAAACAAAGTATAATTTGTGACTACAAAGGAAATTAATGTGTATATATACTCAGATGCTAATGTTAAAATCCCTAACTTCTTGAACAGCTCTTGTAGGATAACAGAAAGGTTATCCCAGAATACATATTTTAATGTCATTTTATATCTTTGTAATGTTAGAGTTCCATGGCCTGTTAGTATTTCTCTTTTAACGGTTGCTATAACAACAGGTCAGACAGACAGAGATAACTAGAAGTTGGCCTAACATGGCACTAAGGAGAGTCTGCATAACAAGAACCGGCTAGCAATTGAGTTGTGTGTAAGCACTTTCGAGCTGACGACATCTAGTTACCGTATAACAAGAACCTTTGTAATCTTCGGATACTTCTGAATGTAATATAACGAAAATAAAGACCAATGAATGATATGAAAGTATATAATCACTCAAACATCTAAAGATTAAGTTTGCATGGAAGTTTCGCATCAATGGGATGAGATGAGACAACACGAAATGCAACAATCTCTACATGAAGTTCTATTGCTAACCCCACACATAATTCTTATTACTCGCTTTTGGGCTCTGAACACTTTGTCTCTATGGGTAGAATTGCCCCAGAATATTATTCCATATGACCATAGTGAAAATAAGCAAAATAAACTAGCTGCCTCATACGGTGATCACCTAAAGCTGAATTTGTACGAATTGCAAACGTGGCTGCTCCCAATCGCTTTAGTAAGTCAGAAACATGTACTTTCCAATTTAAATTATGATCAATATACAAACCTAGAAATTTCACACTCTCTACCTCTTGAATGGACTGGCCTGCAAGTTTTATGTCTATATCAGGTATTAATCTGTGTGATGTACTGAATTGCATATACTGAGTTTTATCAAAGTTTAAAGACAAGCCATTAGCTGTAAACCGTTTATTGATTAGTTCAAAGACATAATTTGAAATATATTCTGTAGATAAATCTGGAGTGTTTTTAATATTTGTGTCATCTGCAAAATGGACAAATTTTGAGTTTTTAGAGGAAACACAGGGTAGATCATTTATATATATTAAAAACAATAGTGGCCCCAATATAGAACCCTGAGGTACTCCTCATCTGATTAATTTCCACTCAGAAAACAGTGGACCTCTTAAGGCAGCCTTAAAATTCTCCATTAACACTTTCTGTTTTCTATTTAGAAGGTAAGAACTAAGCCATTTATTAACAATGCCATCTATACCATAATACTTAAGTTTCTGTATCAGAATTTTATGATCTACACAGTCAAATGCTTTAGATAAGTCACAAAAAATTCCCACAGGAATCAATTTATCATTTATTCCTTCTAAAATATTGTCAGTGAATGCAAATATAGCTTGTTCTGTTGAATGACCCTTTTGAAAACCAAATTGTGATTTAGTTAGAATATTATTATTTTTAGATGTTCATAAACTCTATTGTACATTGCTTTCTCAAAAACTTTGGAGAAGGCTGTTAGTAATGAAATTGGTCGGTAATTCGATACGGCTGCCTTATCTCCCTTTTTATAGAGTGGTTTAACTACAGCATACTTAAGCCTTTCTGGAAAAATACCCTCAAGTAAAGATATATTAAATAGATAACTTAGTATATTACTTAATTCTGTGGAGCACAATTTAATTAATCTGCTGGAAATCCCATCATAACCACTTGAGTATTTGCTCTTAAGGGATTTGATAATTTTTCTTATTTCTTCTGGGGTAGCTAATTTTATAGACATAGAGTTAAATTTTTCTTGGAAGCCTTTTTTGATAAAACCCATACTGTGTGTCACTGATCTATTAGCAGTCAACTTATCAGCAACAGATAAAAAATGTTTATTAAAAATATCAGCAATTGAAAAATTAGATTCTACTGAATTTTCTTTGACAAAAATATCATTACTTGTTTGATTACTCTTTCCTGTTTCCTTTTTTACAATGTCCCATATTGTCTTAATTTTATTTTCAGAATGATGAATTTTTTGTATGTTTGTAGTACATACTTTTAGATTCTTTAATAACCTTCTTCAGTATTTTGCAGTACTGTTTGTAATGTGTTTTAATATTAGCATTCTCACTGTTGCTAGAGGCAATATACAACTTCCTTTTATTAATGCATGATGTTCTAATGCCAATAGTTATACAAGGCTTTTGTTCTTTTTGAGAAGCACGACACTTTTTCAATGGGAAGCAACTTTCAAAGAAATTTAATACAATGTTGCTAAAAATGTTGTATTTTTCATCCATACCTTGAGCACTCTAAACCTGTTCCCAGTTTGTGGTATTCAGGCACTTTCTAAAACAAGTAACTGACTCATCATTATTACACGCTGAAGTTTAAAGACATTACTCTTAGTGCTAGTTCCTATTGAAGTGTTGATGGTTAATAACTGGGCATCGTGATCCGAAAGTCCATTGATGGATGGCTTGATGGTATAACTGAATTTTGAGGTGTCTAGGAAAACATTGTCTATAGCTGAGTGACTATTATTCATTATTCTAGTTGGAAAATTAACTACCTGAGTTAAATTTAATGAACTGACTAATGATTCTAACATGACTTTACAGGGTAAGTTATTTAGAAAATCTACATTAAAATCACCACATACGACTATGTTGACTTCTTTTCTGCTTAAAAATGTTAATAAGAGTTCAAACTGGTTCATAAAAACAGAAAAGTTTCCCGATGGTGCTCTATATACTGTTACTATTATGAATATTTCATTATTAAACTTAGCTGTGTAGCACAGGCTTCAAAATGTTGGTCAACACAATATTTGCTAATACTTATATTCTCAAAACTATAACCATTTCTAACATAAGTGACAACTCCTCCTTTCTCCAAGTTTGTTCTACAATAATGAGAAGCTAAATTAAAGTCATTTACATTTGACATACATATTCCTGAAGTTATATGGTGTTCAGACAAGCATAAAACATCAATTCTATTGATATCATTTAATTCATTTATGTGGACTAGCAGTTCATCCACTTTATTTTTTAACCCTCTGATATTCTGATGTAATAAATTAATCCCTACACAAGTTTTAATTTTGGTATCTGAAAACTCATTATTGTTTAAACTAATTTCTTTTAAAACTCTCTGCCTAATACATGATCCTAATCCAAAAAAGGAGCTGCCCTAACACCATTAACAACAGAAATCTTTTCATGTGAATTTGTGGCCCCAATTAATTGTTTTGCTATGAGATCTGAAAGAACCCCCTTCCCTCTACTATTGAGGTGTAGGCCATGCTTAGTATAACCACACCTATCAATAGCATCTACAGGTACCAAGCCCATGCCAAAGCCAATATCAGACATAAGATACCGTTCCAGTTCCAGATTCACTCGCCTCACAGCAGAGTTCATCCGTGGGCGATCATAGCGTCTCAAGACCGACATCACACTGTCCGGAGTGTGGCACGTTGCTTCTGCTATTTTCTCCAGGTCATCTCTGATACTATACCTATAATTCCTGCCCAAACTATTTCCCGCTCCTCCCACTATCACTACATGATCCTCATTTGTGAAATCCTTACACAAAGAACCTATATCTTCTACTACCTGACCAAGACTAGCACTAGGTTTGAAGAAACTCATGACATGGAAACCTGATCCTAATTTTTCCTGTACCAATGGCCCAACACCTCGTCCATGGCTAATACCTAGCAGCAAGACTTTCTATTTCCCTAATCCCTGCCTACCAGACTTAACTACACAGCTTTTCATACAAGTCTGCTGCTTTTTACCTACACCTACAACTATAGAAGGCTCATCCCTGTCTAACTCTGGCAACAGGGCAAACCTATTTTGCACACCAACAACAAAAGAATCAGAAGCCCTTCTTGTTCTAATTGCCCTTTTCCCTGTCACCAGTTCCCAACCATCTCTGTTTCCCTCCCTGCGCAGCCTATCCAACTCCTTTCTAGCCTTTATCAGTTCAGCCTGAAGGGCACTAATCCTTTCCTCCTGCTCTAATATCTTCCTACTTTTGAAACAATCTTTACAAAACCATGGGAGAGCCTCCTCAATTTCCCCAACTTCGACGCCACTACAAATCGGTCCCCAATTAAACCATTTCTCACACCCTTCGCAAAAAATTCAAACCCTCAAAAATCTACGGCAATGTCCACACTTTTCACTCATGATTACAAGACACTAATAACAACAAAGTACACAATGCTAGAGAGAAAATTTGTTGAACTTAAGCTTACAAAAACAAAAACTGCTAAATTAATTCACAAGTAAGCTTTATCTAAATATATTTACGCTCTATAACAAAAATCTGAACTTAAGCCTAGCATATGAATGCGTTACGAATATTACTCAAGCAAAGCTGCAAGCAGAAGATGGTATTTATAGATTAATAATAACTCAAAACTCAGGAAGATTTTTATAGTATATTAGCGCTATGAATAAGAAACAACAAAAAGGAATTATGTTTTGAAAAGTCAGTAGCGGCTCGTTGTTAAGGGCTCTGAGGCGGAGCCGCTCCAAAAGATATATTAAAATATGTTTTTAAATAAAGTAATACAGAATTTAAATTAACAGGAAGCATTTCCAGATTTTTCCACACACATATAAACACTGACAGTCAATACTTTTAGTACTGTTGATATAAAAGAATGTTTCTCAAACGAGTAGCATATTTAAGGCTGTGCCTTTAGATGCTATTACATTGCATGTAGAGGAGGATTGGGGGCGTGGCTTTTACGAAGTATAGCTCTTATGGGCTTGCAGTAGGCTCATATTGCAGAGCCTAAGGCAGTCGTATCAACCCCATCATGGTTTTCTTGTAGCGCTAGTTACAAAGTAGGGAAATCAGCAGAGTGGTTGAACTTCCACTCTCGAATCCCTGTTTCTGTATCTCCAGTTTATGCTTTCATGCGTCATTAATCGACGTTAAATATTTATGTTTTGACAATGTAAAAGCTACTTTAATGTTTGGGCGTTGGCCATTGTACAGGCATACTAAGTTTGTAAACATTCCGCTAGAGCGCACTAGAATACAGGGATATAAGTTTCACCATCTAGCGAGAATTTGTCGAACGATCTAAGTTGCGAAAGGAGTTTACACGAGACTGTGTTATTTGGAAGTTTCTTTTTTGTTTTTATATAGTTGAACCTGAACTCTTGTGAGTTATATTTTCGTTTTTGAAAATAGCTGCAGCTTTCTGGAACTCTGAAAGTACAATATGAATTCGGTCTGCAACTAACTGGGGAAAAATTTGAAACACGAACTTAAAGTGAAGAATCTTGGTGTGCCTAGATCCGATCTTAATATCAGTCGAGAACAAAAACATTGCATATCCAGGCAAGGGTATATTCGCAATTTCAGCAGAGTAATGTATGATGCAGCTGTGTGGCTGTGAAGTGAAAAATGGATTTTTCGGTTTCTCATGTCTTGTTACGAATTGTAATGACAACGCTTGGACAAAGAATGGTATTACAGACTTAAATAATTTTCATGCAAAGGTGAAAAAACATAATTCCAGTGAAAAATATTTGATACAATTTTTGGGTCTACTGGATATCGCGATTCCGCCACAACTACATTCAGCAATGACGTCGTATACTGCTGTTGTCAATCGCAAGACATATTATTTTCAAGCAGTAATGCTGTTGTAATACAACCTGGACCATTATTTTCAAGCAAAAATTAGGTTGTAATACAGCTTGGACCTGCATGAAACCGTTAAATGTACTACAAAAAGTATTTTTAGCGGTGTCTTGCGTTTGACTCTCAGTATTATGACGCCAATTCCTGGCGGACTCGCGATCTCCAGTAATCCCCAATTTTTACTGCTACTACTTTAGGTGCATTTTGACGCATTTCACATGTCCGTTAGATTGATCTGCCAAAAATACTTATTTTAAGACAGAATTGTATGAGGCAACAAAAAAAAAAAAAAAACTGTAGGACTCTCACCATCGCGACTTTGACTGCAGGGGTAAAAGATTCGCAGCCTTCCCAAGTATAAAAACCACGAGCCGCCACTGTAAAAGGTGTATTTGCACACACAATGCTCAATCACGAATACCGAGTGTTACAAAAAAATGTATACACACTTTTAAAGGTCATAGAGAGTTCGTTTTCACGCTTGAGAGGATGAAATTTGGTACAAACGTAGTGTGATGTTTGCTCAATAGGTGGCAGCAAGCTAGGGCCGTGACGCGGGCAGCGGTGCTTAACTGATATCAACATGGTGGAAGTACGGTTGAACTTTGAAGAGCGTAAGCAATTGTTGAAGTGGTACTGGAAATTTGAGAATGTGGCTGCTATCCAGAGACAGTGGAGACGTGAGTTTGGTACAGATCCACCTACACGGTTAACAATTACCCGTATACGTGACAAATTCGAGCTGCATGGAACAGTGTGTGATGTACACAAAGGCCGATCAGGGCGACCTCGCACAGCTACGAGTGACGAGTCCTCGGCTGCGGTGCTGGAACGCTTTCAGCAGTCGCCACAAAAATCTACAAGGCAATGTGCGCGTGATAGTGGTGTAAGTCATGTCAGCGTGCTACGCATTCTGAAGAAAGGCAAGTTTAAAGTGTACATTTTCAGACTGGTGCAACAGTTAAACGACGACGACTCAGATCGTAGGTTACAATTTTGTGAATGGTTTCGGGACATGGTTAACAATGTTCCGGGATTTGTGGGGAATGTGGTTTGGTCAGATGAAGCACAGTTCAAGCTCAATGGAACTGTCAACAGACACAATTGTGTGTACTGGGCTGACAATAATCCCCACATCACAGTGGAAACGGCTGTGAATTTGCCTGGTGTAAATGTGTGGTGCGGATTGACTCGTAGGGGACTCATTGGTCCTAGCGCATAGAGAGAGTTCGGAAATTTCCGTTCCCTTACGACTAAATGTTGTTTTCATGTTATTATTTGCCTTAAAGAAGTATTTTTTCTTCATCCATGTTCATCAGATGTTATTAAAATGTAGGAAGAGTCCTAGCATCCTCGCATTAAAAAATCAAAGATTTTTAAGACGCACAAAAATTGCAGCCGAGATCCGCATTTGTAACCAAACCTCCCACATCCGAATCGCACGCTGTAACCAGACGCAAGAATAATCTAGAAGTACTGAAAAATATGTATTCAAACAAAATAAAGTGGATTCGTGTCTTTTGATAGCAAAAATAGAAGTTATAGAAAAAGAGTATATTGATTTTATCATGTTTGAAAACTTATTTTTCATTACACCTATATTCGGACTGGTGACTCAAATGGTTACTGCGTGTGATTTGGAAACTGAAGGTCCCGGTTCAAATCCCGGTCTCGACTGTAATTTTTGCGGGCCTTAAAATCGTCATTTACCTCTGGCAAAGCTTTTATCTGTTAATGCGAAGGATGCTCGGTGGTTCGAATTTCACGTTAATCTGTAGGTCTTCTTTTCAAGTTAGGTGACTACGATATAGGTGCACTGCGAGTTTCCAAATAAAAAACTCTGTGACTAGAACTTTGAGATAACATGACATTATTATTTTTACTATACAAAATCTTTACGACCTTTATTTAAATTAAAATACGTTATAATTTCGTTCTCCACTAACAAAAAGTACTGATTGAATCGAAAAGAATCTCAGACAAAACAAACACGTCAAGTGTGAAGTGATTGACATTTCATTGAGATTGCGTTGAAACAAGCGACAATCTTTCATTCCGGTACAGTGTGGTGATGATTTGTTAATACTGCGCTGGGATACTATCTTTGTACATAAAAGATCAAGCAGTTACGTGAAGACGTGAGTCAGATTAAAAAGTATTTTAATGTACTTTCGTACCAAAACTGTGAAAAATAAAGTACTCTATAATAAAGAAGACGTGGATATCACCTAACCCTCTATTGGGAGAGTTCCAGTTAGATCATGTTGCGGTAAAGCGGAAATTTCATAAAGAAATCCAAAATGTTAGGGTTCTCAGAGGGGCCAACCTCGACTCGGACCACTACCTATCTAAAGTGAAATTTAAGATCATCCCTAAGAGTAACTGTCAGAGGAAAAACCGTGCACGAAGGAGATATGATCCAGAGAAAATAAAGGAGAAGAAGGAAGAATGGAGTCAGTTAACCAGCGAACTAGAAGGCCAGGGCTGGAAACAGTTGGAGAAGAGTCTTATAACTAAGACAGAAGAGTTTGATCCTGTCTCCAGGATTAAGAAGCACAGGTGGTTGAACGAGGAGTGTGATAGACTACTTGATCTGAGAAAGAAGGCGTGGCACATCTGGCAAACCAAAAAGGACGAAAGTTCCTGGCAGCACTTTGTGGAAACTAGGAGGATGGTGTCCAAGGAGATCAAGAAAGTAAAGAAGGTTCAAGAAGACCAAATACTCACTAAGATTAATGAAGACTTTACTAAGAACAACATGAGAAACTATTATCGGATCTTCAGAGAGAAGCTCAATAAATACCACCCCCAACCCTCCAACTTCAGGATAAAAAAGGGAACATGGCATATAGTAATAGGGGCAACTGCAAGATACTGGCAGACTACTTCAAGGAACTCCTAAATTGCGAAGAACCACTCCAAAAGATGGTGTTCGATGATGGAAAGAAGTCTTCCACCAACCCTGACTCTAAACCCCCATCTATAAGTGAGATCCAGACAATTCTGACTCACATGGAAAATTTTAAGGCATCAGGGGAAAATCAGATAACAGCCGAATTATGGAAATATGCTAGCAAAAATGCAATTATCTCACTCCAGAAATTTTTTGAGGAGATATGGAAGAAAGAAGTGATTCCAGAGGAATGGAAAATGGCCCTGATACACCCTCTACACAAAAGAGGCTCTAAATCTGATCCAAACAACTACAGAGGGATTTCTCTGGTGGATGTGACCTATAAGATATTGTCCAGAGCATTACTTGAACGAGCAGAATCCCAGTTGGACTGCCAAATCGGGGAGTATCAAGCAGGGTTCAGGAAAGGAAGGTTTTGCCCTGGACAGATCATAAACCTCAGAAACATTTTAGCATACCAGAAGCAGAGGGCGAAACCATATATAGTGACTTTTGTGGACTTCCAAAAAGCTTACGATTCCATAGACAGAGGGTCGCTATTCAATATTTTGGAGGAATTTGGCTTGGGCAGGAAAACCCTGAATATCATCAAAGAAACCCTCACAAGTACGACCTCAAAAGTTAGATTCATGGGTGAACTGTCAGAACCTTTTGAGATCAGAACAGGGGTCCGGTAAGGGGATGGCCCCTCCCCTCTGTTGTTCAATTGTGCACTCGAAAAAGTTGTGAGAGAATGGAATGCAAGAACCAGAGGAGGAATTAGACTTGGAACAAAAAATAAAGGAGTTACGATTAAGTGTTTGGCATTCGCTGACGATATGGCAATGCTCGCAGAAACATGGGAGGAAGCCAAAGAACAAATCGCCGAATTACAAGAGCAGGCAGGGAAGTTAGGACTTAAGATTTCTTTCGAAAAAATAAAGATTATGACAAATATACCAGACACTCCTACGAGAGTCAGAGTAGGAGCTCAAAAAATAGAGGTGGTTAGGAGTTTCAAGTACCTAGGGGAATGGATTGAATGGAACAACCTTGAAGGTAAAACAATGGAAGCGAGAAGGACCAAAATGGAATTAGCCTTCCAGAAGACCAAAAACACTTACAATAAGAAAAGCCTCTCTTGGAACACAAAGATAAGACATTACAACACAGTAATTAAGCCGGAAGCATTCTATGCAGCAGAGACACTAGTCATGGGGAGGAAAGGACAAATGGAGAAATTGGAAATCAAAGAGAGGAAAATTTTGAGGAAGATCATGGGTCCCAAATTCCAGAATAACAAACAAGTTTTCTACAGGAACGAAGCCCTCTACGCAAAGTCCGAGAGACTCTCGGAAACCATGAGAAAAAAAAGGATTGATTTCTATGGACACATATTCCGAATGAATCCTAACAGACTAACAAAAAAAATCTTTGACTTCTTTTATGAAAAAAAGACTAAGCCCAACTGGTTTAAGGAAGTGGAAAAGGATCTGAGAGAACTACAGATTACCGAAGAGATGTTAAAGAATGGTACAGCCAAGACCGTGACCAAAGACAAAAGTAAGAGGTTCCAAGTTGCGATAAACACCAGAAAACCGATTCAAATATCAGAAGAGGAAAGAAGGAAGAGATCAGATAGAATGAAGAAATACTGGGAGAAGAAGAAAACGCAAGCATCCAAGAAGTGATTGATCTGACGTACCCCAAAGATGGGTGATTCGAAAAAAAAAAAAAGTAAGGTGTCAAATCTACCTGTCATTCCAAACACTGATTCCCTGAAACAAACACTTGAAAACGTTAAAAACGAGTGTGGTGGTGTAACGGCTAGCGCTCTGGCCTCGCATTCGGGAGGACGGCGGTTCGAATCCCCGTCCGGGCATCCAGATTTGGGTTTTCCATGGTTTCCCAAATCACTCCAGGCAAATGCCGGGATGCTTCCTTCAAAAGGCCATGGCCGAATTCCTTCCCATTCCTTGCCCCCCATCCTTTCCCGTCTCTAAAGACCTCGCTGTTAGAGAGACGTTAAGTAGAAAAAAAAGAAAATGTTAAAGGAGACTAAAGACCGGGTAGGAATTCGGGCGAGCTATGGAAAAGTGTAGACGCGAGGGGGCGAGCCGTCACTCAGCCGACTGTTGTTGCGGTGACGTTACAGGCAAGTATTGGCAAAGTGCAGCTCGACCTTTATGCTACGTTTACACGATGCGAGTTGGCTGGAACGAGTGTACTGTCTTGCTGCGCGCACAGTACTGGATAGTCCACTCTCCTCGTGTAAATAGATACAAGTCAGACAGTTGACTGAGGATAGTGGACTGTGTTCACGACCAACTTTTGGTGTGCGAGTTCAACAATCAAGATGGCGACATCTAACAAGTGGCGTAAGCGGAGTGAAGCAGAGGCATTAAAATACTTAGAACTGCATAAAAGTGGGAATTTCCGTGAATTTTAAGGATAAAAATTATAAGAACAAGGATTTTAGAGACTCTGCTATCAAAAAATTACTTCATAGCGGTGTCATTTTTTATGTATCGGAAAAAATATTTCACAATAGTTCTTCAAATTGAGATACAGTTAGTCTTAAATGACACAACACTATATTTTCACTTTATTTTTTAAAAAGGCGCTGAGGCATTTAAAGCATTTCTTTGTAATATCCACTCTTTTAACGTTTTATTTTATTAGTCTTCATATCATTCAACATTATAATCAACAAATTAGCAATGATGTTTATTCATTTCTGTAATATGGACATACTATTTTCAATAAGATCACAGTGTAGGAGTAGAGAACTATCCTCACAGTGGACAGTGCACTGTCTTCTAATTATTACATCATGCTAGTTCACTCTCTTATCCCCAACACCGACGGTCCGGCTAACTGTCGTTCCAGTCAACTTGCATCCTGTAAACGCGGCCTAACACTTAGAAACTGATACACTAACTGGCCCAAATTAAAATCCCAACACCCAGACGGTGTTGTGATAAATGAATGAAATTTGGCCCCATGTATGCCCGCATGAATATTAAATGATTAAAAATTGAAAGTTTTATATGTATAATATGAGAATCACGGTGCTATTTATTATGTAAATTGCAAATTATTATTATTATTATTTTTATCGTGTAAGTGGCGAACAGTGCAATCAGTTTCGACAGCATGACAGTCGGCTGTTGTTGAAGGCAATGACAGCCCATCACTACGTGGACGGGGTACAGCATCTTATTGTGATACCCTTCATGTTTACCATCCAAATAGCATTTTGCAACAAGATAATGCCCGTCCTCATACTGCGGTCGTCGTCACACAAGCCTTGCAAGGATTTTCGATCACAATTTGGAGAGCACGGTCCCCAGATTTGTCCCCAATAGAGCATGTCTAGGATACCAGGCGTAGACACATTAGATCACATGGTCACCCAGCATAAACTGTGCAACAACTGACTGCAAAAGACATGCACGCGTAGTGAGACATACATCAAGAAGATATCCGAACACTTGTTGAGTCAATGCGTACTCCCACTTTCACTTTTGAGTGTAGTGAAATACTTCTTCCACCAACCTATTTGAGTCGGAAGGACAGGAAAGATAAAATTAGAGAAATAAGGTGCCGGACTGATTCTTATATGAATTCTTTTTTCCCTCGTACCATTAGGGATTGGAATGCACAGCAAAGAGATTAGCTTTGGTGCTGAGCACCCTCTGCCACCCACAATTTTTTGAATTGCAGAGTATATATGTAGATGTAAATGTAGATGAATGCCGGCAAGGATCCACGAATGTATTGATGCTCAAGATGGGCGCATTTCTCACTGACAACTGTATCTAAAGGTAATAACTTAGCCTGATCCATTTCCATTTGTTATCTTTCATTTAGGTATGGCCCTGGATATATCTTCAAAGTTTCCTAAAATTCTACCATTCATGTATGCGTGTTGTGATTTTAGTTTCCGCCAGTGTAACTATAGGGCGACCATAAGATTCCGCTATAAATTTAAAAAAAAAGTCTAAAGCTACACAATCATTTGTTATTGAAACGTTAACATAGGCTATATTTAAATGACTTCGCAACCTCGGTATTTGCAGGACCAAGGGATATTGAGAGGAAAGTTAATAGAACTGGCTTGATCCAAGTAGAAGCAATTCCAGACCCAGATGGAGTCCGATTGGTGCAAACCCAGGATCCGAGTCCCACAAGTTGTGAGACGCTGGGGGATAATCTATAGTCAGAGAAGCAACTCTACATTAAGTTCCTTCATAAAAATAGAAGAATAAATAAAATATAAAAACATAATTAAACGTAATAAAAAAAACAACGGGTCAGGTAATGAAAGAACATGACATTTTGCCATCTGCCGTCTTTACATGAAGTATTTAACAAGTGAAGTATTTTACTACCTGCCTAAGAAATACGTAACTACAAACTCCTAAATATGGCATAGTATGTACTGAAGACCGTCTCCATGTGTAAATTTTAGATTTCTAGCGCCACTGTGTAGCGTATAAATAAAAATGTAAACGGCTCGAATGTTCGTTCAGTTTATGATTAAAGTTCAGTTTTTGTTCAGGAACAGAAGTTCGACACCCCTGTCAATTTAAGGAACCCGTAAGAATTTAGGTACCTGTATTAGACAGAGAGGTTACCCATAATAGAAATCTTCTGTAAATTTATAATGGAAAATTCTTAGAGAATCATACGCTTATTTATTTCATGGCGATCATATTTGCATATTCTCGATTAGTAGAAAGCATAGCAGACTTACATGAACCTAGAGTTAAAGTGCTTACTAATGTTACGATTTCGCTAGCAAGATACGCGGTTCTGACTGTTTTAAACACATGCCCTACAAAAACTGATTACCGACGACAGACGATACCATCTACGAACACTTTGACTCGTTCGGATTGACTTGAAACCTGACAGTATTGCTAGTTTAATGCAGTTATCCGATCATTTTATTTGTATAAATTCTAACATTATACGATTTCATGTCGAGTATAGGTGCACCGTAGACAATAGGTAGGTACGCAGAATGTAAATCGGATAACGCGAAATGTACTCAATTTATACATCACGAATCTGTCGGATGATACATTCAAAAGTTACTAGAAAATACTTCAAGGCACTTGTGAATCTTAACTTGAAAGCTAATGGAATTCTAAATAAGAAAAACAGTTTTGAAACCTAGACTACGCGTATTCCGACATACCCTTGGTTACTTTTTTTTTTTTTTTCATTTTCAAAGGAAAATCTAACATTTTTCCTGAAATAATTTCAAGGATTTACAATTTAACTGCTTAATTACCATGATTTTAACAATTTTAGATATATGTAATATATCCTTTAATTTTAAAACTTCCACTCTTTATACAAGAAAACTTACATTGTATCCACCGCCGCTTCTAACAAACCAAACAACAGTGATGTATGTCAATCACAACGAGTTCCTGTGATTGTTGGAGCTACAGAGCTATGCTCTCTTTGTTTAAGCGCGCGGTGTTGCCAGTAATTATACTCTGCTGTAATGAAAGAACAAAAGCCGCCTGGATCGCATTTGAAAAAGTGATAGATCGACTTATAAACAAATATTCAAACCATTAAAGGATAAAAGAAGTCTATCAAAAAAATTTTTTTTTTTTGTATCACACTAATTTCGATTACTATTTCCGAAATGTGGGTGTCACCCCCAAACGGGTGACACCCGGGGCGGACCGCCCCCACCGCCCCCCCCCCCCTAGCTACGCCACTGTTTCTGACAATGTTTATTTGAAACAATATATCAGTCGAAGCCACCATTGTAACCAGACAGACCAATAACTCCTTGCTCTGACTCAGAAACAAGGTCTCTGTTGTTTCAGCTGAATAGATCCAGGAGGCCGTCACGAACTAAAGCGTGGTGATAACAAATAGCAGGGAGGCTAGAAACTCTTCTCTACAAACGAGTATCGCAAGCTTTTTTCACCGATAGTCCTTCTACGTGATTGGATTTCACTTCCCATCGCTTTGTTGGTCCACGGAATAAAACAAATTTTTTAAAGAAAAACGAACAATAAACTGATTTAACTGATGGTTTGGCGGCATCTGCTATTACCAAATTTAAGCTCTGACAGCCACATGGTTCAGTTAGTGGCGGATCTAAGAATTTAATGACTCCAGCTCCCAAAGCATGAAAGCAACGAAACTCTCGCACACTTCATCTTTATTAGAGTCAGCAAAATGCAACGTTAAAGATATGTAACGGAACTCTGTGTTGCGTGTGGTGCAGGGTTTGAGTCCCGCAGATGACACCAGAATTCGTTAGGTGGCGGAGTGGATATTGATTGATTGTCAATCGGACGTGATATCACAAACTTGTCCGATACTACATTCTTCTTGTAGGTTGACGGTCTTCTGTCTTGACACCAGGTAATTGTTGATAAAGCAGAATTACCAGACTGCGTGAACAAATAGCTGCTAAAAGCAACTAAAGTCTCCTGTTGATGTTATATTTTTGATAGAAAGGCTGCGTTGAGTTCTTCGTGACTTGTGTGTTATTAGCCTGATACGGATTAGAAAGGTTTCACGTAAAAAAACAGAAGTTACAGCAAAGTTCAGGTTTTTTTTTTTTTGCGATTCTTTGTACACCGACAGTTTCAGAAACACAGAACGTAAATACTATTCCACGCAATATGTTAGCTGCTATCCCTGCTATACTGAGTTTAGATGATTCTGACCGAAACTGGATAAAGAAAGTGATATTATTGTTAGCACGCGCTTACGTTGTGTGTTACTACACAAACTCCGATGACTTTGCCAACATTAATCAAAATTTAATTGCGAACTTCACTTCCAAGTAAGCCGATTTACTCGTTCTGGCGACGGTGGTGATATATCTGATATACCACCTTCTGTAATATTTTGAATTGCAGATGACATTCCAGCCATAGCTAAATCTTTTCGTGCATGCTGCTCTTTATCATCAGGGACTTCGTCTGATTCTTTTTTTTTTTTTTTTTTCTTATACCTTTACACCTCGTTAACGTCGAGGTCTTTGGAGGCGAAAAAGGACTAGAGTCAAGAAGAGGGGAACGGGAAGAAATTCGGCCTTGGCTATTGAAGGAAACATCCCGGAATTCACTTGGAGTGATTTGGGAGACCATGGAAACCCAAATCTCGATGCCCGGATGAGGATTCGAACCGACGTCCTCCAGAATGCGAGGTTAGACTGTTAACCGCTCACCCACCACGCTCGGTCTTCGTCTGAAGAACATCTACTAAATAAATTTTCTTCCATCCTGTATTGAACTAGTTTTGATGAGGACGATTCAGATGACTTCTCAACTCTCAAAAAATCTGCAAGAAGTTTTGAAGCCTTTTCAGTTTTGCCTTGCTTTTTTGTTTTTATTTTTAAGTTTTGTGCACCAGATAGTTTTTTGTAGGTAGCGACATGTCTTTTCTGTAAAGGACACTTTGTAAATATTTACCATACCAACGTTAACTGCTATCAGCTAAGGTCTGACGTAGTAAAAATAGATAAGCAAGCACATTGACTCTCGCTCCGTGCACATGCAACCGTATGCGAGTGAACGCCGAGATTACAGCCGTAAGGGAGCGTTCATAAACTGCGTAGCCCAATTTTGACCTCCTCGGAACCCCCAGTCTGACGTGACTTTTGCCTTTACACCATGCACCCCCCCCCCCTATTGATTCCAGAAGACAATTTGTACTGTTTTATCTTATAAGGCTATCGTAAATTACTTACAGAGTTAATTAAATGACGGAAATAAATATTCTGTACCTTATTTTAACTGTGAAAAAATATAAGCGAAAAGCTACGTGGCTTGGCTCCAACCCCCCCCCTTTTTCCACGTAACTTTCTGCCCAACCCCTCCGCCCCTAGCCCGAATCACGTAGTTTACTGACGCTCCCTAAAGGCACGAAACAAGTGCAGAGGTGCGGCGCGGAACGGGAGAGTGCTAGATGGGGGTTGTGATTTTCTCGATTCCAGTAACTGGAGTTGGGTGCGAGCTGTAGGACCCTAGGGTCGCCCTTGTTGATAGCTGTGACGCTCTGATAGGTATACGTTGAATGAAGTGAGGCTAACATGATTTCATGTCTTACACTGCCTCTATATATGTATCTGACTGCTTTTTATTGATAAAAATACCCTATAACCCCCCTTGCTATTTCCTCATAGCATTGTTCCATACGTCAAATCAGTGGCGGATTTATGAATTTTCGAATCCAGGTAAAAAACTGACATCTTTACAATTATTTTCCACTTTCTACTACCCAGCTGTCATTCATTATATTTGGTCCCAAATATCATTTACGGTACATACAAAAATTTATATAATGACTTATGACAGGTTAAAGGCAAATTGCGTTGTATAAAAGTACATAAATTCTATTTTGACTAACAGTGTAATGCGTTAAGTTACTTATCACCTTTAGTATAATATAAAACTATTAACTTTCTACTCATAGATTTTTAATTTAAGACAATCATACTTATCCTGAATAGCCGGAACGTGGCGCTGAACCCGTCGCATCCCTTCTAGTGCCGAAATGGGTGTAATTGGAATTCCGAGAGTAGCTTTTCATTCATATTATTTGTCACGGTTAAAATAAGGTACAGAACACAAAACAGCATGTGAACATTTATTTCCATCATTTACATTTGTAATTTATAACAGCATGACAAGAGAAAATAGTACAAAATGTTTTCTGGAATCAATAGGGAAAAAAGCTACGTGTTACGCGTGGGGAGGGGGTAAAATAAAAAGCACGTCGGGCTATTTGGGGGGGGGGGAGGGATGGAGAGTTCACAGGAGGCCAAAATGGAGCTACGTATTTTATGGACACTCCCTTACGGAAACACGGAATTATTATTATTTAGTATATCTGTAGCTTTAAGTATGACGTGTTGCGCGTATGATATTCATTATTTTAATTTTTCACTTCTGTCGGCAGTCTCCAATAACTGGCAATTGGTTTTTTTATTAGTGCCATTCTTTTCCTTGTTCCATCATTTCAATATTCTTTAATTGAGTAGATAAAAGGTTTTATCACGTTGGTAGTCTTTAAGTTTATTCTTAAATTGTTCACTATTATTACTGATTAATCGCACTTTTGAAAGAAGTTCATTAGACGGTCCAAAATTAAAATTTATAATTTAATGATTTAATATAAAAGAACTTATAGCCTTCAAAGATGCAAAAGCGAAAATTTTTAGTGCTTATTACTTCTTAATACTTTTAGAACTGAAGATTATTAACATAATTGGATATAAAGCTAGTGTAAGAAACATTAATCACAAATACATTTACAGTCTAGTCTATCCTTTTATCACAAAATGAATTTTCATCATAAATGATAAGGCCATTACAACATCATATTTTTTTTGGAAGCATTAACAAGTATGGTTAAATCGAAGCTAAGTATATTAATTCAAACAGTATTAGATCAACTAAGCTACTTAGTTTATAATATTTACGTTTATGGTGTAATAATACCTCTCCAAAAAACCGTAAAATTTTCTTTGTAGCGTACCAATTACATATGATGGATTTGGTAACGGATTAGTACTTTTAATAATTGCTGTTTGTGACATTATCATTAACTCCCCCAATCATTTTACTATTATTATGAATATTTCAATATGTGTATTTTATCAGCATTTCTATATAATTGTATTAATGTTTGTTTCTTAATTTGTATTATTGGTGGGTTTCCACAGCCTGTAGTATGTATAGTAACCATGGGTAGCTTAGTGTTTTTATATTAATAAAAATCTGTGACCCTGACGAGCCATCTGTCAGGCAGCAGTTATTGTTGGTTTGGGCCGCTGTTGTATATATATATATATATATATATATATATAAAGGCGCAGGGTTGAGGAGGGAGTCGGTTTGTAGTGTCGCTAAGAGACGAGTGTGTGCTGCCAGAGCAGCCCCTATAATGTACGAAAATCTGTTTAGTGAAGAATAGTAATAAAAGGCAACAAATTCTCAGGCAGAACGTTCTTTTATTTACATATGATATACATACTTCCAATTTACGAGTTGACGGCTCACAAGCATAAAATAGAGGATAATGTGGGCCGACCTCAAAATTAGACGCTATGATTCTACAAGAATTGCCCATAGTACCTCGCATGTTACAAATACAGGATTTTTTTTACCAAAAAGTAATAAAATATTCTCACCACGCCCTACTTCATAAACATTACTGTCATGGAGCTCTGATTATGGCTGCGGATAAAATGTCAATATATTGAAATATCAATTTTTTTTTAAATATCGATGAGTGATAGCTTTTAGGACGAAATATCGATATTGAAATCTGGAAATCGGAGTCGATATTTTAAAATTATCATTTTTCGTCAAGCTATTATTGGAGGAAAAGAAAATGCTTACTTGTGTTGCAAATGCAATAAACTTAATTATAAATAGAATTTCGAGAAACAATTAAAATTTTAAAAACCTGGCTGATCAAACAAATTTATTGTACCTTATTACAAACAATCAGTTAGCGCATCTGATTAATTACAAACCGAGCAAATAGCAGAAGTAAAAAATAAGGTCAAGTATGAATGCTCTTTCAAGCGTTTAGCATTCGTTCGAATTCTTGTCTGAACACCTTGCAAAGGATTTTAATATTTGTCTTCAATCGATGCAAAGGTATTAGCATTAAGAACTAATCGTTCAATACCAGGTACGATAGTAGTCAACAGTTAAATACTGTGCGCGAATTGGTTACGCTTTTTGTTCCATATCAATAGAAGAATTGAGCTCCAAAAGTGCGTCACAGTTAGTTTAGATCAGTGTTTCTTAAAGTGGGGTACGCGAACCCCTACGGGTTCGCCAGTTGATCGTAGGGGGTTCGCGACAAGATTTACGTAATGGCTATCTCATGCGGATAACACGCACAATGGTGAATAACGCTCATTGTTGCCAGTAGTGGAGCTAAACAAAACAAAAATAGCGCTAAGAGAAGAAACGAAAAAAAGAAAACATCTACCGCTTTTTATTGTATCTACAAAGCGCTTTGTTGAAAAGTAATAATGATAGATTGGTGCCTTTAGAACAGAAATTGTTAACGCTAAAGCAAAAAACCTTGAATCTCCGGTTCAAAAAATTATATTTTGGTAAAGCGTTGGCCGTTTCCAATGCAATATCAAAGAAGGGAAAATATTTCACTCAATGTAGGAGCTTCTCCATGCATAGCAGATGAAATAACGCCTTCTGTTTGGGATAAACATGAGCTCATGCTTTTGAAAAATATGTCCAATGAAGTTTCTGACATGAGTTTTGGTTCAATGGTAATCAAATTCAAACAATATTTAGATCCGCTAATTATTTCAAGATCATCAGATGACCTTAAATTCTGGATAGATATAAGTCATTTGATTCGCGTGTAGTCAGAAATTGATTTAAAGTACGAACGTCTGTTACATCTAATCGAGATGCATCAACAATTAATCTTCCAGTGCCTAATAATTGCAGTAATCTATCAGCAGAACTAGTATTTTTTTTTTTTTTTTTTAAAAAAAAAGCTGCTGACAAATATAGGTATACACAACTTTATTTTTTATTAATAATTCCTGGAAGGACAATCCACATTTCTACCTTACTCTTTATTTGTCATAAATTTTTTATTGTAAACGGACCTTAGTAAGCAGTGGCGGATCCAGGATTTTGGTTTTTTTGGGGGAGGGGGCTTGAGCGGATTTGATTTGGGAGGAGACTTGAGCAGATTTCGTTTTGGGGGGGGCCTTTCAGTCGGGCAGGGGTAGGCTTTATAGTCATGCCACCCTTAAAAGATCAGTAGAGCTAAAAAAAAGTCTCCAATATTTCGATTTCGGGGGTAGACCTAGATACTTTTGGGGGGGGCTTAAGCCCCTAAACAACCCCCCACCCCCCGCCTCCCTGGATCCGCCACTGTTAGTAAGCTTAACTAATGTGTGAAATTTTACTTCATTCATCACCTTACTTTGGAAGTTTATGGAATTCAAACTCCGAAACCACTACGACACTCCCTCATCACAATTCCGCACAACATCCAGTTGTCCTACAAACAAGTAATTTTGTACGCAAACATGGTTTCAACCCCAAAACATATGAAAAGTCATTGTGTTTATCCAGTGGCAATCGAAAAGGTGAAACGTCTTGGAGAAAATTTTTACGTTAATTACTTTCTTCTTGAAGGGGCTATTTGCCTTAAATTTCTGTTCTGCACAAAGAACAGGAAGCATAAGAAATACATTAAATTATACTTTGTTACTATATTTATTGGTACACCGGTTTCTCAGATGACGGTAACAATGCAGGCACGGCATTGCTCACACAGAACGAATCGGACGCGAGCCCCATGTATTAAGTATTTCGACATGATAATTGGGTGTATTACCAGGAATATTGGTAAATTCAGATAACAAATGTTTCCTGAGGTGCAAAAATTAGACTGGAAAAAGTAAGAAGATTCAAAATAAGCTATCAACCTACAAAAAGAAATGACATTTCACATAAATCAATTCTTGTAAAAAAAAGTGACTTGTCCATTATGCATACTATGATAGTAAAAGTTCTACCTAAATAATTGCTTCTACTGTGTTGCTTTGTCAGTCTTACATATTCACAAAAGCCAAGATTTCTCCGGAACCACTTTTGGATATTACAAGTTGTGAGGTGCACAACCCCACCACTTGTGAATTTTAATATTATAAAATTATTTTCTATTAATTAATTATGATTTTGGATATCAACTTTGAGTTTGTAAGTTCTAAGGTCACAGAACTTCAGGTCAGAGGTGTGAAAGATCTCTGGTGTGAGAAAAAAACTTTAAGAAAAGAAATGAGAGGAGGCTTGGCGGGAACATGGAGGGAAGAAATCCATGGGCGGGAAAAGCTTAATGAAGAAACTAACTGCAAAATTCTAGCGGGATTTAACACTGAAATTATAAGCCTGAGGGCGGAAGAAGAGTATGATAATAAAATTAGTGAATTGTAAAAGTTATATTTGGTAATTAATTGACGTTTATAAACGGAAATGGATAATCTTTGTTTCTTATTGAAACTGTAATAAAGAAAAGGAATAGATACTTAAAGGATATTTGATATGATTTTTAATAGTAATTTGATTCAGCGGTGGTATCAAAAAACCAGTGAGGGATATAGAAGACTAAATTAAAATCCTATTGAGCTGATCTGACACTGGAAATATAAGGAATATTAGGGAATTCAATTCCTAAATGTAAAAATAAGTGGTAAATGTAAGGTTATAAGGAATATTCATTCATACACCACACAACAACACGCAAAAAATCTTTATAAAGTCTTAGAGTAAATAATACACATTATGCCTTTCATTTTCGTAAAAATGGATAATAGCTAAATCACAAACAATATAACAAATTGAATACTTGATTCAGAACAATGTCTCACAACTCTTCGTCAGTAAAGAGCCACAAAACTTAGCTCTATTTTTACACGATATGTTTTTGTAACATTTTTTATTAAATAGTGTAGATATATCGATACATCTATACTTTTTCTTCGATATATTGAATCCGAGAATGATACTTTTAAAAATATCGATATATCGAAATCCAGATATTTTTAAAAATATCAACAGCCCCAGCTGTAGTCATGGAGGAAGGAATATATGGAGACGAAATACCGCTAAATCTGTGAAACCTCAAATAAAAACTAGTCTCCTACTGTGCGTGCGTGTTCGCCATCGGAATAACCCCAAAACATTGGGCTGTTTGCACTGTGTCTGCTGCTGAGAATATTTCATTTTCTAATATTCTAAAGTTTTCTATAATGCCAAGTTGTTTTGCATACAGTTGCACAAACAGACAAGATAGGAAACAACCTGGAATAACATTTCATAATTAAGTCCCATTGTAATTATTGTTCTTGAAGTGACTGATAGGTATCTGCAACATTAGGGCCTATCGTTTAAAATTTATTAATTGCTCTCAACAGGATAATGTCGTTCTCAAAAATTTGTTGGTGTAGTGTAGACAATCAGCATATGTTACTACTTTGCACATAAAAGGCTAGCCTTATTGTAAACAAGTATTGGAAGTCTAAATTTTTTTTTTTTTTTAATGGCATTCGGCTACTGGGCCATACAGCCAGCTCAATGTGATTTGTTGCTATCAAGTATTGACACAAGGACACTACAACACGGACAAGACATTCACAGACACAACACTAAACACCCATGCCCTCGGCCGGACTCGAACCGGCGACCTTCGGTACGCCACTCCAGCCCCTACGCTACCGAGGCCGGCTAAGTCTAATTTAAGCGGGTCAAGTTTACATCGCAATACAATGAATATGGTATTCTGCATGCTTTAGTCCAGTTTAGTTTACACTGAAAGTGCACGATGAACTTAATTGTGATAATTTGTGCTGTGCGAACTATGAAACGTGATGAAACAAACGTTGTTGTTACCCAAAATTTAGATCGCGATGCATTTCATGTGTTTAGGTGTGTCTACATAGTTTGATTTTATAGCGACAATATTAATGGAAATGTGGGTAGGTTAAAATCAGCCTGTACCAGAAATGACAAACAATTTATTATTAGTTGTTAGTACGTTCATAAGCACCATGTTAGTGACACAACGTGTATCACGTATCGCAATGTAAACTACTCCCATTTAAGATTCTGACTTTTGGAGACAGCATATCTCGAGAACTAAACGAGATATCGAAATTTTTTATTGTTTACTTTCAATTTCTCTCGTCGTGTTACATAAGAATCTATTGTCAAATTTGACTTTGGGGATATTTTTCTTCTGAATTTCAACCTAAAACACCTTACTTTTGAAACAGTATATCTCGAGAACTAAGCAGGATATCAAAAAACAATTATTCTTCGTTTTTGGTCTGTCTCGTCGAGTTACATAATAAGCCATCATCAAATTACGGTGCCACTACTAGAGCTCCATCGTTCTTCCTTAGCCCTTGGGCTAGGGAATTTATTTGTCGAAGTGTTTGCCTTTTTGGCATTGCCTTCGTCGATTTGCTTTTACAGGTTTTTTATTTTCTTTACTTTTTAATATTATCATTTCGGTTGGGCTATTTTTTATTGTTATTATTTTTTTTATTTTTTTTTTATTTTTTTTTTTTTTTATTTTTTTTTGCTGGCATGGTGTGTTTTGCCGGCTATCGTGTTGACATTGCCGCCGCAACTGCTTGCGCAGTCGCTTCGGCTACAATTTGTGGCAGTTTAGTGATGGCGTCTGCCATCGATTTCATCAGACTTTGCAGGTCAGCGGTTGTGTCCGGCTTGGAGGGAGGGCACTTGCTGCCCCGTCCTCTCGTCTTGGTGCTGTTGGCGGGGCCTCCTTGCGTGGCCTGTTGTCCCTCTTGTGTGGTGGCGCTGTTGTCTTTTTGTCGCGTGCAGTGTCAGCTTCTGGGTCTGCAGTGGCGACGGGTGCCCTTTTCTGTTGCGGCGTCTTGCGGAGATTCTTCCTAGCGATGCACCCACTGTATGAAGCTGCGTGGGTTCCGCCACAGTTGCAGCAAGTGGGTTCTGCATCGCGGGGAACGGGGCAGTCAGGAAGTCCATGATTGCCTCCGCACCTCACGCAGCGCTCGTCCTCCGTGCAGTCGCGGGCCAGGTGCCCGCCGAACCGTTGGCATCTGAAGCATTGGGCGAGCGCTAGTGGAGGCCTCCTCTTCGCTTCGATTCGGACTCTGCGCCCAAGTAGTTGCTGAGGCCTCTCCTCCCACCTCAGTGGCCTGTCCGGCAGGAAGGTGTAGAGCGGGAGGCGTTCCTCGGTTCCTGGGCGTCGCGTTTGGTGTAGGTTTGTGACGATAATGCCGTCATTTGCTAGCTCCTTAGTGATTTCTTCCTCCTTGGTCTCCGCAGGCAGCCCACGGATTACCAGCTTGTTTGGACGTCTTGGAGTCTGGAAGGAGTGGCGGATGCCATTTCCCTCCAGAAATTTCTACAATATCTGCAGCTGGTCCGGGTGTTGCGGCAGGAAGCGGAGTCCCCCTTGCACTGGGAAGCTCAGGATGTGCGTGGCAGTCTCCTCCCAGAAGGCTGCCATCAGCTCCATGAAGTTGCCTTCATATAGGGCGGTGACAGGCAGCACTGGGCCTTGGGCCGTAGCCTGCTCGGCCTCTGCGTCGGAGTCGAGTTGAACGTCTTGGTCCATCACTTCCTCGATACTTGCTGGTTGCTCCACCCCGCTGTTGGTTGTTTCAACCTGGTTTGCAGAGTGCTGGTCTGCGTCGTCATTGATGTAGAGCCATTCCTGGCACTGGTGTGGTGATGGCGCAGTCGGTTCTGGATGGAAAGGCATGGTCAGGAACCTTCTTCTCTGGAAGTTGATGTGGCTGTCCATGGAGAAGTCTGGATGCCGTACCGTCGGAAGTACCAGCGCTTCTGGCCAAGTCTTTCACTTGGGGCGCACCATTTTGTTGGTGAGATGGCTATACTTCCGGTCGGACAGGACCTGTAGAAAGACTTCAAAGTTGTCTGTTGGCAACTGCCAGCTGAAATCTTGGTCGTCCAGGTGGATGTTAATGAAGAAGAACGAATCATCAGGGCTAGTTGGTGACAGCCGATACTTCTACGCAGATTGGAAGTCGTCGGTTAGCAGGTCCGTGAGTTTTCCCTGGTAGATGGTTTGCTGCTCTCCAAGGCGCCACTCCACAGAGAATCGGATTGATTTCGGGAAATCAGGCGCGATGATTCCATTCACGATCCCGGGTGTAGATGCAGCCGGTAGTGAGCACTGGTGGCGCGCACCGGCACCAGGGTTCTTCCCGCTGTCTTCCCCACCCTCGGCGGCGGGGACATCAGACAACGACCGTCCGCTACCGCTCCGCGGCGCAGAATGAGCTGCCGCGGCGGGGGTGGGCGCGGGTTGGCTCGGCGACGGCGGTGCGCTCTGCTGGCGAGAAGGCGTACTCTCGGCAGCTGCCAGGCGGCGCTGGCGCTATCTTGTCATGGTGCTGGTTGGCGGCGTGCTCTTGGCTGGCTCGCTAGGAGGCCCGCTGCGGCAGCGGGGTCGGCTGCTCGGCGGATCTTGTTGGCGCGGATGGCTCAATAGTTACGGTGCCACGGTTGTCGTATGATTACCGTCCTGAGCATTTTCTGCTTTATCTTTTTAAGCAGTTTATTGCGAAGGGTTTGTCTGTTGACACTTCCTTCAAACGTTAAAAGGTCAGTTGCATTACTTTTGGTGTGTCTTTTGGTTTGCTCGGTTCTATTTTTAGTTTTATGTCAATATTGACAGCGGTCTCTTGTGCTTGTCATATATTGTGTAGTATTGCCCTAAGTTGGCAATTAAGGGATTGTTTGAGTTTCTGGATGCTCGGTAAAAAGATCTTGTAATCTGTGCGATTCTTTCTTCAAGCATCGCGATACCTGCGGCTTCGTGCAGGTCAGCTGTGGGAAACCGGGGAGGCACATGTAGTGCTCGCCGAAGCGCACGATTCTGCATTGTCTGCAGCCTTTTTATCGAGGACCTGGAGGCGTAGCCCCATACGGGACACGCGTACTCAATTACCGGTCTTATCAGGCTGCAATATACGCTCACTCCGGTATTGGCTGCCAGTGCGTTGTCCGTATTTAGAATAGGGTACAGCTCCCTCAGCCTCGTTGCGGCTTTGAGTCGGGTCTCCTCAATGTGACGCTTCCATGTGAGCCTGGAGTCAAGCGTCACACCCAGGTATTTTACAGTGGTTGACCACTCGATGTCCTCTCCGTGGAGTCGTAGTTTTGGTGTCTGGTTGCGCTGGCGATCACGTTTCCCGAGACGTCTCGTCAGCATTATTGCTTGGGTCTTGGTCGAGTTTATGGTAATCCTCCACCGCCTGGCCCAGGCTTCAGTTTGTTGGAGTACTCCTTGTAGACGCCGAATGGCAGCAGCTTTACATCTATGCGCGGTGAAGAAGGCCGTGTCGTCCGCGTATAGGGCTGTGCGAACCGTTTCTGGAGCAGGGATGTCGGCAGTATACAGGTTGTACAGTACCGGCCCTAGTACTGACCCTTGTGGCACACCTGCATTGATTGGGCGGCGAGAAGATAGTTCATTCCCAACTCTCACTCTGAAGGATCTTCCAGTGATGTAACTCTTAATTAGCTTCACAAGCGGGCCGGGGAGTCCCTGATTGTAAAGCTTATAAAGTAGTCCGCTGTGCCAAACGGAGTCAAATGCTCGTGCCACATCTAGCAGGACTAGCGGACAGTAGCTCCGATGGTTGAATGCGGTCGTGGCGCGCTCAACTATGCGCATGATCTGCTGGGTGGCGGAGTGACCCCTCTGGAAGCCGAACTGGAACTCCGGGATGATGTTCTCTCTGCGGATGTGTTCTTCCATCCTCTTCAGAAGGAGCCTCTCAAAAACCTTGCTTAGGGACGGGAGGAGGCTTATGGGCCTGTAGTTTTGGGGGAAAGTTCCGTTCTTCCCTGGCTTATGGACTCCGATCACCGTTGCCTGCTTCCAGCATAGCGGGTAGTGCTGAGTGCGTAATATACAGTTGAACAGCTCGGTTATGAGTTCTACTGCTGGAGCTGGAAGGTTTTTCAGCAGCCTATTTCCCAAGTTATCATTTCCAGGTGCCTTTTTGATGTTTAATCTGGAGATGATTCGGCGAACTTCTTCTGCAGAGATCTCATCGATCTGGTAGCCGTCGTCATCAGCGGCGAGGAAGCGCCGCAGTCTTCTGCGGATATCCGCAGATTCTTCCTCGTCGTCGTCCTGCGCAGGCCGAAACTGCTTCTCAAAGTGATCGGCGAGGGCATTGGCCTTGTCTTTATCGCTGAACACTAGCCCCTCTCACCATGTAGGGGGGGCAATCTTGTTCGTTTCTTGGTGAACCGGCGGGTCTCGACCCACAGATTACCGTCGGTGACGTTCAGCGACGCCAGGCGAGCGGCCCACTCTCTGTTGCGGTGTTCCTGGAGACTGACCTTCAGCTCACGCTGCAGGCGATTTAGGAGGCTCCTGGTGTTGGGCTGTCTCGTAAGCCTCCACTCCTTAGCCACTCTGTTCTTGTGTCTAATCTGAGCCAACAGATGTGGCGGTAATTGACGTGACTGTTGTCTTGTCACCGGAGGGGGCGTTGCAGAATTCGCTGCGTCAAGGATGACAGATGAGACTTGTTTTATCGCCGCCTCAATTTGTCTCTCGTCCAGTGGGCGCAGACGCTGGAGGGATTCTGAGACTTCTTCACGGTACAGTTCCCAGTTTGTCCGGTTATAATTAATTTCATTTGGAACAATTCGTCTCCATGATCCAACGTCAATATTCATCATGACCGGAGAGTGGTCTGATGAGAGCCTGTTCATGGTGGTGGCGGAAACGAAGCCAACGATGCCTCGGGTGATTACTATGTCAAGGACATCAGGGCGGTTGCCGCTCCAGGGATGGTGGGTCGGCTCGTCCGGGCCCCAGACCTGGAGATTGTTTCTGGCACTCATTCTGTATAGCTGGTTTCCCGCTGGATTGCTGACTCTTGACTTCCATGCAGGATGTTTTGCATTTAAGTCTCCTCCAATGATGAGCTTACCCCTAAGGGTGAGCAGCTGGTGGATGTCATCTTCAATCAGTACTCTCCGTGGAGGTCTATATGCTGAGACGACGGTGACCGGTCCCGATGTGGTTGCCATTTCGACTGCTGTTGCTTCGATTATTTGCAGTGGTGGAGTGTGTACCGTGTGGTGAGGGATGCCTCTTTTAATGTATATGGCCACTCCTCCTCCCGCAGTGGGTCTGTCGTGACGGTAGCACAGGTAGTTGGCTACTGTTGCTCTGAGACCAGGTTTTAGGTGAGTTTCGGCTACTAGACATATGTCTACGTTCTCTTCCCGTAGGAATTGCCGAAACTCACCGAGTTGCTGGATAATGCCGTCGGCATTCCAAATGCATATTGATATGCCATCTATGTTAACTCTGTCCATGACTGGCGTGGGAATTCTGTGGAAGGTCAGCTCGGTGAGCCGTCGTTATTGCGGATTTAATGTCCGCGGCCAGTTGATCGAACTTTGTCAGTAGTGTCGTTAACATTGTCAGAAGCGACCCTACAATGTCAAACAGACGATCTATAGCTGCTCCTCCCTCGTTGCTTTGTGTGGGGAGTGGATAGTGCTGTTGGTGGTTTTGACTTGCTTGAGTGGGCAAGTCTTGAGTTTCTTCCGCTTGTGGCAGTGGTTCTATAGGGTCCTGCGACTGGCTAGTTGATGCCTCCGCGTAGGAGATCAATGGTGTTGTTTTCTTTGACGGTTTGGTGTTCTTCTTCTTCTTATTGGGACCTTGTGGCTTTTCCTGCTGGATTTGGCGCTTAGGTGGCTTCTGAGATGTCTTGGGTGACTTCTGAGATGTCGTGGAGGATGCGTTATTATCACGTCGTCGTGGTTGGTTCCGCTCTGTGGTGGTTTTGTCAGCCGGTGGCTGGGTGATCCCGGAATCCTGTCTTTTCTTTTCCTCACGCTGCTTTTGCGCGTTGGCAGCCTGTTCTGCAGCGACACCGCGCTGCCTGTCCCTTGCCCGTTTGAAGGCCATGCAGCCTTTATAGCTGGCCACATGCTGACCACCACAATTGGCACATTTGGGACTGCTCTCCCCCTTCTTAAGAGTGCAGTCATTTGATAAATGTGCTCCTGCACATTTTACACATTTCGAGGGCATGTTGCAGTGGCGGGCGACATGTCCTAGGGCCTGGCAGTTGAAGCATTGGACTGGGCCATTGGAGGATCTCAGTTTTTCAACTGAGATGCACAGTGACATAAGGTACTCCAGTTGAAATATTTTTCTATTTTGGGGCCTGTCGGGCATGACCACTAAAAATAGTGGCATAATGTCTGAAGTGCCAGGTCTCTTCAGCTGGGCAACTGTGCGTATGTCATATCCGAGATCTTCGAGCTCTTCCTTAATATCATCAGTTGGTATGGTTGAGGGCATCCCACGGAGGACGACCTTCAGTATCTTCTCAGCAGCAGAAGGGAAGGTATAATAGGGTATGCTCTTCCTCTGCAACGCTGCGGTCACCTTAAGGTAGTGGTCGGTCGAACTAAAGCTTAGCTTGATCTTGTCGCCTCCGGCGGACTTGGCTTGGAAGGGTTGATTTTCCAGAATGCTTTTGATCATTTGGTACAGTTCCTTATAACTGTTTTGAAATTGTACCACAATAGGAGGAATCAAATACTTTGATTGCTGCTGCTGTTGTAGCTGCTGTTGTTGTTGTTGTATTTGCTGTTGCTGCGGCTGCTGTTGTTGCTGCGGCTGCTGTTGTTGCTGCTGCTGTGGCTCTATTAGTTGCTGCAACTGCTGTTGTTGTTGCTGCAGCTCTTGTTGTTGCTGCTGCGGCTGCTGTTGTTGCTGCTGCGGTTGCTGTTGTTGCTGCTGCGGCTGCTGCTGCTCAGGTCCTTCCTGGTACAGCACGTCGTATCTGTTTCTAAGTTCTATTCTGCCGGGGTCGAGTGTCGGCGGAGGCTTGTTCGTGCGTCGCACCAGCGTGAACCCTTCGCCGTCCGGTTTATCTCCGGCTGAGCTCGCTTTTCGGTGTTTGGTCGTAGATGTTCCACGATACTGCAGTGTAGCGGATGGTTCTGGGAAAGAGAAGGCACCTACAATCTTCTTTTTTCCCGCCTTTTTTTCTTTGCTGGTGGTGGCGAGCTGCGACACAGGGATGCTGATTTTACTGTGGCTGGCTCTCTTCTCACTCCTCGACAACTTCGCTTTACCACAGAGGAGCGGTGAGGTGCACCGCTTGTTTCCACGGGAGTCGTGTCCTTGGGCAGGCCTGGTTGTCGTTGGCGTTGTGTGAACGGTCTCAGTTGTATCCATACACGAGTCCGAGTTCGGTTGCCAGGTCGTCGTACCACGTTCCGTAGCCGTCCGATTCATATCCGTTGCCAAGTCAGTTTCCGATAGCCGGGTCGTCAACGTGGCCGCTACTGCCGCCGGCAAAGCCGAGTCCGGTGGGGCACTCGACCCGCCCGACGCGGCAGCGCGGCGAGCACTTTCCTTGTCGCACATCTAGACTTAGCGGATGCCAACGACTCGACTGACTCGTCGTATGATTACCTTGAGGTTTTTGTGCCTATTCACCGCTTTTCTACGGCCGACCAACCTGGCTTCACTTCAGTGCGTGGCGATGGTCCCTTGCTTCGTTTCTATATATTCCTTCCTCCATGGCTGCAGTATGTGTTATTATATTGTCTCTGGTATGTGTGGTGCAGGGTATGACACCAGAGTTCGTTGGGTGGCCGAGTGGTTATTGATTTATTGTCTATCGGGTCTGATATTAGATAACCTGCCCGATATCGACTTCTTATTCTTTTCTTGATGTTTCTTCTTTATCAGGATGAAGATGTCATTGACAACAGATCGATAATCTTTAAATAAGGCAGAATTATCAAACTGCATAGGACAAAAGCATATTTGCTTAGGGTAACCAAAGTCCTTTGAAGATGTTCTGTCTATTGAAATGTAGGCCGCATGAGCTCTTCTTGACCTGAGTGTTGTTGCTCTGATATAGATAGGTAAGCTTCGCGAAATGAGAACAGTTGCTACTAGTAAAGTTCTGGTTTATTACAAAATTCCGCAGTATACTGCAATTCACGAACATAAAACACAGAACGTAGCTCCTGCCCACGCTAATTGGTAGATATTACCTCTGCTTTCACAGCTGTCTTGAAATATTACATTGATTTATTGGATCCCTTATATTACTAGTTAAAATTAAGTCTGTCCGTCAGAATACCAGGACAGATGATTGTACACCTGAGGAAAATGACCTGAGGGAGGGCCCCATCCAATGAATTTCCCACGGGCCCCAACTGGTCAACTGGTTACGTCACTGCTAAGAACGCTTACTCCTGGCCCGAGAATCCTAACGTCGGTCCTGCGCAGTGAAAATATCGTGCTTTTACAACACGACTCGGCGGTACACCAGTAAAGACTTCACTGTAATCATATGTCGCACGAAATCTCCTTTCTTACATTATTAATTACAACTAATGTTGCATAAGGAAGCTGAACAGTATATGAGCCACACGTTATTGCTTAATGTGGAGCCTGAGTAGATTTAGCATTCTCCTCTCTTTATTTGGCTGGTATATATCCCTTTTTTTTTTTTTTTGATGAAGTATACGTTTTTTCCACATGATTACCCAGAAACATCATATCCTACACTATTATTTGTATAATAGGCAGTTACAACAGTTCTATTATTATTACTTCAATCCATGCATTCAGAAGAGCTGTCATTGTTTTACTAACTGATCGTAATCCTAGTTCATCATTACGCAACCTGTTGGTATGGATGAACCTATCCTATATTAAAGTTTCTTTTATTTCTTTGCACACCCAGTTTGTATATCAATTTTAACTGGTTTTGGAATAATTTCTCATATCATATGACAAGAAAGTTAAAGCATCTGGATCATTAGGAACAATTTATGCTGTAGTAACAACTGACGAATTAGGGTAAAATACACTTCCGTTACTCAGAACACAGTAACAAGTTTCCCAGAGGGCAACATATCCGCTTCCCCATGTGACTAGGAAAGGCCTAGCAAACCGGTAATCTGCCTGAAAATATACTTTCAAATAAGTACAAGCGTTTGGTGGTTTCTGGTGAATAGAAGCCGACGAAATGGCATGCATGCCACCAGATTAGCCCTCTGCAAACTGAATAGAACCAACAACACATATTCACACCCATTGAATGCTAAAATGCAATGGCGGCCGAAGTAATTTGCTCAGATAGTGACAACACTGAACTTTTTGATGGTTTACTGATTTTCATTGTGGAAGCGAAAGGTGCCTGGAAGAAGAGCTCAGAATTGGCTAAGAATCAACTTAAAAATGTGAAACGTGTGAAAGTGTCATTACCTGCGTGTCCTGTTGGATTAAATAAATGATTTTGAAATTAATCAATGATAAATGCTTGAAGATTGACCAGAAAGTAAACAAACAATCACTGATTAGTGAAAAAACCGACGAGTTGACCTACAGGCAATACTGGATTACCCAATAGGCACGACTAAGCAGTAACCTCGAGCATCCATTTTTTTTAAAGGCCTCTTGTGAGTTAACTTTTTTCATTAAATAAAAATATTAAAAAATAAATATAAACATCCAAAATAAACAAAGCAATATGAAAAGCATGAAAATTAAATTTTAAATTGTAAAATTCATTTGTTTAGTTGGATGAAAAATATAATCAGTTCAGTTAGTCATCTACGAAACCTTTTCTTTGTTCTTATAAAATTCAGGTAACTTTTTCAAAAACACTGGGACTATGGCCCCATAGTCCATACTTTCTTAATTCGGCACAGCCTTCGCTGACCCCGACGACAGTGGCACACTGTTTCCAACAGTGGAACACATTTCGCTTGAGAGCCGTTTTCTGTTACATGCATTAATAAATTGGGTAATTCTCCTTTAAAGGAGCTAAGACATAGAAACAATGTTGCCTCCTGGATTTAATATTCTAGGCTAGCGTTTCTCAATTTTTTTTCGATCAGAGTACCAGTAAACTGTAAAAAAAACGGGCTTTACCTTATAAAATACGCTATCAAAATTTATAATATTCTGCCTGCGGGCCACCTGAATCATCTTCGCGTGCCACAGGTTGAGAAACACTGTCTCAGGGAATGTAGCTGAATTTGACAAAAAATGGTGGTAGCTGCTGCTGCGCTCTACCGACAGTGTTACTAACTTTTTCGAGCGCTATAATGTTCCAGCGACCGCGTGTCTGCTCACTAACCGGGGCAGCTTGAGACAGAACAAACTTGTCCCCAACGGCCTCTAGCAAAGCGGCCCGTTTTTTTTTTTTTTTTTTTTTTTTTTGCTGTCATCAGTCTTTAGACTGGTTTGATGCAATCCTCCATCCCTTCCTATCCTGTGCTAACCTCTTCATTTCTACATACCCCTTACAATCCACGTCCTCAATTATCTGCTTCATATATTCTAATCTCTGTCTACCTTTGCAGTTCTTACCTTCAACTGTTCCCTCCACTAACAAATTAACCAATCCAGCATATCTCAAGATATGACCTACCAGCCTGTCTCTTCTTCCTGTAAGCTTCTTCTATAAACTTCTTCTCTCACCCATCATTTCTAAAACTCGTTCATTTCTTACTTTGTCTGTCCACCTAATTTTCAGCATTCTTCTGTAGCACCACATTTCAAATGCTTCAAGTTTCTTTCTTTCCGGTATTCCTAAAGTCCATGTTTCGCTACCGTAAAGTGCTGTGCTCCACACATAGAGTTTTAAGAAGTTCTTTCTAACTCCTAGATCAATATTTGAAACTAAAAGGTTTCTCTTTTTCATGAAGGCTCTTTTTGCTAGTGCTATTCTGCTTTTAACTTCATTCCTGCTTCGGCCATCGGTTGTAATTTTGCTTCCCAAGTAACAGAACTCACTCACTTTTCCTATTGCATCCGATCCTATTTTTATATTTAACCTGCTAGTATTGGTATCACTTCTGCTACATTTCATCACTTTTGTTTTACTTTGATTTATATTCAGTCCAAAATCTTCCTTCAGTATTTTGTTCATGCCATTCAATAACTTCTCAATATCCTCAGCCCTCTCTGCTAATAAGACAATGTCGTCAGCAAATCGTAGCATACTGATTTTTTCGCCCTGAAAACTTATGCCACATGGAAATTTTTCTTTGACTTTCTTCATTGCTTCTTCTACATACAAGTTGAATATTAACGGGGATAGACTACAACCTTGTCTCACACCCTTTTTAACTGATGCATGTCTCTCGTGATTCTCTACTTTTATCACAGCCACTTGATTCTTATATAGTTTATAGAGGATTCTTCTATCTCGATACTTTAGACCTGACTTCTTTAAAATTTTGAACATCTTGTCCCACCTAACATTATCAAAAGCTTTTTCTAAATCAACAAATGCCATAAAAGTATCTTTGTTTATCTTGATCCGCCCTTCAAGTATTAATCTTAAAGACAGAATTGCTTCCCTTGTACCGCGATTTTTCCTAAACCCAAACTGATCTTCACCTACTATCTCTTCTACTACCCTTTCCATCCTTCTGTATATTATTCTGGTCAGTAATTTTGAAGCATGTGATGTTAGACTAATGGTGCGATAATTCTCACATTTGTCAGCTTGTGCTTTCTTTGGAAGTGTGAAGATGATATTTTTATTAAAATCAGTTGGAATTTCTCCTGTTTCATAACTTTTTGATATCAGCTTGAATAATCTTTCGATTCCTTCCTCTCCTAGAGATTTAAGAAGTTCTACAGGGATCTCATCAATTCCAACTGCCTTATTTGCTTTCAAGTCATTCAGAGCTTTATTAAATTCTGTCCTCAAAACAGGATCTCCTAAGTCATCAATGTCGACATCACCCTCCTTTTCCAATACACTATTGTTCAAGTCGTCCCCATCATAAAGTTTCTCAATGTATTCCTTCCATCGATTAGCTCTATCTTCTGAGCTTAAAAGAGGTTTCCCATCGGCAGTTTTAATGTTAGCAGGAAGGGATAGCCGATTCAAGGAAGAAACCGGGAAAACCCGTGACGTCACGAAGTGGTGGGGGGGACCTCCCTCCCCTCCCCTCCGGCGGGCTTTTTGAATCAGCCAATGGCGTTCAAGGTCGTATGACGTCACACGTTAGTTCCTCGACCTGCCGCACAGATGGCGGTAGCTGTCGGGCTTGCGCATAGGTTAGTTCCTCAACCGGCCGCACAGATGGCGGCATCTCCCAAGGGCTTAATTTCTTTGGGCGCAGATGTTCCACTCCCCTAGGAGAGTGAAAGCTAGCGGGGGAAAACCCAACCCTAAGGCGTATTTGAACAGGTGTCGACATGTACGTACTTGCTCGGCCGCCGAGACCCTGTTGCGACATGTGCGATAACTTGCATAACTGTCGCTAGAGGTCAGCACACGGTAGAAGACATTTGTCGCTAGATGGAGCGGGTGTAGCAATATGCGTGAAATATTTCGATGTTTGCGAAGCCACTCGCGTGTTTGACCGGGAGTCCGACAGGTTACGAAATGGCTCCAAGGGAAGCACATTATTCATTCGCCATTATGAAAGCATAGCTGGGTGGCGGACAAAGAAAGTAGGGCGTCCAACACAGCATTCGTATGATTGCAGAATTTTGTGCAGAGTCTCAGGCTTGGAGCGAATTTCGTATGCATTTGTTCAGGTGTCCTGCTGTCGGTAAGGACGTAAATCATTGCAATTTTAATAAAAAAAAAAAGTCTACATCAACGGATATTACGTGAACAGACATCGGTAGCGTTGGGGCTAGGTTGCCGGTTCGAGTCCGGCCGCGGTGTTTTTATTGAAAAAGCCGTTCCAACTCGTCAATTTCCAAATCAAAATTTTAGTTTCCATACCTAGAGAGGATACCTGCCTTGAATAAAAAAAGCATAAATGTTTCCTTTTAACGTTCGATATGGGGGAAAAAAAACCGTCATAAACTCCAGATATAAATTCTATGTGTACCTGTTTTCATGAAATTATTTAGCGTTCTTGCCTCGCATTCGGGAGGACGGAGGTTCCAGGCATCCATGGTTTCCCCAAATCACTCCAAGTGAATGCCGGGATGCTACCTTCAAAAGACCATGACCGAATTCCTTTCCCGTCTCAAAAGGCCACGTTGTTAGAGAGACGTTAAAAAGTTTAAAAAATGAAATTATTGTGATAAAGTATAGCAATACCACACATACGTTATTCCTTTCAAAATTCGTAGCCTCAAAAACCCATCAATGGTGAAATCCTTTCATTGAAACCGAGAGACATTCACCGACGAAGGTAGGGAAAACCATAAAAAAATTCCGTTCATCGAAGCAGGCAGACATTAAAAATTAATACACCGACGAAGAGACGGGAAACAAACTCAATTAGTCACATCATGTTGGATTCGTTATGAACAATACAATATAGCTCACGAGTGTCACCTACATTCCGTGTATTTTAAAGGATGTATTAAATTGTGTGTAATGAAACACAGACACTTTTTGAACTCAAAGAGGCATTGAAGGGGTTTACTGATGTATGTAAGTGTGACCTCGATGAATTAATAGCTCCTAAACTAAAGCAAAGTTGTCGATTTGAAAACCAGTTTCTGAAGTGAATACATGATGTCAAACCAATCAGCATGTAATTTTTTCAAGCCTATTTCTCAACCCTGTCTTTGGACAAGAGGCCACTTGAAAATATTTGTGACAAAGCCTTTCCCACATCAAAGCTAGAAAAAAATCAAAGTTTCCAGTTTGACAATGGCAAAGCTCAAGGAATGGAAACGTCAGTACGACTCCTTATTTCCCTAATCTTATCTCTGTTGCCATTGGTATAAAATATTTAATCACACTCTTAATTGTTGCCATCAAGGTCAAACCTTTGTCGTCTGTATCAATTCTGTTATGCTTTCGTAAGCAATCACAAATTGAGTGTCCTTAGCTGTACTTTGTCTAAAATTCCAATCAATCCCTTGTGACACATCAGTGATTGACACCTTTAACTGTATTTCACAGCACAGCACGTATGTTCCAGGAACGAAATACGTCTGTTAATCTTACTAATTTCACCCATGTCGAATCGAAGTACGCCAGTCCTATGTGATAAAAATCGAGTCACGCTAACCACAGAACATGCCTGAGACCATCGCCTGTAACCAAGGTGGAGATATGGAAAATTTACCCACTTCCTTATAGAAGAAATCCAGTGCACTATTCCTAATTCTTTCACCAAGATCCACCCTAGCCTCATCGCCAACATACGCCCAGCACTTCGTCAAACCACCTTCTGTTTTCCAATGATTCCCTGATCAGTTACAGACAGGGTTACCTTCTGTTCGTGCGTTAAAGTAAACCAAAAATTGAAAATTCGCAAAGTCTTCTCCTAATCAGTAGCCAGGTACCAAAATGTTCACTTAAGGTGCTTCTACTGCAGTTTTCCAGGAAAATTCACCCCTTTTCCAGGAAATTATTTTTCAATAAATCAGGACCCAGGAGAGTTCTCCATTCGGTTTAAAATGTTCCCATCTAACGCCAACCTTCGGATTCAGGGCCAAGTGTGACATTTGTTTGTAATTGCATGCTTCGTTCAAGTAACCACGATAAAGTTACCATAATGCTCTTAGCTAACTGATAGTTTCTTGGTCATCAAACAGGCATCATAACCCACATTTTAATAGAAGATCCCCACACATCGACAAGTATCCAAAACGTCACCATAGGTTCTATTACGCCTAAGATAGTGCTCACATTTGAACTGTCGTAAATTGTTAGGTCAAAGTGGGTGTTTAGATATTTTATCCACTCAGGCCTCATCACCTAAAGTCTAGTGCGAGATTGTGGTCATGGTCAACTTAGGCTTCATACACCACTCAGAATTATTCCACCAATATCCATTCTAACAGCATTATACGCCACCTACAGCCACTCAACACTCTTCCTATCTTCCAATGACATCCCAGCCCCAGCTCCTTTATTATGTCACTTACTGAATATTTTACACAGATAAATCTAACTGCCCTCCTTTGCACCTTGCATTTGATGTACAAAAAATGTGGGCTCCATACTACACCACACAAGCAATGGTCTGACTGTGGGTTTGTACCCAAGTCCTTCGCCTCTCTGTTAAATGATTTTTATGTAGTGAGAATCAAAATTCACATGTCAACACAAACGGCAGTAAACTGTAAAGAGCACATCGAAATGGGAGATTGTCTAAGCCCTGAAACAATGGTTAGAAGCACACGTTGATAATTCTATAACCATATATTTTAGACTCAAATCCACAGAGGAATGACACACGCACACACTTGTACATGCATACAGCAAGGTCGACAGAACTAACAGCAAGCATCACGGAAACGATGAAGTGGGGGCAGAATTGTCGTTACAACTGATTAACTGGACAGAACTATCGTTACAAAAATCATCAGACAGACGAGTTACTTACGCTTACATGCACAAAGAGAGACGCAGATACACATGTCCAAGACTACACAACTACCGGTACCAATCATGGAAAAAAAAGTGGTGTAGTACTCTCTTGCCTCATGACTGGCTGAAAAACAGAAGTCTCCTTACATATCATCAGCCTGGCGAGATAGAAGGTGTGCAAAAGATGGCATGTTTTCACCATAAACCTAAGTGTTTATACCATAAATAGTGTTCATCACGCCCCAGTTGATTACATTTACCATCAACACGTCTCTCCCACACCACAACCCTTTCTACCATTCAGTAAAAAAGTGACGCAGGTACCATGAGTTGCAATAGACACTTGGCTATCAGATCTCACCCACAAATCCATACATCTCAATACACTAGCACAAACAAACATAAGTGGAGGGGACAGCAAAATCATTCGTCCAGACAGACGTGTTTATAGAAGGTATTACCATATTTACACATACAGACACAGAGAGAGACGCACAAACACTCACATTTCCATGCCTTCAGCGAGCTAGACACAACAACCAGCCCCAATCATGGCGACGAAAAAGTGGAGTAGTAACCCCCACGGCTCATAACTGACCAAAAAATCATCAGTAACATATGTTCCAAGCACCATACTCTTCACATCAACATCATCTCATTTATTTCACACTACTGACCTCACTACCATCCAGTATCATGTGTGCTAGGTACAAAACTGTTCGCACCAACACGTCTATCCCACACCTAAGCTTTTTCTGCCATTCAGTAACATGTGCCCCCCATGTACCACGAGTAGCAGTAGACACTTGGTCATCAGACAGATATCATAACTCCCATATTCATACTAGGTCTCACCCACAAATCCATATGTCACCTCACACAAGCATAAGTGCAGGAACAGCACATCATACATCCAGAAAAACGAGATAAGGGAAGGTATCACCACATTTACGCAAAAAACACACAGAGATAGAGATGCATACACACGTACATTTCCATGCCTAAAGCGATCTCGACTCAACAACTAGCCCAATCATGGCAACGAAAAAGTGGAACAGAACACCCATGACTGGCCAAAAATCATAGAAAGACACACACACACACTCACATGTCAATGCATTCACACAGTTCCATTCATCACCACACATAACTGGAGGAAAGGGACTGAACATGCTAGATCCAAACTGAAGAGTTACAGGATGTGTGAAGTTTGAAATCACAGCCACATCTCGCCCACACCGCAACCCTTTCTGTCATTTAGTAATATGTGCCCCCCATGTACCACGAGTAGCAGTAGACACTTGGTCAGCAGACAGATATCATAACTCCCATATTCATACTAGGTCTCACCCACAAATCCATATGTCACCTCACACAAGCATAAGTGCAGGAACAGCACATCATACATCCAGAAAAACGAGATAAAGGAAGGTATCACCACATTTACGCAAAAAAAAAAACACACAGAGATAGAGACGCATACACACGTACATTTCCATGCCTAAAGCGATCTCGACTCAACAACTAGCCCAATCATGGCAACGAAAAAGTGGAACAGAACACCCATGACTGGCCAAAAATCATAGAAAGACACACACACACACACTCACATGTCAATGCATTCACACAGTTCCATTCATCACCACACATAACTGGAGGAAAGGGACTGAACATGTTAGATCCAAACTGAAGAGTTACAGGATGTGTGAAGTTTGAAATCACAGCCACATCTCGCCCACACCGCAACCCTTTCTGTCATTTAGTAATATGTGCCCCCCATGTACCACGAGTAGCAGTAGACACTTGGTCATCAGACAGATATCATAACTCCCATATTCATACTAGGTCTCACCCACACAAGCATAAGTGCAGGAACAGCACATCATACATCCAGAAAAACGAGATAAAGGAAGGTATCACCACATTTACGCAAAAAAAAAAACACACAGAGATAGAGACGCATACACACGTACATTTCCATGCCTACAGCGATCTCGACTCAACAACTAGCCCAATCGTGGCAACGAAAAAGTGAAACAGAACACCCATGACTGGCCAAAAATCATAGAAAGACACACATACACACACACACTCACATGTCAAAGCATTCACGCAGTTCCATTCATCACCATACATAACTGGAGGAAAGAGACTGAACATGCTAGATCCAAACTGAAGAGTTACAGGATGTGTGAAGTTTGAAATCACAGTCACAACGCTCCCACACCGCAACCCTTTCGGTCATTTAATAACATGTGACCCAGGTACCATGAGTTACAATAGACACTTGTCTATCAGACGGGTATCATAACCTCCATATTCATACTAGGTCTCACCCACAAACCCATACGTCTCCACACAAGCACAAACATATGGGAGGAACAGCAATTCATACGTCCAGATAAATGAGTTTAAGGAAGGTATCACCATACTTACGCATACAGACACAGAGAAAGACGATATCCATGCCTACAGCGAGCTCAACACAACAACCAGCCCAATCATGGCAAAGAAAAAGTGGGACAGAACACCCATGGCTCAAGACTGACAAAAAAAAAATCATCATTAACATCTGTTCCAAGTAACAAACTCCTCACATCAAAATCATATCATTTAACTCACACTACAGACCTCTCTGCCATTCAGTATCGTTGGTAATATGTACAAAGCTAATTTCATAAGTTACCACATACATACAAGTAATTGCAGGAAAGGGTCCCGACACACGACATCCACACTGAGGTGTTACATGATAGGCAGATGATAGCATGTCTTTACAATACATCTCAGTGCTCACCACACATACTTGATTTTTAATGTGCCATCAGTATAGCTGGTGGCTGGAACTAAGCTCTTGACAATTTTTGGTCAAAAGTCATTTGTTAACAGCAGCTCATCAAAGACAAATTTTGGGTGAACCTGCCCAGGCGGGCGCGGCGGGAGGTGGCCACCCTTCCTCGCAGCGGACGCGTACATCGTGTTCTAGTAGGTCGGTATACCGGCGCATATTACCGCCTCGAGCGCAATGAAATTCCGGTCTTCAGTGCGGTCCTAAAAATGCGGTTACCGGTAGTAGGTCCCGGTCGGAAAACTCCGGTAAACCATCGCGGTCCGCGCTTTTAGACCGGCGTATTACGGTATTTCTGTCCGCAGTGGGGAAGGGTGGCCACCTCCCGCCGCGCCCGCCTGGGCAGGTTCACCCAAAATTTGTCTTTGATGAGCTGCTGTTAACAAATGACTTTTGACCAAAAATTGTCAAGAGCTTAGTTCCAGCCACCAGCTATACTGATGGCACATTAAAAATCAAGTATGTGTGGTGAGCACTGAGATGTATTGTAAAGACATGCTATCATCTGCCTATCATGTAACACCTCAGTGTGGATGTCGTGTGTCGGGACCCTTTCCTGCAATTACTTGTATGTATGTGGTAACTTATGAAATTAGCTTTGTACATATTACCAACGATACTGAATGGCAGAGAGGTCTGTAGTGTGAGTTAAATGATATGATTTTGATGTGAGGAGTTTGTTACTTGGAACAGATGTTAATGATGATTTTTTTTTGTCAGTCTTGAGCCATGGGTGTTCTGCCCCACTTTTTCTTTGCCATGATTGGGCTGGTTGTTGTGTTGAGCTCGCTGTAGGCATGGATATCGTCTTTCTCTGTGTCTGTATGCGTAAGTATGGTGATACCTTCCTTAAACTCATTTATCTGGACGTATGAATTGCTGTTCCTCCCATATGTTTGTGCTTGTGTGGAGACGTATGGGTTTGTGGGTGAGACCTAGTATGAATATGGAGGTTATGATACCCGTCTGATAGACAAGTGTCTATTGTAACTCATGGTACCTGGGTCACATGTTATTAAATGACCGAAAGGGTTGCGGTGTGGGAGCGTTGTGACTGTGATTTCAAACTTCACACATCCTGTAACTCTTCAGTTTGGATCTAGCATGTTCAGTCTCTTTCCTCCAGTTATGTATGGTGATGAATGGAACTGCGTGAATGCTTTGACATGTGAGTGTGTGTGTGTATGTGTGTCTTTCTATGATTTTTGGCCAGTCATGGGTGTTCTGTTCCACTTTTTCGTTGTCACGATTGGGCTAGTTGTTGAGTCGAGATCGCTGTAGGCATGGAAATGTACGTGTGTATGCGTCTCTATCTCTGTGTGTTTTTTTTTTTTTTTGCGTAAATGTGGTGATACCTTCCTTTATCTCGTTTTTCTGGATGTATGATGTGCTGTTCCTGCACTTATGCTTGCGTGGGTGAGACCTAGTATGAATATGGGAGTTATGATATCTGTCTGATGACCAAGTGTCTACTGCTACTCGTGGTACATGGGGGGCACATATTACTAAATGACAGAAAGGGTTGCGGTGTGGGCGAGATGTGGCTGTGATTTCAAACTTCACACATCCTGTAACTCTTCAGTTTGGATCTAACATGTTCAGTCCCTTTCCTCCAGTTATGTGTGGTGATGAATGGAACTGTGTGAATGCATTGACATGTGAGTGTGTGTGTGTGTGTGTCTTTCTATGATTTTTGGCCAGTCATGGGTGTTCTGTTCCTACTTTTTCGTTGCCATGATTGGGCTAGTTGTTGAGTCGAGATCGCTTTAGGCATGGAAATGTACGTGTGTATGCGTCTCTATCTCTGTGTGTTTTTTTTTTGCGTAAATGTGGTGATACCTTCCTTTATCTCGTTTTTCTGGATGTATGATGTGCTGTTCCTGCACTTATGCTTGTGTGAGGTGACATATGGATTTGTGGGTGAGACCTAGTATGAATATGGGAGTTATGATATCTGTCTGCTGACCAAGTGTCTACTGCTACTCGTGGTACATGGGGGGCACATATTACTAAATGACAGAAAGGGTTGCGGTGTGGGCGAGATGTGGCTGTGATTTCAAACTTCACACATCCTGTAACTCTTCAGTTTGGATCTAGCATGTTCAGTCCCTTTCCTCCAGTTATGTGTGGTGATGAATGGAACTGTGTGAATGCATTGACATGTGAGTGTGTGTGTGTGTGTGTCTTTCTATGATTTTTGGCCAGTCATGGGTGTTCTGTTCTACTTTTTCGTTGCCATGATTGGGCTAGTTGTTGAGTCGAGATCGCTTTAGGCATGGAAATGTACGTGGGTATGCGTCTCTATCTCTGTGTGTTTTTTTTGCGTAAATGTGGTGATACCTTCCTTTATCTCGTTTTTCTGGATGTATGATGTGCTGTTCCTGCACTTATGCTTGTGTGAGGTGACATATGGATTTGTGGGTGAGACCTAGTATGAATATGGGAGTTATGATATCTGTCTGCTGACCAAGTGTCTACTGCTACTCGTGGTACATGGGGGGCACATATTACTAAATGACAGAAAGGGTTGCGGTGTGGGCGAGATGTGGCTGTGATTTCAAACTTCACACATCCTGTAACTCTTCAGTTTGGATCTAGCATGTTCAGTCCCTTTCCTCCAGTTATGTGTGGTGATGAATGGAACTGTGTGAATGCATTGACATGTGAGTGTGTGTGTGTGTGTCTTTCTATGATTTTTGGCCAGTCATGGGTGTTCTGTTCCACTTTTTCGTTGCCATGATTGGGCTAGTTGTTGAGTCGAGATCGCTTTAGGCATGGAAATGTACGTGTGTATGCATCTCTATCTCTGTGTGTTTTTTGCGTAAATGTGGTGATACCTTCCCTTATCTCGTTTTTCTGGATGTATGATGTGCTGTTCCTGCACTTATGCTTGTGTGAGGTGACATATGGATTTGTGGGTGAGACCTAGTATGAATATGGGAGTTATGATATCTGTCTGATGACCAAGTGTCTACTGCTACTCGTGGTACATGGGGGGCACATGTTACTGAATGGCAGAAAAGCTTAGGTGTGGGATAGACGTGTTGGTGCGAACAGTTTTGTACCTAGCACACATGATACTGGATGGTAGTGAGGTCAGTAGTGTGAAATAAATGAGATGATGTTGATGTGAAGAGTATGGTGCTTGGAACATATGTTACTGATGATTTTTTGGTCAGTTATGAGCCGTGGGGGTACTACTCCACTTTTTCGTCGCCATGATTGGGGCTGGTTGTTGTGTCTAGCTCGCTGAAGGCATGGAAATGTGAGTGTTTGTGCGTCTCTCTCTGTGTCTGTATGTGTAAATATGGTAATACCTTCTATAAACACGTCTGTCTGGACGAATGATTTTGCTGTCCCCTCCACTTATGTTTGTTTGTGCTAGTGTATTGAGATGTATGGATTTGTGGGTGAGATCTGATAGCCAAGTGTCTATTGCAACTCATGGTACCTGCGTCACTTTTTTACTGAATGGTAGAAAGGGTTGTGGTGTGGGAGAGACGTGTTGATGGTAAATGTAATCAACTGGGGCGTGATGAACACTATTTATGGTATAAACACTTAGGTTTATGGTGAAAACATGCCATCTTTTGCACACCTTCTATCTCGCCAGGCTGATGATATGTAAGGAGACTTCTGTTTTTCAGCCAGTCATGAGGCAAGAGAGTACTACACCACTTTTTTTCCATGATTGGTACCGGTAGTTGTGTAGTCTTGGACATGTGTATCTGCGTCTCTCTTTGTGCATGTAAGCGTAAGTAACTCGTCTGTCTGATGATTTTTGTAACGATAGTTCTGTCCAGTTAATCAGTTGTAACGACAATTCTGCCCCCACTTCATCGTTTCCGTGATGCTTGCTGTTAGTTCTGTCGACCTTGCTGTATGCATGTACAAGTGTGTGCGTGTGTCATTCCTCTGTGGATTTGAGTCTAAAATATATGGTTATAGAATTATCAACGTGTGCTTCTAACCATTGTTTCAGGGCTTAGACAATCTCCCATTTCGATGTGCTCTTTACAGTTTACTGCCGTTTGTGTTGACATGTGAATTTGATTCTCACTACATAAAAATCATTTAACAGAGAGGCGAAGGACTTGGGTACAAACCCACAGTCAGACCATTGCTTGTGTGGTGTAGTATGGAGCCCACATTTTTTGTACATCAAATGCAAGGTGCAAAGGAGGGCAGTTAGATTTATCTGTGTAAAATATTCAGTAAGTGACATAATAAAGGAGCTGGGGCTGGGATGTCATTGGAAGATAGGAAGAGTGTTGAGTGGCTGTAGGTGGCGTATAATGCTGTTAGAATGGATATTGGTGGAATAATTCTGAGTGGTGTATGAAGCCTAAGTTGACCATGACCACAATCTCGCACTAGACTTTAGGTGATGAGGCCTGAGTGGATAAAATATCTAAACACCCACTTTGACCTAACAATTTACGACAGTTCAAATGTGAGCACTATCTTAGGCGTAATAGAACCTATGGTGACGTTTTGGATACTTGTCGATGTGTGGGGATCTTCTATTAAAATGTGGGTTATGATGCCTGTTTGATGACCAAGAAACTATCAGTTAGCTAAGAGCATTATGGTAACTTTATCGTGGTTACTTGAACGAAGCATGCAATTACAAACAAATGTCACACTTGGCCCTGAATCCGAAGGTTGGCGTTAGATGGGAACATTTTAAACCGAATGGAGAACTCTCCTGGGTCCTGATTTATTGAAAAATAATTTCCTGGAAAAGGGGTGAATTTTCCTGGAAAACTGCAGTAGAAGCACCTTAAGTGAACATTTTGGTACCTGGCTACTGATTAGGAGAAGACTTTGCGAATTTTCAATTTTTGGTTTACTTTAACGCACGAACAGAAGGTAACCCTGTCTGTAACTGATCAGGGAATCATTGGAAAACAGAAGGTGGTTTGACGAAGTGCTGGGCGTATGTTGGCGATGAGGCTAGGGTGGATCTTGGTGAAAGAATTAGGAATAGTGCACTGGATTTCTTCTATAAGGAAGTGGGTAAATTTTCCATATCTCCACCTTGGTTACAGGCGATGGTCTCAGGCATGTTCTGTGGTTAGCGTGACTCGATTTTTATCACATAGGACTGGCGTACTTCGATTCGACATGGGTGAAATTAGTAAGATTAACAGACGTATTTCGTTCCTGGAACATACGTGCTGTGCTGTGAAATACAGTTAAAGGTGTCAATCACTGATGTGTCACAAGGGATTGATTGGAATTTTAGACAAAGTACAGCTAAGGACACTCAATTTGTGATTGCTTACGAAAGCATAACAGAATTGATACAGACGACAAAGGTTTGACCTTGATGGCAACAATTAAGAGTGTGATTAAATATTTTATACCAATGGCAACAGAGATAAGATTAGGGAAATAAGGAGTCGTACTGACGTTTCCATTCCTTGAGCTTTGCCATTGTCAAACTGGAAACTTTGATTTTTTCTAGCTTTGATGTGGGAAAGGCTTTGTCACAAATATTTCAAGTGGCCTCTTGTCCAAAGACAGGGTTGAGAAATAGGCTTGAAAAAATTACATGCTGATTGGTTTGACATCATGTATTCACTTCAGAAACTGGTTTTCAAATCGACAACTTTGCTTTAGTTTAGGAGCTATTAATTCATCGAGGTCACACTTACATACATCAGTAAACCCCTTCAATGCCTCTTTGAGTTCAAAAAGTGTCTGTGTTTCATTACACACAATTTAATACATCCTTTAAAATACACGGAATGTAGGTGACACTCGTGAGCTATATTGTATTGTTCATAACGAATCCAACATGATGTGACTAATTGAGTTTGTTTCCCGTCTCTTCGTCGGTGTATTAATTTTTAATGTCTGCCTGCTTCGATGAACGGAATTTTTTTATGGTTTTCCCTACCTTCGTCGGTGAATGTCTCTCGGTTTCAATGAAAGGATTTCACCATTGATGGGTTTTTGAGGCTACGAATTTTGAAAGGAATAACGTATGTGTGGTATTGCTATACTTTATCACAATAATTTCATTTTTTAAACTTTTTAACGTCTCTCTAACACGTGGCCTTTGAGACGGGAAAGGAATTCGGTCATGGTCTTTTGAAGGTAGCATCCCGGCATTCACTTGGAGTGATTTGGGGAAACCATGGATGCCTGGAACCTCCGTCCTCCCGAATGCGAGGCAAGAACGCTAAATAATTTCATGAAAACAGGTACACATAGAATTTATATCTGGAGTTTATGACGGTTTTTTTCCCCATATCGAACGTTAAAAGGAAACATTTATGCTTTTTTTATTCAAGGCAGGTATCCTCTCTAGGTATGGAAACTAAAATTTTGATTTGGAAATTGACGAGTTGGAACGGCTTTTTCAATAAAAACACCGCGGCCGGACTCGAACCGGCAACCTAGCCCCACGCTACC
>CM061921.1:279668216-279697687 GCA_031002005.1 Vandiemenella viatica
TAGACATCAAGTGTGTAATTTGGAGTGAAAATAATTGTAACTTAAGGTGATGGCATTGAACGTTTGTTGTGTAAAAACAGTAAATGATAAAATGATTGGACCTGAGAAAAGACAATTATTGTAAACAAAATCAGTGTCATGGACTATGTGCAGATGTTGTATGAAGAATTGTATTTGTTCATTGTAAAAGTCATTATGGTTGATTGATTGTAATCTGTTCGTGTCTGCATTATGTGTACATTCAACCTGCTTAGATTCGTGACGGATTCAATCAATTTTATCTGTGTAAAATTAAGTGAATCCTGGGGAGGGGTTGTAACAGCCCTAATACCTGTATTTTGGATAGTATTGGACTGTGTGAAATATTTGTAATGAGCTAAAGTTTGGTTGAAAGTGATTTGATATGTTTATTTTGTAATTTCTTGTAAATAAGTGTATATAGACTTTGTTTTAGGTAAGAAAATTATTTAAAGACCATTTAATATGTTTAAGAACCGAATGATGCAAGTAAATTTATTAAAAGTTTGTAATTCCATGTATAAATGTAAGTTACGATGTCTACATGACAATTTTCCACCATTTGAAAGGATTTCTGTAAATAATTTTGTATTCAAGTATCTCTAATTACCATTTCCAATCATTTTGTAATGTTATTAATTAATTTTGTATCAATTCCGATTGTTTTTAATATGTTTGATTGTTTGAGTGATTGTTAATGATCGAGAAATATCGGGCGGATGCCTTTGAAGAATTCTCGTAAATTCGATAGACTCTATATAAACAGATCGCCTGGACAGAGTTTGCATTAAGTATTCATTCAGTGTTACAGAGACATTCATGCAAGTATTCAGTAAGTCAGTATTGCATCTTTGGATTGTAACAACTATGCTTGTGAATGTCGCAGACTTGTTTTGATTTGTTCAAAATAAACGAACATCTCAACATAACCTTGTTTTTGGTGGACTTTATTAATTAATTAATGCAGTAATTAAACCCACCAAAGAACCTTAACAAAACCTAACAGTGAAATTATTATTAGCCATTTTAAACACCTTTTAACTGAAGGATTACGAAGTTCAATACAGTATGGACAACATTTGCCTGAAAAACAACAAAATCAAAGATTTGAATTCTGGACTGTGTATCGAATCCGTGTCCTATTTAAGTGGAGAATCAAAGAACATGTGTAATATGAACCACAAACACAAGGGAAAATGCACCAGATGACCAAAATGTCACCATAGTAATTCAACTACTTTACAAAAAATCAGTAGACTTGTCTGAAAGCTGAATAGTTACCAACATATTGCATGCATACAACACAGAAACTGCTCCTGTTAAAGAAAATCACCAAATAAAAATAACCCGCTGTTGTTACTACTGAATCATTTCGTAAAACTCGAATATCTTGATCACAACTCGTCATTTCACTATATCAAAAACCTATGACACACAATTCAATAGCAATAACACAGAATAACTCTCCTTCTTCCACATTGAATCACGCAGTTGACTGGCTGCGGTTGATTGTAGAACATTTCTAAATAGTGGGACTCTATCAAGGACTGGGGGCAAGAAACTGAAAGGAATTCGGCCAAGGCCCTTTTGATGGAAGCATCCCGCATTTGCCTGGAGTGATTTGGCAAAACCATGGTAAACCCAAATCTGGATGCCCGGATGGCAATTCGAACCCGCGTCCTCCCGAATGCAAGGCCAGAGTGTTAACCGACTGGGAATTCAAAATGAGAGGGGAACAATACAGAATAGTATTATGAAGATATGGTGATGAAAATAGTTTTCGTTGAGGCACTTTACTGACAAATTAGCCTATATTTTAATCAGTGGCTCGGTGATGTTGGAGACATAGCCATTATCTTTGAAATTCAGACAGTGTTTTCGAAGCAGATTCTGGGTGATTGCGTTGTATAATAAGAACTTTCATTTTATCAAATTTTTTTATGGTTCTTGTGTATGGCTTCATTAAACTACCCACCTTCATGCCTTTTTGGTTTGTTTTGGTTACGGGGAAACATATTTCTCCCGTTAAACAGTTCTCAAAATCTCCATGTAATTTTGAGTGTCTCTAAGTTTTGCATAGTTTATCATTAAAATTATACAGTTATTTAAATAACCGATTAAGGGAGACAGCGGGATTTCCTTGAAGCATACCGATTAGGTGTACCTTCCTTTCATTCTTTAATTTTGATTAAACTTTACATAATCTATCAGTTAAATTATATAGTTATTTAAATAACTGATTAAGGGAAGGAGTGAGATTTTTTTGTATAATTACAAAACCACTGCACCTACATTTACACAAGTCACAGATTTACCTACAAAGAACATTCAACAACCACAGATAATCTTTAATACAAAAAAAAATTAAACTAATATTTATCTTTCTGGAGAATAAGTTCTCAGGTCGACATCGAACTCACAAACTACACTTTTGGTGAACAGTTTATTTGATTAATGAAATCTGCTTTCCTATATCAATAATTAATACTGTATTTGACTGTGGAAGGATATCCATCATAACATGTTGCTGGTGTGCATGTAATTTTTGTTTCAAAGTTTTTTATAATTTACATCATCCATCATTTGCGTATTCCTCAACGGATAATAAATAATTCGGATACTTTGTTTCGAAACATATTTGTAATGGTACAAGATATAAATTTAAAAAAAAAAAAAAATTGGCGGGTCGTGGGATCGAACTGAGGACCCCATCCCTCCCCCCAGAAACACACCACCTCAACACGCACAGCTAAACGGATGTTGTTGACAAACGGTCTTCCATAGCGGTATAACTTATTTAGTCACAATTTTTACAATAATTTTTTTTATCACAAAATAATGATTGATGGCACATCTAGAAACGACTTTGAATTAGTATGTTCAATTTCACGTCTTGAGGTGCAGCAGTTTTTACAAAAAGTGTACCACAAAAGGGCACAAATCATCACCTAGTGTAAGGGCTTGCTTTGCTTGCCTTATAAAATAAAATCATCATACTATTTACCAAAGTTTCATAGCTGAGGGCTGCAACACAGAATAAAAGTATACACTATTTGGAAAGACCCCTTAATGAATATGGGAGATTGATGAATTAAGAAGTGTCAACCGTGTGGTTTACTATACTATACTGTTTATCAGCACCAATATATACCTTTTTCAAGCCGAGGATTAGCAAAATGTCAAAAATAATTCTGTGGACCACTAACTTACAGGAATGTTTTTTTTTCTTCTTCTTATATGTATATTATTAACATTTGGGGCGCATTGGACTATACCATAAAACATAAAAAGCTGAGCATGGTCCTCAACCCAAAAGTTGGTTGGACACATACAAAGTCCGGAATCAGAGGCAGGACGGCCCATTTGTTTTCTCCTAGCTTAACCCAGTAATCCTGCCAGGTAAACGGGGCCTACAGTTTATCTTGGAATCTGAACCTCATATTGCACAGCAAGCTGTGCCAGAGGCAGATGTCAGGTTAAGGGTCTTTGAACATCCCCTCCAAGATAGGGATTTGAACTGGGGACCGTTCACTCTCCAGTCAGATGCCTTAAGCACGCAGCCACCAGAAGGCTCTCATTAAAACATAACAAATCTAAAAGCACGTTTAGAATTCCTACCTAATTTATATATTTATTTATCAGTCTTGTTTCATGGATCCCTGCTGAGGAAGGACCTCTGGGATGTGAAACATGTCATGGTTAATACACATACATACAATATGAGTCATAACCATAGTAAAAAACAATTATACGTTCCAAAGACAAATATAGAGAATAACAATAAACATTAATTTTTTAAAAGTCGTATTGAATACAATTAGTTTGTTCAAATTCTTGAATGGAGTAGGAGCAGTTGCCAATAAAATAATCTCTCAGTTTTTCTTTAAATATATATTTACTATCTGTAAACTGTTTAATTTCTTGGGTAGTTTATAAAACAGATGTATACCAGAATAATTAACTCCTCTTTGTACTTATGACAGAGATGTTTGTATTTTGTGCAATTTATTTCTGTTTCTTGTATTGAAATTGTGTACCTGTGAATTAGAAGTAAACAGGTTAAAATGATCTATGACAAAGTACATGAGAGAATATATATACTGAGAAGTCATTGCAAGAATATTGAGTTTTTTTAAAAAGTTGTCTGCAAGAAGCTCTTGGTTTTACCCTACACAGCATCCTAAAGCTCTTTTGTGTTATAAAAACTTTCTTACTTTGTGAAGAGTTTCCACAAAAAATTATGCCATATGACATCACTGAATGAAAATATGAGGAGTACACCTGTTTCGTTAATTCTAGATCTGCTGTTAGAGAAAGTGTTTGTATTGCAAAGGTGGCACTACTTAACTTCTTCAGTAGTGAAGTGATATGTTCATGCCAACAGAGTTTCTCATCTATTTTAATACCAAGGAATTTTATACTCTTGTGAAATTTTAAGTGAACCATTAAAAGTGAATTATATATCAAACCATCTTAATGTTTATTAATTAAATGAATAATGTTATAAGTTACAGAAGGAGAGGGTGAACTAAGGGGAAAACCAATAATATTGCACTATTCTCACTGTTAATTTACTTAATTTTCTGCCCATCCAATCTTCATGGATGACATTATATATTAAAACATGAGTTTATTCTAAGTATACAGGAGAATGGGTCTTATGTATCTCTGGCAGTAAGTTCTCATGCTGATTTCTTTATTCATTATTGTATCGGCCTTCAATTTTTTATCATTTTTGACATTCTATGTGGCACTACCACATTACAGTTAAGAACTTATAGGTACAAGAAACTAGTTTTACACTTTTCTCCCGTTATTGTTCAACCAATGGTGAATGCTATTGTATTAGTAGACCAGTCAGGGATATAAAAAGAAGCAGTGAACTAGTTGCCATTAAAGGAAATATAAAAAATATAAAAGTTTTTTTGAATCTTAGGTTCCCAAACGTTGATGAATGAACACAAGTCAAGGAAAATGGGAGGGTGGGGGGGAGGGGAGTTTCTTTCACTGACCCAGTGGACATTACATAGCTCTCTACACAGTCGTAAATACCGTCTCTCCTTCACCACCTCATAGAAGTTGAAAACCTTTATCCTATCATCAAAAGCAATGTTTGAAATTAAAAACTGATGATGCTATGTTTACGCTACTGCCAAATTTTAAAAAATTCATAAAAAATTTTGGGTCAAATATTACAAAGTGTATCCCAGCAAATGCTATGATTGTACTCAACTTTTTTAATCACTTATTTGTGTGAAAGAGTTCTAAACTCTTTTTGTAATAAAAACAAGGCATAGAAGTAAACTTGATACTGCCAATGCTTTATATTGTGCACTTGCTTCCATCCAACCCAGAAATATATCAAAACGAAATGCAAACTCACCCACCCCCACTGACTATTTTATTTTTGTTATTCTTTTGTGTAAATTTAATATTTGCAATTTTTTTTTACAAAACTTATAATTTTTTAAGAAATAAAATATAAACTACTATATTAAAATTTCAAAGTTGCTTTTTTTAACCCTTTTAATAATAAAATTGCAAGGCAGAGAGCATGAAAATTATGTTTTGACAGATGGTATGCACGGTAAGAAAAAACTTTGGGAACTTCTGCTTTAAATGGTTTCACTCTTTGGCCGAGTCACACGAGTATTTGGCATTTTGCTCTGTGGATATGCCTCCATTATATTATTATTATTATTTTGCTTCAGGTATTACACCTCACTGGTGTCAAGGTGATTAGAGGCAGGAGAGGTTATGGGTCAAGGAACATGAGGGAATTTTACCATGACATTTTGCAGGAACCATCGTGGCATTCGGCTGGAGTGATTTTGGGAAACTACGAAAAACCGATATCTGGATGGCTAGACGGAGATTCGAACCCATGTCCTCCTAAATGCCAGGCTAAAGCATTACTGCTCACCCACTGGGCTCAGTGTGTGGTTATGTCAAAAAGACGGGATCATGAAATCAGATACTATCCAGAAGACTGTAGTTTCACCTTCAAGTGAACTAATACATATGAACTATGCAAGAATCAACATAAAATACAGCCATGAAGGTGCAAGAGTATGAGATGAAACTAACCAGTAGTTAAAAACTGCTTCATGCCCTATTTTCAATAAATGGCAACCTGGCAATGAAACAACTACTTTTATAAGGATACAGTAACTGGTTTTTAATGTTACCCTGATTAAAGGGTACAAGAGTGAACAATAACCCACTACACCTTTTTGCTCAAGTTGAAACAACCCCAAAATACTGATTAATTTAAAAGTAACCATCAGCATGAGGGAGCCAAGACAACCATTTGGTTTAAATCACTTTCACACTGGACACAAGTAGGCCCAACTGCAATCAATGAAAGTTTAACACTCAACGCTGGTGATTTTGCTATGCTCACTCGAATATTGAGATGGTCCTCAAATTCCACCCCACAATTACATTGTTCAAAGTCATAATAACATAAACCACATTAATTAAGGATCTTACACAGTTTGCATACATGGTAAAATTTTATTTTTCCCGTACATCATCCTTTCTTCTAGCAACTGACAACAGGCAAACTGCAATGGAAACTAGACTTAGTGTGTACAAGGGAAGACAAAATTACTTTACTAAAGGCTCAATTACGTAAATATAACTCACTCTTACAAGAATATAATGGTTGGTACAAATGAATGTTGACAAGTCTGAATAACACAGGTACACTAAAATATTTAAAGACCTTTTTATTTAAATACCATTAAATTACATACTTTTATTCTGACAGAAATCTAAATTCAAACATTAAAGCATACTTATGTGAAATCACTTGGTATTAAATGAAATTTTCATCAAAGAGACAACTTTAAGACTGATATGACACTGCCAGAACCTTTACAGGGTAGCTGTAAAATAAGAATGGAGAAAGAAGGACTTGTGGTATTCGCTTCAAATTTACCACATACGTTCCTGTGGTCATACCTTTTAAGCAAAAGTGTACAAGAAAGCAAAATCACACTTACCTTAGACGTGAAGCAACATAAAAGTTACGAATTAACGCTTCAGAAAAACCGCCATTGCACTACATATTGGCACGTCAAAGATGATGTTATTGTAAAAACTCTGGCTTTACATGATCACAATAACTGTGAAATCTCTGATGAATTTTTCTGATACAATATAAATATGTTTCAGTGCTATGTGGAATAGGGCAGATGCAAGAATATTTCCATGTGAATTGCGATTTTATTTACTATCAATAAAAAGCAGACTTCACGCCGAGAAATATATTTTTTTCTTTTGCTTGAACCGTCCATAAACAAATGCAGCAGAACCAATTTCGTTTGGCACTATTTAGCGGCGAATAGTACAATTCGTGGCAAATGGCCGCTTGTGATTGGTCGCGATGTGCGGCCATCAGTAGCTTATTGGATGTGTAATTTATGTATGAATCCGCGTATTGCAATACGTTTACTTACTGAGTAATAAAATTGCCTTAGAAACGCACTTGATTTAATGACAAAAGGTCGTAGAAGCTTTTGTTGATTCTATTAATCCGACATCGACTGATTTATATTTTATTCCGTTTTTCAGAATTTGCTCGCGTGGCTGAAATTATTACAATCGTGCATACGAAAATATTTAACATTTATAAAATATGACTTCGTCAACAACCTTTCGCGTTTAGGTTGTAATGCAGCCTGGACCACAGTAATAATGATAAATACTATATGAAAATTGGAAATCCGCAATATCGTGTGTTTACATTTCACTATGGTCCAGGCTGCATTACGACTAAACGCATATTTGTAAAATATAATGTCGTCATTTGCGTTTAGGTTGTAATCCAGCCTGGACCACGGTAATAATGATAGATACTATATGATAATTGGAAATCCGCGATATTGTGTGGTTACGTTTCACTATGGTCCAGGCTGCATTACGACTAAACGCATATTAGTAAAAAATAACTATGGATTTATCATAGTTGCTACTTGCTAGTGATTCTACAGTCTTTCCTCCAGAGTGCGCATATTATCTTTGACGCAACAATATGAAGTGATATGGCGATTTTCTGTAGCGTTAATTCGTAACTTTTATGTTGTTTCACGTCTAAGGTAAGTGTGATTTTGCTTTCTTGTACACTTTTTCGTAAAAGGTATGACCACACGAACGTATGTGGTAAATTTGAAGCGAATACCACAAGTCCTTCTTTCTCCATTCTTATTTTACAGCTACCCTTTACAGAAACAATCAACTTTGACTAAAATTATCTCAAAACACTTCACCAGATTTTTCCTATAAAAGATAACAGTTTTCAAACTATAGAACAAATAAGAAATCATCCAGATTTACTAGAGATTGCAAATTCCACAAGAAATTGGCATCCTAATACTGCAGTAGTCAAACGCGAGACACTGCTAGAAATACTTTCCGAAGTAGTTTTCATATGTCATGCTGGTCCAGGGTGTATTACAACCTACTTCACTGCTTTAAAATAACATGTTTTGTGACTGACTACTGCAGTATTATGACATTATTAGTCAGAGCAAAAGAATGTTTTTGTAGCTGAATTGCAGTCTCTGTCCAATAACTTAAATCACAAGACTTATAATTTCAGAAAAATATTTCTCAGGATTGAATAATATTCTGAAGTTGACAACTATGGCACCCCAAGTCAGTCAATAAATGAGAACACTTAAATTAAAATTCTTTGTACTGTATATACAATAAAATTTATGGGGTGCAAAAACAGTAAAGTTCTTGAAAACAATTAAGTTTCAAACAAACAATTATTTACACGTTACTGAACGGTGTCACTACCATGCCACAAAAAAATAAAAATTGTTATTTTTTAAGTAAATAAATGCTAATCTTTGGTATAGAAGTTACAACTTATAAAGATTCATTCTACAACTCGATTGAATTTTCATACCTTTAACCACTAAGTATTCAAAAACTGATTTATGAATGATCTGTTATCCTTCGCTGTAACTGACTATAGGAACTATGCCCAATTCATTAACATAAACAGTAGATATGTTTATTTATGCATTTTGGTTCTTGTGTTGACTTTCACCTTACTTATTACTATGACAGCATAAATGGAATGCCTAACACCCACCTTTGCAGCATCCTAGGCATCTATTACCCCAAACACAGTAAAATTTAAAAACATAGAACCTAGCCAATAAACAAACAAAAAATGAGATTCAATAATTTCTGCCACAAATGACATATTGATTTCTGAGAAAACAGTAACTATTAAATTAATTTCTTGAAGCATCAAACTGTGGCACTTTAGGCCAGAGTCAATATAACTGACACTATTTCAAACTCTTATCATACAGTAAATATTCTATCCAGAGATGCTTAAAAAACCCGATTGAAATCATCTACATTCCCTTCGCAAAAATCAAATGGGAAAGTATCAATTTTTACAGATAAACCAACCATGATAAACATTCAAAGCAATAAGCTATTGATAGACATGAAAGTTTTTAAAAATAATGGAGATTCAGCGGTCTTCAATACAGTCTTATCCAACTTTTATTATTCCTCGACCACCAGGTATTCTGAAATTAATTTAGAAATACTTTAAGAGATGTAGCAGTGTCTTGCTGGTCCAGGAATTATTAAAACCTAATTACTGCTTGAAATCTATGTCTTGCAATTGACTACTGCAGTGTTATGACATTATTCAGAAGAAAGGAATGTAGCAGAATTGCATTATCAGGTTGTCCCCACTGTCTAATAACCTGCATCACAGGATTTAAAACTCATTAGTGATAAATGTTTACTGAAATATTATTCTTAAGCTGCCGACTTTGACGCCTAAAGTCAAATCAATAAATGTGAACACTTCAATTAAAACTCTTGCACATACAATATTTGAGAGGCACAAAAACGGTCAACATAGTGAAAACATTTAGTTTTAAAACAAGCAATTAATTACAAAATAAAAAATAAAGTATGTCACTGTCACAATATAGGATATAAAAATTATATTTTTAGAAAACAAATACCAATCTTTGGCATACAAAATACAACTTAGAAGGATTCAATCTAGGCTATAACCCTATTGAATTTTGATACCTTTATCCACCCAGTATTCAAAAACTTTGGTGTAACTGACTACAGGAACCACACCCAATTCTTCGACATTATCTTTGCATTTTTGTTGTTGCGTCTTTCACCTTTCCAATTACTAAGATAGGGTAAACGGAATACGCCCCTCCCCCTTTGCAGCATCCTGACAAACAATGTCTTGGCATCTATTACACTAAACACAGAAAAATTATTAGGCCTACATTATAAAACATTAGAACCTAGCCAGTAAATTAACAAAAAAAAAAAAAAAACGTAATTCAATAATTTGAGGCACAAATTACTTACTAATAATTGCTTTCTGATAAACATTAGCTATTAATCTCCTGTAGCTTCAATCCTTGGCTCTTTGACTCCCTGCCATTACTAACACACTACTTCAAAAATACAGTACACATTCTTTCTAAACATGATAAAAAAACTGGATTAAAATTACCTACATTCCTTTGATAAGAATCAAATATGGAAGAGTCAACTTTAACAGATAAACCACAATTGGTAAACATACAAACCAATAAACTGATACTAGATAAAAAAAAAACAAACAAACAATAAGCTGATACTAGATATAAAAGTTCCTAAAATGAATGGAGATTTAGCTGTCTACGATACCTTCTTCTCCAACTTTTATTATCTCCTTGTCTACCAAGTATTCCAAAACTGATTTATATCCAAGGCTGCGAGCATGTGGTGTTACTATACCTGCCGGAGCCATGCCCCTCTCCGTCATATGAAATGAACATATGCAGATATTTCTGCATGGAGGGCATGACCAATTTGGATTTTTCAAAGCGTCTTCAACACTTTCACCATATTGATTGCTGAGACAAGGACCACAAAATGCTCCTCTCCCACCACTGCACTTTCCCGACCGGCACATTGTTTTGGTATCTATTGTTTTTTGGCGACACTGATGACACATAATTCCACTCGCTGAATTATACACTTTACATCCATATTTATGGATTGCATTGATCATTTCTTCGGTAATTTCCTCAACTGGTAAGGTCTTGGGCGGAGGAACATAAATCGAAACACGTTTTTTGCGTGGTGGATAATTCACTTTATCACTTTCCTCTTGATCACTCACCGACGTGTTTATATCGGCATCTAAACTAGGTCGAGAATTTAATCTTTTGGAACGACGTGGGTTTTTAAAATACACAGTGTCTCTACGGAACAATGACGGAGCTACTTTTATCACGTTTCTTTTCAGTTTCCTCGGGTGGTGAGATTCAAGTTTTTCGGCGACTGCCTTGATTTTTTTTACAATTTCATTGATTGACGGCAACTGTTGACAACTTTCCGCCTTTTCATCACTGTTAACATTAATCATGTTCTGTTCTGTACCTTTGTTGCTATTAACTGTTGTAGTCTTGATGTTCGCCATTTCATTATTCTTAACTTCCATAGTCTTCAGCTGCGCTTTATTATTACGGCCATCTACAAAGCTGCTCCGATTCGAAATTACATTGCTATTAACGCTAACACACAGTCCTTTCTAGTTAGCATACCTATACAATTCGCGCCAACCGCCAACAACCAGAGACAATACAATCAGCCAAAAACGGAAATTACCTAGCAATGATAAGACGAAAGATACATTCAGTTGCGAAGAAATAGGGCAATAGTTATTCTATTTATTTATTTAGCAGCTTTCTGTTATATTTGTTTGCACGAAGTTCTTGCAAATACAAACGCCATGCCAGTTTTTTTTTTATAATAGGCAACTAAGGGTTCTATTTACGGGCCATCCTTTTCCTTAGAATATATTTTTTACTGTCATTAAACGTACAGTTGTTATAGACAACGCCGATTAATTACTAAGTAATAATGCTTATGAATAAATTTTCCTTAACATCCGAATACAAATATAATCTGAAATATGGTACAGAGGTCTTACCGGTATTTTACTTTTAAGTGATAGAAAACTAATATCTGTTTCCATATTATTTATTTTATAGTATTAGATTTGTGTACATCTTTCATTTCTAATAATTAATCCGAATTTCCTTGATACCCAGGAGCATCCCTAGCAAGTTTTTCAGGTGGTGCGAGATCTCATTTTGGAGCCCCAAATATTCACTGGCTTATTCGTGTTTAAGCTGTCCGTGGAGAATGTGGTTAATATACTTTTTTACTTCTTACTAATATTATAAATCTAAAAGTTTGTTTGCTTGGTTGTTTATTACTGCTTCAAGCCAAAACGGCTGAACGGCTTAGGATAAAATTTGAAATAACACATAGGCAACCAACTTTTATCCCGATAGAAAAAGGTTTTCTAGATTCGAAAACTTATATACAATACAATACAATCATTTTCCATTGATCCCAATATAAGAGACTGGCTCTGTGGGATGTGGAAAGTTGTCAATTTATAGATAAACAGTTGCATAACAAAATAATAAGTACACCACTAGATGTACAGTCATAGTATACATGGTACATTAAACTCTTCGATTACAAAATAATACATACACCAGAAGATGTACAGTCATAGCATATATGGTACATAAAAAAAAATCCGTAACAAAATAATACATACACCACAAGATGTACAATCATAACATATATGGTACCCTAAACAATTACGTAAGAAACTAAATACATACACCAGGAGATGTACTGTCATACCACACATGGTAAATTAATTATGTGAACCATATTTACATAAGATACTGGCAGTTATTTTTAAGATACCTTAGAAATAAAATCTTCGACAGAGTAGAAGGAGTTGTCAATTAAAAATTCTTTCAATGTTTTCCTGAATTTATTCTTATAATCTACTAGACATTTAATATGTGTTGGGAGCATGTTGAAGATATGTATCCCTGAATATTGGGACCCCTTTTTGAACAAATGACAAAGACTTGTAAGTCTTGTGAAGATCATTTTTACGTCTAGTGCCACAATTGTGTATTTTACTATTTGTTTCAAACAAAGTATAATTTGTGACTACAAAGGAAATTAATGTGTATATATACTCAGATGCTAATGTTAAAATCCCTAACTTCTTGAACAGCTCTTGTAGGATAACAGAAAGGTTATCCCAGAATACATATTTTAATGTCATTTTATATCTTTGTAATGTTAGAGTTCCATGGCCTGTTAATATTTCTCTTTTAAACGGTTGCTATAACAACAGGTCAGACAGATAACTAGAAGTTGGCCTAACATGGCACTAAGGAGAGTCTGCATAACAAGAACCGGCTAGCAATTGAGTTGTGTGTAAGCACTTTCGAGCTGACGACATCTAGTTACCGTATAACAAGAACCTTTGTAATCTTCGGATACTTCTGAATGTAATATAACGAAAATAAAGACCAATGAATGATATGAAAGTATATAATCACTCAAACATCTAAAGATTAAGTTTGCATGGAAGTTTCGCATCAATGGAATGAGATGAGACAACACGAAATACAACAATCTCTACATGAAGTTCTATTGCTAACCCCACACATAATTCTTATTACTCGCTTTTGGGCTCTGAACACTTTGTCTCTATGGGTATAATTGCCCCAGAATATTATTCCATATGACCATAGTGAAAATAAGCAAAATAAACTAGCTGCCTCATACGGAGATCACCTAAAGCTGAATTTGTACGAATTGCAAACGTGGCTGCTCCCAATAGCTTTAGTAAGTCAGAAACATGTACTTTCCAATTTAAATTATGATCAATATACAAACCTAGAAATTTCACACTCTCTACCTCTTGAATGGACTGGCCTGCAAGTTTTATGTCTATATCAGGTATTAATCTGTGTGATGTACTGAATTGCATATACTGAGTTTTATCAAAGTTTAAAGACAAGCCATTAGCTGTAAACCGTTTATTGATTAGTTCAAAGACATAATTTGAAATATATTCTGTAGATAAATCTGGAGTGTTTTTAATGTTTGTGTCATCTGCAAAATGGACAAATTTTGAGTTTTTAGAGGAAACACAGGGTAGATCATTTATATATATTAAAAACAATAGTGGCCCCAATATAGAACCCTGAGGTACTCCACATCTGATTAATTTCCACTCAGAAAACAGTGGACCTCTTAAGGCAGCCTTAAAATTCTCCATTAACACTTTCTGTTTTCTATTTAGAAGGTAAGAACTAAGCCATTTATTAACAATGCCATCTATACCATAATACTTAAGTTTCTGTATCAGAATTTTATGATCTACACAGTCAAATGCTTTAGATAAGTCACAAAAAATTCCCGCAGGAATCAATTTATCATTTATTCCTTCTAAAATATTGTCAGTGAATGCAAATATAGCTTGTTCTGTTGAATGACCCTTTTGAAAACCAAATTGTGATTTAGTTAGAATATTATTATTTTTTAGATGTTCATAAACTCTATTGTACATTGCTTTCTCAAAAACTTTGGAGAAGGCTGTTAGTAATGAAATTGGTCGGTAATTCGATACGGCTGCCTTATCTCCCTTTTTATAGAGTGGTTTAACTACAGCATACTTAAGCCTTTCTGGAAAAATACCCTCAAGTAAAGATATATTAAATAGATAACTTAGTATATTACTTAATTCTGTGGAGCACAATTTAATTAATCTGCTGGAAATCCAATCATAACCACTTGAGTATTTGCTCTTAAGGGATTTGATAATTTTTCTTATTTCTTCTGGGGTAGCTAATTTTATAGACATAGAGTTAAATTTTTCTTGGAAGCCTTTTTTGATAAAACCCATACTGTGTGTCACTGATCTATTAGCAGTCAACTTATCAGCAACAGATAAAAAATGTTTATTAAAAATATCAGCAATTGAAAAATTAGATTCTACTGAATTTTCTTTGACAAAAATATCATTACTTGTTTGATTACTCTTTCCTGTTTCCTTTTTTACAATGTCCCATATTGTCTTAATTTTATTTTCAGAATGATGAATTTTTTGTATGTTTGTAGTACATACTTTTAGATTCTTTAATAACCTTCTTCAGTATTTTGCAGTACTGTTTGTAATGTGTTTTAACATTAGCATTCTCACTGTTGCTAGAGGCAATATACAACTTCCTTTTATTAATGCATGATGTTCTAATGCCAATAGTTATACAAGGCTTTTGTTCTTTTTGAGAAGCACGACACTTTTTCAATGGGAAGTAACTTTCAAAGAAATTTAATACAATGTTGCTAAAAATGTTGTATTTTTCATCCATACCTTGAGCACTCTAAACCTGTTCCCAGTTTGTGGTATTCAGGCACTTTCTAAAACAAGTAACTGACTCATCATTATTACACGCTGAAGTTTAAAGACATTACTCTTAGTGCTAGTTCCTATTGAAGTGTTGATGGTTAATAACTGGGCATCGTGATCCGAAAGTCCATTGATGGATGGCTTGATGGTATAACTGAATTTTGAGGTGTCTAGGAAAACATTGTCTATAGCTGAGTGACTATTATTCATTATTCTAGTTGGAAAATTAACTACCTGAGTTAAATTGAATGAACTGACTAATGATTCTAACATGACTTTACAGGGTAAGTTATTTAGAAAATCTACATTAAAATCACCACATACGACTATGTTGACTTCTTTTCTGCTTAAAAATGTTAATAAGAGTTCAAACTGGTTCATAAAAACAGAAAAGTTTCCCGATGGTGCTCTATATATTGTTACTATTATGAATATTTCATTATTAAACTTAGCTGTGTAGCACAGGCTTCAAAATGTTGGTCAACACAATATTTGCTAATACTTATATTCTCAAAACTATAACCATTTCTAACATAAGTGACAACTCCTCCTTTCTCCAAGTTTGTTCTACAATAATGAGAAGCTAAATTAAAGTCATTTACATTTGACATACATATTCCTGAAGTTATATGGTGTTCAGACAAGCATAAAACATCAATTCTATTGATATCATTTAATTCATTTATGTGGACTAGCAATTCACCCACTTTATTTTTTAACCCTCTGATATTCTGATGTAATAAATTAATCCCTACACAAGTTTTAATTTTGGTATCTGAAAACTCATTATTGTTTAAACTAATTTCTTTTAAAACTCTCTGCCTAATACATGATCCTAATCCAAATAAGGAGCTGCCCTAACACCATTAACAACAGAAATCTTTTCATGTGAATTTGTGGCCCCAATTAATTGTTTTGCTATGAGATCTGAAAGAACCCCCTTCCCTCTACTATTGAGGTGTAGGCCATGCCTAGTATAACCACACCTATCAATAGCATCTACAGGTACCAAGCCCATGCCAAAGCCAATATCAGACATAAGATACCGTTCCAGTTCCAGATTCACTCGCCTCACAGCAGAGTTCATCTGTGGCCGATCATAGCGTCTCAAGACCGACATCACACTGTCCGGAGTGTGGCACGTTGCTTCTGCTATTTTCTCCAGGTCATCTCTGATACTATACCTATAATTCCTGCCCAAACTATTTCCCGCTCCTCCCACTATCACTACATGATCCTCATTTGTGAAATCCTTACACAAAGAACCTATATCTTCTACTACCTGACCAAGACTAGCACTAGGTTTGAAGAAACTCATGACATGGAAACCTGATCCTAATTTTTCCTGTACCAATGGCCCAACACCTCGTCCATGGCTAATACCTAGCAGCAAGACTTTCTATTTCCCTAATCCCTGCCTACCAGACTTAACTACACAGCTTTTCATACAAGTCTGCTGCTTTTTACCTACACCTACAACTATAGAAGGCCCATCCCTGTCTAACTCTGGCAACAGGGCAAACCTATTTTGCACACCAACAACAAAAGAATCAGAAGCCCTTTTTGTTCTAATTGCCCTTTTCCCTGTCACCAGTTCCCAACCATCTCTGTTTCCCTCCCTGCGTAGCCTATCCAACTCCTTTCTAGCCTTTATCAGTTCAGCCTGAAGGGCACTAATCCTTTCCTCTTGCTCTAATATCTTCCTCCTTTTGAAACAATCTTTACAAAACCATGGGAGAGCCTCCTCAATTTCCCCAACTTCGACGCCACTGCAAATCGGTCCCCAATTAAACCATTTCTCACACCCTTCGCAAAAAATTCAAACCCTCAAAAATCTACGGCAATGTCCACACTTTTCACTCATGATTACAAGACACTAATAACAACAAAGTACACAATGCTAGAGAGAAAATTTGTTGAACTTAAGCTTACAAAAACAAAAACTGCTAAATTAATTCACAAGTAAGCTTTATATAAATATATTTACGCTCTATAACAAAAATCTGAACTTAAGCCTAGCATATGAATGCGTTACGAATATCACTCAAGCAAAGCTGCAAGCAGAAGATGGTATTTATAGATTAATAATAACTCAAAACTCAGGAAGATTTTTATAGTATATTAGCGCTATGAATAAGAAACAACAAAAAGGAATTATGTTTTGAAAAGTCAGTAGCGGCTCGTTGTTAAGGGCTCTGAGGCGGAGCCGCTCCAAAAGATATATTAAAATATGTTTTTAAATAAAGTAATACACAATTTAAATTAACAGGAAGCATTTCCAGATTTTTCCACACACATATAAACACTGACAGTCAATACTTTTAGTACTGTTGATATAAAAGAATGTTTCTCAAACGAGTAGCATATTTAAGGCTGTGCCTTTAGATGCCATTACATTGCATGTAGCGGAGGATTGGGGGCGTGGCTTTTACGAAGTATAGCTCTTATGGGCTTGCAGTAGGCTCATATTGCAGAGCCTAAGGCAGTCGTATCAACCCCATCATGGTTTTCTTGTAGCGCTAGTTACAAAGTAGGGAAATCAGCAGAGTGGTTGAACTTCCACTCTCGAATCCCTGTTTCTGTATCTCCAGTTTATGCTTTCATGCGTCATTAATCGACGTTAAATATTTATGTTTTGACAATGTAAAAGCTACTTTAATGTTTGGGCGTTGGCCATTGTACAGGCATACTAAGTTTGTAAACATTCCGCTAGAGCGCACTGGAATACAGGGATATAAGTTTCACCATCTAGCGAGAATTTGTCGAACGATCTAAGTTGCGAAAGGAGTTTACACGAGACTGTGTTATTTGGAAGTTTCTTTTTTGTTTTTATATAGTTGAACCTGAACTCTTGTGAGTTATATTTTCGTTTTTGAAAATAGCTGCAGCTTTCTGGAACTCTGAAAGTACAATATGAATTCGGTCTGCAACTAACTGGGAAAAATTGAAACACGAACTTAAAGTGAAGAATCTTGGTGTGCCTAGATCCGATCTTAATATCAGTCGAGAACAAAAACATTGCATATCCAGGCAAGGGTATATTCGCAATTTCAGCAGAGTAATGTATGATGCAGCTGTGTGGCTGTGAAGTGAAAAATGGATTTTTCGGTTTCTCATGTCTTGTTACGAATTGTAATGACAACGCTTGGACAAAGAATGGTATTACAGACTTAAATAATTTTCATGCAAAGGTGAAAAAACATAATTCCAGTGAAAAATATTTGATACAATTTTTGGGTCTACTGGATATCGCGATTCCGCCACAACTACATTCAGCAATGACGTCGTAATACTGCTGTTGTCAATCGCAAGACATATTATTTTCAAGCAGTAATGCTGTTGTAATACAACCTGGACCATTATTTTCAAGCAAAAATTAGGTTGTAATACAGCTTGGACCTGCATGAAACCGTTAAATGTACTACAAAAAGTATTTTTAGCGGTGTCTTGCGTTTGACTCTCAGTATTATGACGCCAATTCCTGGCGGACTCGCGATCTCCAGTAATCCCCAATTTTTACTGCTACTACTTTAGGTGCATTTTGACGGATTTCACATGTCCGTTAGATTGATCTGCCAAAAATACTTATTTTAAGACAGAATTGTATGAGGCCAAAAAAAAAAAAAAAAAAACTGTAGGACTCTCACCATCGCGACTTTGACTGCAGGGGTAAAAGATTCGCAGCCTTCCCAAGTATAAAAACCACGAGCCGCCACTATAAAAGGTGTATTTGCACACACAATGCTCAATCACGTATACCGAGTGTTACAAAAAAATGTATACACACTTTTAAAGGTCATAGAGAGTTCGTTTTCACGCTTGAGAGGATGAAATTTGGTACAAACGTAGTGTGATGTTTGCTCAATAAGTGGCAGCAAGCTAGGGCCGTGACGCGAGCAGCGGTGCTTAACTGATATCAACATGGCGGAAGTACGGTTGAACTTTGAAGAGCGTAAGCAATTGTTGAAGTGGTACTGGAAATTTGAGAATGTGGCTGCTATCCAGAGACAGTGGAGACGTGAGTTTGGTACAGATCCACCTACATGGTTAACAATTACCCGTATACGTGACAAATTCGAGCTGCATGGAACAGTGTGTGATGTACACAAAGGCCGATCAGGGCGACCTCGCACAGCTACGAGTGACGAGTCCTCGGCTGCGGTGCTGGAACGCTTTCAGCAGTCGCCACAAAAATCTACAAGGCAATGTGCGCGTGAGAGTGGTGCAAGTCATGTCAGCGTGCTACGCATTCTGAAGAAAGGCAAGTTTAAAGTGTACATTTCCAGACTGGTGCAACAGTTAAACGACGACGACTCAGATCGTAGGTTACAATTTTGTGAATGGTTTCGGGACATGGTTAACAATGTTCCGGGATTTGTGGGGAATGTGGTTTGGTCAGATGAAGCACAGTTCAAGCTCAATGGAACTGTCAACAGACACAATTGTGTGTACTGGGCTGACAATAATCCCCACATCACAGTGGAAACGGCTGTGAATTTGCCTGGTGTAAATGTGTGGTGGGGATTGACTCGTAGGGGACTCATTGGTCCTTTCCGTTATGAAGGTACTTTAACCGGTGAACTTTATCTGAGAATGCTTAACGATTCAATTTTACCTGCCATTCATGAACTGTACGGTAATGAGAGGATTTATTATCAACAAGAAGGCGCCCCTGCGCACTACCATAGGGATGTAAGAGCATACCTTGATCTACATTTTCCAGAGAATTGGATAGGACGCAGGGGTCCAATCGAGTTTCCTGCGCGTTCTCCAGATCTAACACCGTTGGACTTTTACTTATGGGGATCAGTGAAAGACCAGGTGTACAGAAGAAAACCAGATAACCTGAACGAACTTTGGGATGAGATTAGAACAGTGTGCGCAGATATCCCACTGGAAACTTTAGAGGTAGTTACCGAATCAGTCGCAACCCGTGTTCAGAAATGCATTGATGCAGAAGGCCATCACTTTGAACACTTAACATAAACATTTACCCCAGAAAGTGTATTGGAAACTTCAAACAGACTTATAATCTTACTTTCAGGCTAATAAACATTTTGTATGTCAACGTTTCCATATGTTTTTTATTCTCCTGAAGCGTGTATACATTTTTCTGTAACACTCGGTATGTCAAATATGTAAAGTTTTTGATAAATTAGTCTAAAAGAAACAAAATGAAGAATCAAAATCATAACTAAAAGGTCTAGATTGCAACATTCCTCGCTTTTCAATTTGAAAGTTCCTCAAGTTTACAACCAGACAAGTAACTTATTTCTCCTTCAAAAATACTTATTTCTAAATCTGTACGGGCTTTTTCCGATTTGGACTTTTTAGGAATTGTATTGATATTGTGTTAGAAAGACCATGTATCATTAAACTTGGGTTGTGACCAACCCATTCTCGGTTGTATTCAGTATAGGCTAAAATACGTTCATTGTAAACAATTCTTCTGGATCTGTTGCTGTCTTATCTAAGGCCTCGTACCCCACAAATATCTATTTTCTTCGGGATCTGTAATAATATACTAATAATAGGATCTATCTTAGTCAGAGAAGCAATTTCTCTCGCTGTTAACAGAGCAGTCGAATAACCACGGTACTCTTTTACAAATTTCGAGCAGTTTTCCAACAACTGTGAAACGTTTGAAACTATGGATTTAATATAGTTTCGAACTGAATGGCTTTTCTGACCAGTGGCGTAGCTAGCGTGGGTGACACACGGGGCGGTTATCGATGGTGTCACCCCTTGAAAACTTAAATTCAAAATTAAGTAAAATATAATACGTTTTGAGTGTAAAATATGATATTAATAAATCATAACTAAATAAATATTTATTATTAAAAATTATAGTTAATAAAATGGTAATATTAAAATCATTTAAAAGATACACAAATAAACTAAAAACAATTGCTTACACAATCTCCTCTTTTTAGCTATAACAGCTGCAAACTCATAAATCACATCTTCAAAATTATCAACTTGAGTTACTTCATGTTCAGTAGTCAATATGGCAAGATTTTTGCCACGTGTTGCTCACCGGTGATCGAAAGTGGTTTTAGATTAATTTTAACTCCTCTGAAGATCGGGCCTCACTTGCCCGATACAGTTCCGCATCGTCACCGCAACGACAAGTTTCTTAGTGTTGGCGCTCACTCGATCGAAGTTTGTCCAAATGACACGGTGTGTCGTACGACACTCGGCCGTCATTGGATTGGTTTGTGTTTTGACGGTGCGGATCAGTGTCGGCCTGCTGGATGTGGAGAAGCGCATAGAGAGAGTTCGGAAATTTCCGTTCCCTTACGACTAAATGTTGTTTTCATGTTATTATTTGCCTTAAAGAAGTATTTTTTCTTCATCCATGTTCATCAGATGTTATTAAAATGTAGGAAGAGTCCTAGCATCCTCGCATTAAAAAATCAAAGATTTTAAGACGCACAAAAATTGCAGCCGAGATCCGCATTTGTAACCAAACCTCCCACACCCGAATCGCACGCTGTAACCAGACGCAAGAATAATCTAGAAGTACTGAAAAATATGTATTCAAACAAAATAAAGTGGATTCGTGTCTTTTGATAGCAAAAATAGAAGTTATAGAAAAAGAGTATATTGATTTTATCATGTTTGAAAACTTATTTTTCATTACACCTATATTCGGACTGGTGACTCAAATGGTTACTGCGTGTGATTTGGAAACTGAAGGTCCCGGTTCAAATCCCGGTCTCGACTGTAATTTTTGCGGGCCTTAAAATCGTCATTTACCTCTGGCAAAGCTTTTATCTGTTAATGCGAAGGATGCTCGGTGGTTCGAATTTCACGTTAATCTGTAGGTCTTCTTTTCAAGTTAGGTGACTACGATATAGGTGCACTGCGAGTTTCCAAATAAAAAACTCTGTGACTAGAACTTTGAGATAACATGACATTATTATTTTTACTATACAAAATCTTTACGACCTTTATTTAAATTAAAATACGTTATAATTTCGTTCTCCACTAACAAAAAGTACTGAGTGAATCGAAAAGAATCTCAGACAAAACAAACACGTCAAGTGTGAAGTGATTGACATTTCATTGAGATTGCGTTGAAACAAGCGACAATCTTTCATTCCGGTACAGTGTGGTGATGATTTGTTAATACTGCGCTGGGATACTATCTTTGTACATAAAAGATCAAGCAGTTACGTGAAGACGTGAGTCAGATTAAAAAGTATATTAATGTACTTTCGTACCAAAACTGTGAAAAATAAAGTACTCTATAATAAAGAAGACGTGGATATCACCTAACCCTCTATTGGGAGAGTTCCAGTTAGATCATGTTGTGGTAAAGCGGAAATTTCATAAAGAAATCCAAAATGTTAGGGTTCTCAGAGGGGCCAACCTCGACTCGGACCACTACCTATCTAAAGTGAAATTTAAGATCATCCCTAAGAGTAACTGTCAGAGGAAAAACCGTGCACGAAGGAGATATGATCCAGAGAAAATAAAGGAGAAGAAGGAAGAATGGAGTCAGTTAACCAGCGAACTAGAAGGCCAGGGCTGGAAACAGTTGGAGAAGAGTCTTATAACTAAGACAGAAGAGTTTAATCCTGTCTCCAGGATTAAGAAGCACAGGTGGTTGAACGAGGAGTGTGATAGACTACTTGATCTGAGAAAGAAGGCGTGGCACATCTGGCAAACCAAAAAGGACGAAAGTTCTTGGCAGCACTTTGTGGAAACTAGGAGGATGGTGTCCAAGGAGATCAAGAAAGTAAAGAAGGTTCAAGAAGACCAAATACTCACTAAGATTAATGAAGACTTTACTAAGAACAACATGAGAAACTATTATCGGATCTTCAGAGAGAAGCTCAATAAATACCACCCCCAACCCTCCAACTTCAGGATAAAAAAGGGAACATGGCATATAGTAATAGGGGCAACTGCAAATACTGGCAGACTACTTCAAGGAACTCCTAAATTGCGAAGAACCACTCCAAAAGATGGTGTTCGATGATGGAAAGAAGTCTTCCACCAACCCTGACTCTAAACCCCCATCTATAAGTGAGATCCAGACAATTCTGACTCACATGGAAAATTTTAAGGCATCAGGGGAAAATCAGATAACAGACGAATTATGGAAATATGCTAGCAAAAATGCAATTATCTCACTCCAGAAATTTTTTGAGGAGATATGGAAGAAAGAAGTTATTCCAGAGGAATGGAAAATGGCCCTGATACACCCTCTACACAAAAGAGGCTCTAAATCTGATCCGAACAACTACAGAGGGATTTCTCTGGTGGATGTGACCTATAAGATATTGTCCAGAGCATTACTTGAACGAGCAGAATCCCAGTTGGACTGCCAAATCGGGGAGTATCAAGCAGGGTTCAGGAAAGGAAGGTTTTGCCCTGAACAGATCATAAACCTCAGAAACATTTTAGCATACCAGAAGCAGAGGCCGAAACCATATATAGTGACTTTTGTGGACTTCCAAAAAGCTTACGATTCCATAGACAGAGGGTCGCTATTCAATATTTTGGAGGAATTTGGCTTGGGCAGGAAAACCCTGAATATCATCAAAGAAACCCTCACAAGTACGACCTCAAAAGTTAGATTCATGGGTGAACTGTCAGAACCTTTTGAGATCAGAACAGGTGTCCGGTAAGGGGTTGGCCCCTCCCCTCTGTTGTTCAATTGTGCACTCGAAAAAGTTGTGAGAGAATGGAATGCAAGAACCAGAGGAGGAATTAGACTTGGAACAAAAAATAAAGGAGTTACGATTAAGTGTTTGGCATTCGCTGACGATATGGCAATGCTCGCAGAAACATGGGAGGAAGCCAAAGAACAAATCGCCGAATTACAAGAGCAAGCAGGGAAGTTAGGACTTAAGATTTCTTTCGAAAAAATAAAGATTATAACAAATATACCAGACACTCCTACGAGAGTCAGAGTAGGAGCTCATAAAATAGAGGTGGTTAGGAGTTTCAAGTACCTAGGGGAATGGATTGAATGGAACAACCTTGAAGGTAAAACAATGGAAGCGAGAAGGACCAAAATGGAATTAGCCTTCCAGAAGACCAAAAACACTTACAATAAGAAAAGCCTCTCTTGGAACACAAAGATAAGACTTTACAACACAGTAATTAAGCCGGAAGCATTCTATGCAGCAGAGACACTAGTCATGGGGAGGAAAGGACAAATGGAGAAATTGGAAATCAAAGAGAGGAAAATTTTGAGGAAGATCATGGGTCCCAAATTCCAGAATAACAAACAAGTTTTCTACAGGAACGAAGCCCTCTACGCAAAGTCCGAGAGACTCTCGGAAACCATGAGAAAAAAAAGGATTGATTTCTATGGACACATATTCCGAATGAATCCTAACAGACTAACAAAAAAAATCTTTGACTTCTTTTATGAAAAAAAGACTAAGCCCAACTGGTTTAAGGAAGTGGAAAAGGATCTGAGAGAACTACAGATTACCGAAGAGATGTTAAAGAATGGTACAGCCAAGACCGTGACCAAAGACAAAAGTAAGAGGTTCCAAGATGCGATAAACACCAGAAAACCGATTCAAATATCAGAAGAGGAAAGAAGGAAGAGATCAGATAGAATGAAGAAATACTGGGAGAAGAAGAAAACGCAAGCATCCAAGAAGTGATTGATCTGACGTACCCCAAAGATGGGTGATTCGAAAATAAAAAAAAATAAAAAAAAGTAAGGTGTCAAATCTACCTGTCATTCCAAACACTGATTCCCTGAAACAAACACTTGAAAACGTTAAAAACGAGTGTGGTGGTGTAACGGCTAGCGCTCTGGCCTCGCATTCGGGAGGACGGCGGTTCGAATCCCCGTCCGGGCATCCAGATTTGGGTTTTCCATGGTTTCCCAAATCACTCCAGGCAAATGCCGGGATGCTTCCTTCAAAAGGCCATGGCCGAATTCCTTCCCATTCCTTGCCCCCCATCCTTTCCCGTCTCTAAAGACCTCGCTGTTAGAGAGACGTTAAGCAGAAAAAAAAAGAAAATGTTAAAGGAGACTAAAGACCGGGTAGGAATTCGGGCGAGCTATGGAAAAGTGTAGACGCGAGGGGGCGAGCCGTCACTCAGCCGACTGTTGTTGCGGTGACGTTACAGGCAAGTATTGGCAAAGTGCAGCTCGACCTTTATGCTACGTTTACACGATGCGAGTTGGCTGGAACGAGTGTACTGTCTTGCTGCGCGCACAGTACTGGATAGTCCACTCTCCTCGTGTAAATAGATACAAGTCAGACAGTTGACTGAGGATAGTGGACTGTGTTCACGACCAACTTTTGGTGTGCGAGTTCAACAATCAAGATGGCGACATCTAACAAGTGGCGTAAGCGGAGTGAAGCAGAGGCATTAAAATACTTAGAACTGCATAAAAGTGAGGAAATTCCGTGAATTTTAAGGATAAAAATTATAAGAACAAGGATTTTAGAGACTCTGCTATCAAAAAATTACTTCATAGCGGTGTCATTTTTTATGTATCGGAAAAAATATTTCACAATAGTTCTTCAAATTGAGATACAGTTAGTCTTAAATGACACAACACTATATTTTCACTTGCAACTTTATTTTTTAAAAAGGCGCTGAGGCATTTAAAGCATTTCTTTTTAATATCCACTCTTTTAACGTTTTATTTTATTAGTCTTCATATCATTCAACATTATAATCAACAAATTAGCTATGATGTTTATTCATTTCTGTAATATGGACATACTATTTTCAATAAGATCACAGTGTAGGAGTAGAGAACTATCCTCACAGTGGACAGTGCACTGTCTTCTAATTATTACATCATGCTAGTTCACTCTCTTATCCCCAACACCGACGGTCCGGCTAACTGTCGTTCCAGTCAACTTGCATCCTGTAAACGCGGCCTAACACTTAGAAACTGATACACTAACTGGCCCAAATTAAAATCCCAACACCCAGACGGTGTTGTGATAAATGAATGAAATTTGGCCCCAAGTATGCCCACATGAAGAGTATTAAATGATTAAAAATTGAAAGTTTTATATGTATAATATGAGAATCACGGTGCTATTTATTATGTAAATTGCAAATTATTATTATTTTTATCGTGTAAGTGGCGAACAGTGCAATCAGTTTCGACAGCATGACAGTCGGCTGTTGTTGAAGGCAATGACAGCCCATCACTACGTGGACGGGGTACAGCATCTTATTGTGATACCCTTCATGTTTACCATCCAAATAGCATTTTGCAACAAGATAATGCCCGTCCTCATACTGCGGTCGTCGTCACACAAGCCTTACAAGGATTTTCGATCACAATTTGGAGAGCACGGTCCCCAGATTTGTCCCCAATAGAGCATGTCTAGGATACCAGGCGTAGACACATTAGATCACATGGTCACCCAGCATAAACTGTGCAACAACTGACTGCAAAAGACATGCACGCGTAGTGAGACATACATCAAGAAGATATCCGAACACTTGTTGAGTCAATGCGTACTCGCACTTTCACTTTTGAGTGTAGTGAAATACTTCTTCCACCAACCTATTTGAGTCGGAAGGACAGGAAAGATAAAATTAGAGAAATAAGGTGCCGGACTGATTCTTATATGAATTCTTTTTTCACTCGTACCATTAGGGATTGGAATGCACAGCAAAGAGATTAGCTTTGGTGCTGAGCACCCTCTGCCACCCACAATTTTGTGAATTGCAGAGTATATATGTAGATGTAAATGTAGATGAATGCCGGCAAGCATCCACGAATGTATTGATGCTCAAGATGGGCGAGTAGTGGGGTAAGGGGCGTGCGTTACCAGTTTTTAATTGATGTTAATTGATTTTAATTGAATTGCGTGGGGGCCTTAATTGATTTTAATTGAATTGCGTGGGGGCCTTAATTGATTTTAATTAATGTTAATTGATTTTAATTAATGCTAATTTATTTTAATTGATTTTAATTGATTTTTATTAATTTTAATTGATTTTAATTAATTTTAATTGATTTTAATTGATTTTAATTGAGGCTAATTGAGGCTAATTGAGGCTAATTGATTTTAATTGAGGCTAATTGAGTTTAATTTAGGCTAATTGATTTTAATTAGTTTTAATTGATTTTAATTGAGGCTAATTGATTTTAATTGATTTGCGGGGGAGACTTAATTGATTTTAATTAATGTTAATTGACTCACGCCTTGGAGCGGAGGGGAGCCGAGGAACCAGGGGAGTTTAATTGAATGCGGGTTCGTAATTGAATGCGCACAGCTGCGCCACACCCGGAAGCCATCAATTATCGCTCCCCTCGCAGCTGCAGGATGCGGGTTCGTAATTGAATGCGCACAGCTGCACCACACCCGAATTATCACTCCCCTCGCAGCTGCAGGATGCGGGTTCGTAATTGAATGCGCACAGCTGCACCACATTTATCATCGTGGGCGCAGTCTTCCCACACCAATTCTCCATGGCTCCAGACGCGTGTATAAATAGGGCTGAGACCCCCCTTCTGCCATCCAGTCTTCTCTGAGTCGTCGAGCTGAACAGTTCGATCATCACAATGTCTTCTGAGGATCTTAGCTTATTCACCGATATTGGTAAGTAAATTATTGTTATTTAACTTGTTTTCTGGCTGTTTTAAATTCTTTCACATATACTGATTAGCTTTTTTTTCTGCTTCAGACATTGATGAAATTCTCGCTGAGGATGATTTCGGTAATGATAATATTTTTTTTAACGTAACTATATTTATGAAAATATATAGTGCTGAAGCAGTAGTCTATATTATTAATTTATTTGTTCGCAGGTGATTTGGATATTTCCTGCAGCGACCTTTTTTATTTCAGTACGTATTTATCTATAGATTATTTTTCCCCATGTCTTTATAACTATTGCTAATACATTATTTTTTTTTTCAGATGAACCATCACGCCCAGAGAAGCGTAAGGGTAATTCTTCTCATGAATTAAGTACCCCAAAAAGAGCTTGTGATTGCTCATAATGGAGCATGCTCCCAAATATTGACGTGGATGTGCCGCAGAGCATGTCACCACCACATAGCATGCCGCCAACTCCGCCACCACAATGGGTTCTTCCACAACCACCAGCACACTGGAATATCGGTAAGTCCAGTACATCAGTAATTTACCTATATTATTTTATGCTTACAAAAATTATGTTTTCATGATACTAAAACATTTTTCTTCTTTTTTTATGTTTCAGAGGGGGCGGTCGGACACCCAGCCAACGAGGCAGTTCCGCAACCAATATGGCGACCATGGGAGACGTCAGGACTTAGCCGACCGCCCGCCACAGCAGCAGCACCTCGCCTGCCCAGCCGCCCATCGCCGGGCCCAAGTCGACCATCGCCGGGACCCAGCCACCACTTCAACAACCCACCGCCGGGACCCAGCCGGCACTTCAACAACCCACCGCCGGGAGCCAGCCGACAGTATGCCGGTCCATCGCCCGGGTCAAGCCGCCACTTCAACAACCCACCGCCGGGACCCAGCCGACAGTATGCCGGTCCATCGCCGGGACCCAGCCGGCACTTCAACAACCCACCGCCGGGGCCCAGCCGTCAGTATGCCGGTCCATCGCCCGGGTCAAGCCGCCAGTCCGCCGACCCATCGCCCGGCTCCAGCCGTCAGTACGCCGGTCCATCGCCCGGCTCCAGCCGACAGTATGCCGGTCCATCGCCCGGTTCAAGCCGCCAGTCCGCCGACCCATCGCCCGGCTCCAGCCGTCAGTACGCCGGTCCATCGCCCAGCTCCAGCCGACAGTATGCCGGTCCATCGCCCCGGCCAAGTCGGCAGTATGCCGGTGCAGGGGCAGCCTTATGCAGTCATGATCATGCAGCAACGATGGGTGAGTCAGCAGTATCGCGATTAGTCCTTGAAGACAGGCTTAGTGCATTTAAAAATAGAATTTATTCCGGGACAATTTCAAATTCTCAAAATTTTATTGATCCAATGAATTTCATTGATGCTTGCTTTAAACTCGTTGCCGGTAAAGTTCGCGAAATTGTGGATAATCGGTCCTCCCCATCTGTAAAGGTGCAGGTTGGACTGATTAACACATATAAAATACAGAAGGAAATGATTTTGGAAACCGCTCGTATGTGCTTTTTAACTAAAATGCGTGAAGTCACAACAAGCACTTGCCTGTCGGATTGGTATGAAAAATATGTGAG
>CM061921.1:279698687-279723668 GCA_031002005.1 Vandiemenella viatica
CTCTAGAACTGAAGAATAACAGCTAAATACTTGTCACAACTTTAAATTATAAAAAAGCTCATGATTCAAATAAAAAAGAAACAATATTCTACATTTTAAAAGAATTTGGGGCTGATGGAAAACCAACTGTCATCACAAAGCAAAATCTTTATATATATATATATATATATATATTAATTGCCGAACTTTTTAAAAATCTACGTGTGGAGCACAGCACTTTATGGTAGTGAAACATGGACTTTAGGAATACCAGAAAGAAAGAAAATTGAAGCATTTAAAATGTGGTGCTACAGAAGAATGCTTAAAATTAAGTGGACAGACAAAGTACGAAATGAACGAGTTTTGGAAATGATGGGTGAGGAAAGAAGTTTGTGGAAGAAGTTTACAGAAAGAAGAGACAGGTAGGTAGGTCATATTTTGAGACATGCTGGATTGGTTAATTTGCTGGTGGAGGGAACGGTCAAAGGAAAGAACTGTAGAGGAAGACAGAGATTAGAATATATGAAGCAGATAATTGAGGATGTGGGTTGTAAGGGATATGTAGAGATGAAGAGGTTAGCACAAGATAGGATGGGATGGAGAATTGCATCAAACCATTTGAAAGACTAATGACAGATATATATATATTCAAAAACTAGAGATATTAAAGGCATAAAGGTGTCTATATCCATCACTATTCAATTGTGAACTGGATAAAATATGAAAGAAACAGAATAAGAGGGAATCCATAAACTAGCAATAGGACAGTTTCGTCTTCACAGGTGACCCAGTAATTCTAGCAAAGAAGACAGAAGATGCAACATTTCAAATAAGAACCCTGCATGAGAAGGCACAAAGAATCAGGTCTAAAAATACCATTTAACAAAATAGAATATATGGAAAATGTAAAAATCATGAAAACAAAATACAGAGCTGTGAAATTCAAATACCTGGGAGTACTAATCCTGCTAAATATTGTAGGCAAAGAAGCCATCCTAACAAGAACAACCAAAATGTAATTGTCGTTTCATTCAACAGAAAAGAAATGTATATCCAAATCTAAAGGCACTATAACACAGTGGTTAAGCCTGAAAGTCTATATCCAGCAGAATACCTTGTGATGAGCACAACTTAGGAATTAAATGAAACTGAAAAGAAGGAATGAAAAATATTTAAGAAAATCCAAGAAACCAAGTACAGGAACAGAAATTGGATAATGAGTAGAAACAAAGAATACAAAAATAACTGAGAAAATCACTAGTACAATATTAAAAGAAAGCTTTTTATGGTCTACTGAAAAGAATAGATACAAAAGCATATTTGTCTACTTTGATTAAAATCCAAAAACCCAGTTCACATTATTTCAAGAAGTGGTAAAAGAATTCAAATAACACGGAGAGGAAGTGTAAGACAGAAACGTTTTCAGAGAGAGAGAAAATTGAGTGTTTCCAGGAAAATATGAAATAAAAAGAGGACAGGAACTGTATGGACGGAAGAAAGAAGAGAACTGAAAGAAAGAATTATAAACTAATGAAAGGGAAATTGAAATTATTACATTTTGTATCAAATAATTATGCTTCCACATCATTTGAGGATAAAACACGTATGAAACTCTGTCACTGGGTCTCTGAGGCCCCACAAAATTACTATGCTGCTTATATTGTTTTTACATTTCCTTGAAAGATGTGCAATTATGTGGCTCAAATACATCACCAAACAGCGGTTAGGCTCCTTCTTTCATATGCCCACATTTTACAATTCAAAACTAATATTATCATTAAATATTTAACCATTTATTTTAAGCCTTTTGGAAAAATTGTGCTATATCCTTTTATATCAATATCTGGGACCATCAAATTTGACAATGCAGAGATAGTAATTCTGTTTTCACTCTGTTGAGATTTACACAAAGTCTGTAACCAATAGAATATTTTGGTATATTACAAGTATTTTAAAAAAGAAAAATTGATATGTATGGTATGCCAGAATTAAAAATTTATATTTCATCTAACAAACCAGTTTTATCCATGCACTAAGCATTTTTGCATCATTTCAGTGAATGGAAATGTTCTTTATCACGCAAATAATTATGAGCAATTAAGAAAAATTAAAAATAAATAAACATGAAACAGATAATATAAGTATCACAGATGGTGCAATACACCACCTGTTTAAACCCATGTAATCATCCATTACAGACAAAAGAATTTCTCATGAAACAGCATATGTCATGTATTTATTCACCACTTTGTAAAATTGATATATATGCTATTATTGCAACTGTAACAGGACAAAGGTTCTAGTTGGTACAAATATACTTGACAATAAAATTTGGGTGCACTCAATAATCACATGAGCAAATTTTACCTGCTTTAGGACTTAAATTTTTATTTAGGACAGCAAAACAAAATTATTTTCATGTTTAACCCTTTGACTGCTGACAGCGGATCGTCTACCTGCCACGCTGAGGCCGGCTACCTGTGCTAAGTGATTATTCCTGGGGACGGAGTGGCCCGCGCTGTCTCACACGCCCAGTGCTGGATGTTCCTGGCGTTACCTCTCACGGCTGATACACAATAAATACTCTCACTACATAGTTTCTCTGCAAATAAATTACTGCAGAATCAAACAATCAGTAACCCTATTATTCGTCACTAATAATTATATCTTGCTTTTAGTTTTTACTAGATTTTCGCAGCTTATGTCAAAAGCATCGTGATTCTTGAATTTACCTTAATAGTTTACTGTTCTTTCCTGCATATCCGTTTATAACAACTGCAATTTTCTATATGTTCCTTACTGTATCAGAGTGTTTTTGTTGAATTTTAAAAAGCGTAGATTCGAAGAAGATGCTAGAAATATTTTACTTCCACACTTACATACCGCGTTCAGATCACGACTGTTAAATTAGAGATATTCGAACTTATACAGAGAGTTAAAGGCATTCGATTTTTCCTCGTGCTATTCCCGAATATAAAAAGACACCTGAAAATGATAATTGCACAAGCATCCTCCCCCACACACCGAAATTTGGCTTGCGGAATATCTTTGTAGATGTAGATTCCCAAAATATCTCGATGTTGACTGAATGTCTGCTGCCCTTTGTAATTACCCAATTATACGTAATTTTGTTTCTTTGATGAAATTTGTTCCACATAAGTACTCAACAGATTTTTCAACATTTCAAAGCTGTGAAGTGTCTGTCCATTATCACGCAAGTTGAAATACGGCGGGGGGGGGGGGGGGGCGGAGAAATCTCACGAAACCTCACCAAAGTAACAAAAAGCGGTATCTGGACACAAATTCACCAAGAATTGTGGTATTTAGAAGAACATCTCTGGTCCAATATTAGCTAATTTTTTTCATGCGATGCATCAGAAGACAAATAGCTATGAAACAAAAAATTTCATCATATTCAGTATCTTTCCACTTTGATATTCAAGAATGCACTGATTCTGGAATATTCTCCATAGTGGTAACATAAAACCGATTCTTTTCATCAGCTATATATTTCATCAGTTCTTCTGTAAAATAACATGAAAACTGACAGAATATTTGGCACATTCCCTATTTGACACACATGTCCCGACAGCGTATCATCAAATGCGTGTCTAACTGGACGAAAATCATTTTCTTTCCAGTCAGATTTATCACTAAGACGTAATTTCTTCGTAAGCGTTTCACTATCACTTTCTGATTCTTCAGATTCAGAACAACTAACATCTCTTGTTGAAACATGAGACTGCATTGTCACCCCTGCTGACGAGTATGGTTTATGACTACAGCCTTCCGATTCTGTGGAAAAGCTATCACTTCAATCAAAATCAAGTAGTTCATCCGCGGTGTCACTCCTCGTAAGAATCACCATGATTTCTTCCTCAATGCACCCATGACGTCTTGCCATTTTCTTCATAAAATACAGGACACAAAAGAAGACTGATGTAATTTCTGTTGAATAGTGAACTGTGGAGCAACGCCTAGGCTCCCTACAGACAAACATTCGGATGATAAGTTAGCGACCAGAACTGTAAAAGGCTATTGAGAAATGGGTCGTGAAGTCCACTGTACGACTCAGGTAGCAGCGCGGCTATATTCGTCATCAGCACACAGGTAGCGGCAGGCGGGTGCGGCTTAACTCGTCAACAGCACTCAGGGGAAAACCAGCGGCTGCGTCTAAACTCGTCATTAGCACTCGGGGCCAGCAGGCAGCATGATGTGTATACACGTCAACAGCAGTCAAAGGGTTAAGAACAGGCTGAAGATTTTAAATGAATAATGGTATCCAACATTTATATTTGAATAACGTTCTCCAAATAACATAAGCTTCTTTCACACAAACTAATCATAAATCTAAAAAACTGAACAAGATTCAGAATGTAATTTAAGAGAAAAATATTATACTACTATCTTGCTGATTATTAATATCAGTTATTAAACATTAATGACATAATATAAACATAAAGTTTAATATGGCAACTACATACCTGCCAACTTTCGAAATGCTTTCAGTAAAACCCCTGTACCAACCAAAATATTAGCATCTATAATTAATTATCCATCAACCATTAACTAAGCATCCAGAATTTGTATTCTAAACAATACATTTAAATGAAATCTCTTCATATTATTCCCACCTCTAGTGACATAGACACAGACAAGTCGTAAGGCCATAAGGAAAAGAAATAATAATAATTGTTGACAGACATAATCTTCAATACATAGTTTTTAGTCACTATCTTACTTAACAAAAACTTTGCAAAGAAAGTATCTTGTTTTACTTAGCACTGGAAAAAAGTATATTATATTATACAAGGTACCCCTATTTACACTATTTAATACATCATATATGTACTTTCAGACTTCAAAGATGGAGCTGTGGTTTTCTTTGCTCTTACTTTGTATATATATACACAACTAAGGAAGGATAGGGAAATATGACCCAACACTTACCACAGGTGAAGAAGGCTGGGAATGATGAACACAAGAAAGAACAAACACAATAAATATGCAGTATTTTGCCAGTTAGCCTTATTTTTGCAAAAGTGAGACACCAGGCAGAGTCAGATGTGCACAAGATGGTGGCTGTCTGGTGAACGGCATTGCCAGCAAAGATGGTAGTATAGGAGAGGTGGAAACATGTTCAAGGCCTCAGTGTCATGGAACACTTACTGGAAATGCAACCTCCAGAGAGCTTCCCTAAGACATCCTTTCTCATTTCCTTGACAAACCTCATTCTGTCTAACAACTACTATTCCTTCAACTCTCAAATTTACCACCAGATACGCAGCACCACTATGGGCACCCGCATGGCACCATCCTATGTAGACCTTTTCCTGGGCCCTCTGGAACAACAATTAATAAACAATCTTTTCATTAAACCTCTTGTGTGGTTCAGATATAAAGATGATATTTTTATGATCTGGACCCACAAAGCGAATCATCTAATAAGGCCCGTTTACACGCACGGTTTTTCCGGTGGTTTTGGAGTGTACGCTCCGGGCGCGCGCATCAATCCTTTACGTGTAAATGCTCGGTGGTCAGAGAGGCCTGGCGCGCGCTCCGAATGCGCACATCTGGTGCGCAGGCCTAACGGGGCCTTGTGTTTACACGTGCATTGTCGGTCTGCAGTCTCGATGCGTCAGTACAAGTTCGTTGTTGGTTCGAATTTCTGGGTGACTTTATTTAACTTTACCCTGCTTTAACAGATAAAAATCTAAATCTTGAAAAATGTGGTCAAGAGATAATTTTGAAGGATTTATAGAACTTTATAAGAATTTTCTATGTTTGTGGAAGGTTAAATCAAATGACTTCAAAAATAAAAATTAAAAAATCGTAAATATGATTAGTTAGTAGAATTCAGCAGGGTAAATGTATGTGAAAGTGAAAACAAAGATTTCTTCACTGAAAGGATTCAAGAAAACCGGCAGCAATTCCAAAAGAACTGAGAAAAATATATGTAAGCAATTTCAAATCTTGGAGGGATATTCCAGTTGCCAAAAAACGAAGAGTAGGAGGCAAACATTACTCTGCAGTTATGCTCTTCCTCATGACTGTGTCTTGTTTTGATATTTGTGGAGATACTAACTTTAACTTCACCTTTTTAGGTAAGGGTGTCAGTATTGGAATACGCTACACAAGGAAATGATGAACAATTTACCAAAAACGTTGAAAAAATTTAAAGTTAAAATTTGTAGAGGCCAAATGTAGGTGGGTGCAGGAAAGGGGTAAGATGGGTGTGTAGGGAAATTGTCACAGGAGTGTGCGCTCCATTGCAATATAACGAAATATTATTATTATTAAAATGTAGTTATATATGGAACTGTCGTTTGGTAGACAATTTTTTAAATCATCTGGGTCATTTATTTTTCACGTTGCTCTCACTAAAGAGCCATGTGTCCATATAGATCTCTAGTATTGTGCCATCTTTCCGCCTATATACACTTTTTTTATTTAATTCTTTCTGTACACCAAAAAAAAAAAAAAAAAAAAAAAAAAATATTAAAGCTACTCTTATTGCTCAGTTTATGACATTTCTTTGGAGGATATTATAAATACACTTATAAACACAAGCACAACTAACAAAAACAACAACGACCTGAAAACCGAGTGTTGCAAGCTGGACCGTCTACAAAACTTTCCAACCCGGCGGAAAGTCCACGCGCCACGGGATAACGGTCATTTTTGGCGCGTATGCTCCAACCCGCAGTCCTGGCGCGGGTGACTGGAGTGTTGACCATTTTTCGTCGCACGCTCCAGGAGCGACGGTCCAACCTCACGCTCCGGCGCGGCAGTCCGGAGCGCCGTTCTGGACCAGCAGTTTGGCGCGTACATGTAAACGGGCCTATTGACTTCCTCAACTCCCTAACCAACCACTCCATCAATTTTACATGTAGATACTCCAACAGCAATGTTACCTGTCTTGATGTTAATGTTTCCTTACATAATGGGCTCCTACATACCTCTGTTCATATGAAACCTACAAATCTAAAGCAGTATCTTCACCTTAACATTTGTCATCCCTACCACACCAAACGTTCTCTTCAATACATTCTGGCCATCTGTGGAAGGCACAACTGCTCCAATGAAGAATCTCTTTCCCGAAACACACAAAACCTATCTGCAGCTCTCATCTCCAGCAGCTACCCCCCTGACCTAGTACACAAACAAATCTCTCGTGCTAAAGTCCTCCCTGAGCATAGTCACTCCAAGGTTGTACCCCTTGAAGCTAACCACAGCACCGTTTTTATCATCCAGTTTTTCCCTGATCTTGAGTCAATTAACCTAATCCTTCGTGTTCCTCCTCCGGGATGCGCACCATTCTCCATAAAATCCTACCCACTGCCTTTCGTACATATTTTAGCAGACCACCAAATCTAAAAATATCTTCATTCACAAGTACTCACCCAGTAAATCCCCCAAACTACCACAGGGATCATTCCCGTGCAACAGACCTCACTGTAAAAAATGCAGCATGTATCTGGCTACTACCACTTACTCCAATCCCACCACAGGTGAAACATTTCCCATCATTGGTAATGCTACTTGCATTTCAACACACCTCATATATCAATTTACATGCCTCCATTGCCCCAGCTCATATATAGACCTCACTACTAACCCACTTGCTCTCAGAATGAATGGCCACAGGCAGACAGTGTATACTAACAATGAGGCCCATCCAGTGGCAAAACATGCCAGTTCCCACAGTTTGAATAATTTCAACAACTGTTTCTCATTTAGGGCGATCCAAGTTTTCCCTGACAATACAACCTCCTCTGAAGTACGTAGATGGGAACTAGCTTATCAGAATATCCTGGACACCAGACATCCTCCAGGCCTCAATCTCCAATAAATCCCTCCCACCACACCAAGGATTTATCATTACTACATTTTATATTGTTTTCGTTTTCTTATTTAAAGTTTTTCAAAGTATGGTTTATATTCATATCATCACTCAGTTATTATGTTGTTCTACCACTTTCAATGATAAAATATCTTCAGCATTATTGATTATCAACTTAGTATTTGCGCTTTCCGCCTCTCCTCTACTACCATCTTTGTTGGCCATGCCATTCACCAGAAAGCCGCCGTCATGTGCACATCTGGCTCCGCCTGGTGTCCCACTTTTTGCAAGAATAAGACTAACTGTCGAAATATTGCACATTTCTTGTGTTTGTTCTTTCTTGTGTTCATCATTTCCAGCCGCCTTTATCTGTGGTAAGTGTTGGGTCATATTTCGCTATCCTTCCTTATTTTTATTGCCTTAAAGCATTTTCCTGTTAATTGTATTGTTGTTTTATATATATATATATATATATATATATATATATATATATATTAGACATTGGGATAGGAGAAAAACCACCGCTTACCAAAGATGAGGGTTCCAGCGGCGTCAAAACACGAAAAAAAACACACAAACACAAACATAATACAAATTTTCGAGCTTAGCTCTTCATCAGGTTGTAGGATGAGGTGGCTGCCCCGCGGAAGCTAGCAACCAACTGAGGAGACCACACGGGGTGCACATGGTAGGCTGGTCGGGGTGGAGAGGGAGTGGGGAGAAACAACATGGCGGGAGGTGGGGGTGGGGGTGGAGGGACCTAAGCCCGAAAATGATAATTAGACTGCACAGTGGAAACGCGGTTGCGGTCATCAGGTCACTGGCATAAAACAAACCAAGGAAACTCGGGGGGGGGGGGGGGGGGTGGAATCTACTGAAAACGATCTATAAGTGCCCCCATAAAAAATTATTCCACACGCAAAATTATTGAAAATATTACACACGAAAAAATACTACACACGGAAAAAATATAATAATATAAAACACACGAGAGAAAAAAAGTATATTGCAATAGATCTAAGTACAAAAAGAGAAAGCTCTGGTGAGCGATGGTTTTGTGGGAAATGATGGCAGGTAAGGGGCAAAGGTCGGAGGAGAGAGGAAAATAGGAGCTATCTTAAATTTAGTCCAGGTGGTTGTCTGGTCCCCAGTTGGTACTGACAGGCCAGTTCCCACCTTCTCAGTTCTGAGATGCTGCTTTTGTCTGGGAGTACTTTGATGGCGCGGACTGTGAAGCAGGTGTTGAAATTGTTGGTGTTATGAGTGGTGGCATGAAAAGAAACAGGGTGGTCAGGGTTCTCAGTCCAGACCGATTGTCTGTGTCCATTCATCCGGATGGCCAGTGGATTTGTGGTCAGACCTATGTAGGAGGCTGGGCAGTGGTTGCAGGTAAGTTGATAGATCAGGTGAGAAGTTACGCAGGTAGCCGATCCAGTGATATAGAAGCTTTCCCCTGTTACGGGATTGGTGAAGGTGGTCGAAGGCGGGTGCATCATGCAAAGTTTGCAACGGGGCCTGTTACACGGAAAGGATCCTTGGGGCTGTCTTGTGGGCTGAGGGGTTCTATGTTTATGGACCAAGAGTTGGTTCAAGGTGGGGGGTCTACTGAAACAGGTTCTGGGGGCTGGGGAAGGATTTGTGGTAGGAGTGTTTTCATTTCCGGGCAGGCTCGGAGGAGATCATATCCTTGTCTTAGGATCCTGTTGATGGATTCTAAGCCAGGGATATATATATATTGCCATGGTAACCACACCTCTTCCCCGACTCCTTCGTAGTGACGGTTGAAGTGACCTCCCTATATACAAATATTCCCCACCGTCATGGGCTCAGCACCATGGATCACCTTCTAGACTAGTGTCCCCCCAATAGCCTCCCTACCAGATCCTTCTTGATCACCCTGGTCGAGTTAATATTGAACAACAACTTTTTTTCATTCGATGGCAAAATTTACCACCAAGTTAGCGGGTCTGCCATGGGCACTCGTATGGCTACCTCATACGCTAACCTCTACTTGGGCCGCCTGGAACAGCCATTCTTAACTGGAGCCCATCTGAAACCCCTTTTGTGGGTCAGATTCATTGATGGCATTTTCATAATCTGGACCCACGGGGAAGACAACCTACTAGTTACCTCAATAAACTCAATACCGCCAGCACTAAAATTCATGTGGGCTTACTCCCACACACATGCCACTTTCCTGTATGTTGACCTATCCCTCACGAATGGCTACATCAACTCATCTGGCCATATCAAACCCACCAACCTACAACACTACCTTCATTATGACAGCTGCCACCCTCATCACATCAAACAGTCCCCCCCCCCAATAGCCTCTGCATTTGGGGGCATCACATATGTTCCAATGAACATGCCCTCCAACAGTATGCTAGCAACATCTCCGAAGACCTGATTTTCCGCAATTATCCACCAGATTCAGTTCACAAACAAGTTTCACAGGCCACATCATAACCCATTCAACCTATCAACAGCCCACAATCCTCTAAAACTAACCATAGCCCCGTTTTGATCACCTGATACTTACCAGGTTTGGAATCAAATCTTTCAACTAAGTTCTACGACAAGGTTACGACTTCCTTCGAGCCTGCCCCGAGATGAGAAACCTCCTTCCAAAAATCCTCCCTCACCCACCCAGAACCTTCTTCTTCAGACCTCCAAACCTTAACCAACTCTTGGTCCATAAACACAGGGCCCCCTAGCCTGTAAGACAGCCCCAAGGTTCGTTGCAACAGATCCTGTTGCAAATTATGCAGTATGGACCCGCCTTCCACCACCTTTACCAACCCTGTAACTGGGGAAAGCTTCCCCATCACAGGACTTGCCAAATGTGTATCCTCCCACCTTATATATCAACTTACCTGCAACCATTGCCCAGCCTCCTACATTGGTCTGAGAACAAATACACTGGCCATCAGAACAAATCGACACAATCAGTATTCACCCAGAACCCTCACAACGCTGTATCTTATCATACCATCACTCTTGGCGCCAACAATTTTAATGCTTGTTTTGCGGTCTGCACCATCAAGAGTCCTCTAGGACAAAAGCAGCATTTCAGAACTCAGAAGGTGGGAACTGGCTTATCAGTTCCAACTGGGTATCAGACAACCACCAGGACTAAATTTAAGACAGCACCAATTTTCCCTCCACCTATCCCCCCCCCCCACCTCCTACCTTTTCCCACAGAACCATCCCTCACCAGAGCCTATCTTTTTGTAGTTTGTCCTTCAAATTTTTCTTAAATTTTATATTTTCCAAATTTTTTATTTTTATTTCACATATTTGTCAGTTTTTTGCACATACATCCAATAATTAACAGGCAATTTAGGACGGGTGTCGCTATGGACAGGTTTATTATCTATTTATTATTATTTTCTAGTTTATGCCTTTCTACCCCCACCCTCACTTCCCGCCATGTTGTTTTCCCCCCCACCATGAGCTACCGGCCTTGTGGGCTTACTCAGTTGGTTGCCCAGCCATCTCACTATTACTGAAGAAGGGCCATAGGCTCGAAAATTTTACTCTATGTGTGTACGTGTTTTTTTCCGTATCTCAACGCCGCAGGAATTCTCTTCCAGGGTAAGCGGTGGTTTTTCTCCTGTCCAAATATTTAATATATATAAGTAGTGAAAAGGAATTAAATTAGGATAGGGAAATGAGCCACCACTTACCTTTAGATGATGGATGTGGGGTGCAAACACACAGAAAAGACAAAAATACAACTGATAAAGAAATTTTCAGGATGACCCCTTTTTCAACAGGAGAACATTATGGGAGGTGGGTGATGTAGGAGACTGCATCACAGAAAGACTGTTGGCCAGGAATATGGCGGAGGTAAATTCAAATAGTGGAAAAGTAGACGGGCAGTGATTCAGAGCTAATACTCGATCATAAATAAATATCCAAACCAATCTCTGGTCGGTGGGAAGAGATAAATATAATTACATCTAAATCTGAAAAATTTATAATATATATATATATATATATATATATATATAAATTAAAAAATATAAAAATAATTTAAAAAATTTTTAAACCAAAGATTCTATGAAGTAAACATCACCTTAGGTTAGTGGTGGTTCAATATAGGTAGTGGGGATGGAGGCAAAGAAAAGATTAAAAAAGGGTAAACATAAGAAAAATAATAATAATGACCGGATATTATCTAAAGTTGAGACCAGGTGCTTACCTTGATATATATAGATTAGAACTGGTGGTCTTCAAAATAGAAGAAAACACTAGGATTTTACTTGAGAAGGATGATCTGAATTGTGTTCTCTTCTTCATAACAAGACTGAAAACATGTTCACACTTTGTGTTGCTATTGGATATAGTAAAATAGACAACATTGCTGTGGGAATCACATTATTTTCAAGAAGTTCAGCAGCATCACAATCATTTGATAACTGTGTCCATTTGACATCATCTGTAGTATCTACGTATGTAACAGTAGAAATGTTATCTACCTGAAGAGTTATGAATTGTGTGTGAATTGCATTTACAACATCATCCCTTGCTTCATTCACCTCCTTATACAAGAGGATAGGAAACTTTTTGAAGAATAAATTGACAGAAGAAAATTAGGCATCTTTAATTTTGTCAAGGATGGTGACTTTCGCGTGTTTTAGCTCATCATTTGTTAAGGGAAATGATGTAGTCACACGGCTGTAGAAAAGTGATTTCTAACTGATAAGCTTCTTCATATTTTAGTTTTTTAACAACATTGAAAGTTTTGAAAGCCAATAAACACGTAATTCATCATATTCTTTCTGATTTTGAATTAGAGAATACTGTACTTTAAACAATGCAGAACTTTTAATTATCCTTGGTTTTACAAATTTACTAAGTAGGTTCTTTAGCAATTCACCAAAAATTCTGACAAAACATAAATCTATGGTGAAGCACTCTGAAGGACAATTCTAAGGTTATCAAATAATGGTATAATAATGTGGAGGAAAGTATAATAAGCCTCATTCAAACCTGAAGAGAGAAACAAACAGAGTTTTTTCCATGAGTTGTAGTTGAATTTTGGCTTTCCAGAACAGATGAGTCGCATTTGAAGGAGTAAGCCATTCTTCTAGAGTTGAAGAGCAGGGAGGACCAAGAACTCCCTCCTGCTGCTACTTGATTCCACTGTCTTCAACTTTTGGTATTTTAAATGATGTCAGACTGGTAGAAATGTATAGAGAACATATGAAGACTCCTTCCTTAAAAAAAAAAAAAAGTTGATCCTATTCCTCCCATAATTTGTCCAAACATTTTCCTAAAGAAAATGAACTCACATATAAATGCTTCAGTATTTTCTGAGATTCTTTATTGTGCGGTTTTGAAATTTCTAAAAATGATCTTTTCTTTGATATTCCTCTCTAAATAATAAACAATATAGATACCGATCTCATCTATTTTAAGTGGTAATTTTCCAGCAGCTAAATCAATAAACTGGTGCACACAGCCAATAATGACAAAATCTGGATGAGCTACTTTCAAAACTGCTGTAACCTCAGTCCTCTGTACCATAATTACAGGGACATTATAGGAACAGAAAGCCACACAATTTCCAATTGGTATTTGGTGATGTTCCAACTGCAATAAAATGAGGTACCTATGTTATGTCCTTTCAAGTCTCTCTCCAATACTGGTATGGATAGCACTTACAATTCTTATTTGTATATCATAATACAATGCAACAATAATGGGATACAACTTTCCACTGATATCATTGCTTCCATCTATTGGCATTGGAAATGGCCCAGTCTGAAGGCACTTCACAACTTGAAATATAACTTTTTCAGTCTTTTCTTTTAAAATGCAAGTTGTTTTCATGCGACCATAACCATTTTTTTTTTTTTTTTTTTTTTTTTTTTGCAACTTCTAGTGAGGGTAGAGTACTCTTGAATAAGGAACCTGTATAGTCAACTGCCCTTAGTGGTAAATTATATTCCACCAAAAAGGCAGTGAACAAACACTCAGCTATAATTAAATCTGAATCAGAATTTCCATACTGAAAAAAGTTCTCTTCCTTCGATTTCAAACTCTCATTGTGTTTACTGCACTTCACATGACTGGCCAAATCATTTCTTCCAATATGTGCTATGTTAATATCACACCTGCATACTGTACAAAACACATTTTTTCTCCATTTCTTGATTTTAACATGAACAGAAATATTACAGAATATGCTTCTCTAAATGTCTGGTAGTACTGTTTCTAAGAGATATTCGTGGTTACACCAGTGTTAGACAATATACCAGACGCATAAATCGAGACCATGAACACAAAGCACCAACCAGTGACACAATGCATGCAGGACAGTGCTTAAGTTGAAGAAAATTACAGTCAAACAATTGATGATTCCACTTTCAGAAACAGTATCAAAGTAAAATCAGAAAGACAGATCAGTTAATTATTGAATACAGTAAAATGTAGCATACCTTGGCTTAATCATATTTTCAAATGAAAGACGCTTCAATACATGTAAAAGAGAGGGTAACAGCAGTACTTGCAGCCATTAACAAAATCAGAAACCTCCTCAAATGTCCATTAAAACTGCAATAACCCTAGTCCATATAAAGCTCTCACCTATAACCATTTATGCAGATGAATTTTTGTTTGAAAATTTGTGAAATAACACCGTTATTTCATACAACCATTAAATACAGCTATTTCCATAAATTTTGTAAACCAGAAAAGTTGGCAGGTATGAGGCTATTTAATTTGCAGAAAGCTGTAAGTTACAATATAGCACCATTAGAAAAATTAATCAGTAAGCATATAATAGAACAACTCATACAGCATACCTTGCCAAATGTGGATCTGAAGGAAGTAAGGCACACATCTTGGTATAGTGCCTTTGTTTTGAAGCAACAATCATTGGTCCTAGAGGGATGCTCACATGTCCTAAAAGCACTGGCTGGCTTGATCCCTTGCCCCACACACTAATATTCAAATACTGATGTTTCTCTTGAAGTTCAAATTCAACAGTTTCATTGAACATTATCACCTAGGAAAAGATTAAATTACTTCAACAAAAAAGTTCAGAATCCATTTGTTAATATATATTACAAGTGATGGAAGGAAGAGTTGGAACACAGATAGCAGAAACACAGAACTTCTACAATCAGTGTGCTTTTTAAAACATTTATGATACCTCCTTCTAACCCAAGTTACGGAAGGAATGGGGAAGAAAACAAACTGAAGACCAAGAAATATAAACCACAAAATAAGAATGAACAAAATCTACATAGTCAAAATTTTTCTTGCAAGTCTATCCCATAACTTCAATAGAAAATTTTGATGGCACCATGTCAAATAAAGAAATTAAATGCCGATCACCCGTGAATTGAACAGACCTCTGTTTGGCAATTACAGCATAATTTTCTTTTCAAGATCTATTATAATTTGCTTCATGATAGTCCCATAGTCACCACTTATAAAGCATTGTGTTGCATTTGGCATGGTTTGTTCTTAGGTGGTTTAGTTTAACCCACTGGTCTCTCTTCAGATGGAATCCTGGAAGTCCAGCTGTAGGATCCTGAATATCTTGGTGTTTCAAACTTTATCAACATTACTTGTTGTTTGATGGAAAATAATTGATTAAATATATCCTTTGCAAATAAAACCACTCTGAATTTTGTTTGGTTATGTATTCTCTTATTCTTCTGAAGTAAAAGTGCATAATGTTTTAAAGATAAGAAATCAAGAAATGAGCCAGGAAGACTACAAGATTAAAATAGCACAATTTTAAATGGCATCTTTGGAATTCGTCTGCCGCGCGCTTTAGTGCGTGTCGAGTGCTAATAATTTGTGTTTTTGTAGTTAAAAAGTTAAATTTTGTCTCGTAAGGTAGTTAATTCGTTGAATAATATCATTTTCTAGTAGTGTGAGTGTTAGTGGAACGTTTTATTCAGTATAAATCCGTCAATTGTAAATTCAGTGTTTCGTGCTTTGTTTACATCCGGTATAAACGTTTAGTATTAATATTATTGTTATAGCGTAGCAGCAGTTCATTGTAAGTAAGATTTAATAGCATTAGTTTTGTTTCAAAGTAGATTGCCAAGTTCTCAAGTGATAGTGAACCGTTTTATTTAATACATAATCAGTACAGTGTAAACGCATTTTTTTTTTACTTGTTTACATTTGAGGTTAGTTGTGATTCAGAGTTCTAGGGTATCAAATTTCATAGTAATTGTTTAAAAAGTTCTTTTGTTTGCATTTGTGCAGTTTTATTGTAAATCTTGTAGTTGTCAGGTGTTGTAATTCACTTTTAGGAAAAGTTTCGAGTGATATACATAGGTTTTTAACATTTTTTGTAGAAGGCTACTTTTGCATTTCTTTGGCATTTGACACACAAGTAGTTTATTAAAAAGTAAAAGTTTTTAAAGTTCCTTTGCTTGTAAATTCTTAAGTTGTTTTGAAAGTATCACAATGGATACAAAGTGTGGAAACTGCCGAAGGATAGTAAAAGAAGGAGTGACATGCCGGGACTGCGGGCGCTGGTTTCACTGGGGGTGCAGCGATGTATCTAACAGTGACTCTTGTGTCAGTATTTCCTGGAACTGTCACTCCTGCAGAATTAGTGATCAGGAGCAGCGGATTCTGAAACTCCAGTCAGATTTGGCATCTGCAGAGAGGGATTTAAAGGCCCTGAAGGCAGAAAACTCTGTTCTTAGGCATAGGCGGAACAGTGAATGGAAGGTAAGTCAGCTCTGGCAGGAGAGGTAGGAGACGCTGTCTGTCTGATGGTTTCCAGCTGGAGACATCCAATGTGTTTCGGCCATTGGAGGATCTAGATGGTGACTCTGAAGGACCGTCAGGTTGGACTGAACGATCTGGGTTCTTGCAAAGTAAAAGGGAAAAGTTTTCAGGGTGTATCTAAAAGTAAACGCAGGAAGGTACTGTTACTTGGGAGCAGTCATGGGAGGGGAATCAGTGAGATGGTTCAGTCTGACTTGGGGCCAGATTATGAAGTCTGCAGTATTTTCAAACCAAATGCAGATCTTGGAAGTGTGGTAGCAAATGTGAAAGACCTAGTTAAAGATTTTTCAGATGAGGATTGTGTTGTAATTGTTGGGGGACCAGGAAATAGCCTTGATAAAGACCTCAATTATTCAATTGAGGGAGACATTGCCCACATTTCCAAGAACACACGTCAGACAAGTGTGAGATTTGTTGGTTTGCTTGAGCGTTACGATAAACCCTGGATGTGGCATAACATCAGGCGTACAAATGCATCCTTGGAAAGGGTTCTCTGGCAGCCGGCTAATTCACACATTGGTTTGATTGATGTGGCCTGCATTGGTAGGGACAGTTATACTCGCCATGGACTCCATCTGAATGTCAGAGGTAAGAGGAAGCTTTCGCTTCTTATTGCTGATGAGGTCAGAGGATGCCAGGTGAGGGAAAGAGGTATTCCTGTGATAAATGGTGTTAAGTCGCGGCCTTTTTTAGGGTAAATAAAATAGATTTATTAAGATGTCTTAAGGAAATTAATGTCTCTGATGATCATAATTTGTTGAAATACCAGTATGTAATAATAAAATAAACAATTCAAAGTCATTGCGTCAAAGTGTTCAGACCAGTATTTTCCACCAAAATATAAGAGGAATATTTAGTAAAACTGATGACATTACCTTAAGCCTAGAAGAGATTCAAAATTCCAGAAATTTTAATGTAGACGTTTTGTGTATATCTGAGCATCATTTGTCTGATACAGGAATATCTCAGCTGTCCATCCCAAATTATAAATTAAGCTCTCATTTCTGCAGATGTAAAATGGAGAAAGGGGGAGTTGCCATTTTTGTTAAAAATAATATTGAATGCAGTAGTGTAGTTGTAAGTAAGTATTGTATAGAACAACACTTTGAATGTTGTGTTACTAAACTAGAATATGATAAGGAAGAGCTGATAGTGATAGCAATTTACAGGGCCCCCTCAGGTAATTTCAGACTGTTTTTATCTCATTTAGAGTCTTTGCTACTAAGTTTTACAAATAGCAAACAAATAGTATTATGTGGAGATTTCAATGTTGACTTTCTAAATCACAGCAATGATAGATTAGATATGGAAGCCTTGATGTTGTCTTTTAACTTAACAGCACTTGTAAATTTTCCTACGAGAATACAAAATAATAGCAGGACTGCAATTGATAATTTTTTTATGGATATTTCTCAGTGCAGTAATTACAGCATACATCCAGTAATAAATGGTATCTCAGATCATGATGCCCAGCTATTATGTATCGAGTCCAGGAACACTGTTAAACAGATAAAGAAAAGCTGGGTTTATAGAAGAAATATTAGTGAAAATAATATAAAACACTTCATAGATACCTTAAACAATGAAAACTGGTTAGAAGTATATAATGCGCAGGGTGTTAATGCGAAATTTGATTCCTTTCTGAATATATTTCTAACACTTTTTGAAGGTAGTTTCAAAAAAAGGAAAATTCTCAACACTCCAAACAATGAACTGGGCATGGGATGGATAACAAAGGGTATTAGAATCTCTAGTAAAACAAAGAGGGACCTTTATTTAAAAATGAGAGAATCAGATAACTATGCGCTGAAAGTTCACTATAAACTTTATTCTAAAATACTAAGAAATGTAATAAGGAAGGCCAAGAACAAGTACATATCGGCGAAAATAGAAAATTCAGACAATAAAATGAGAACAATATGGAATATAATAAAGACTGAAACAGGAAAAACTGTAAATCACTCTAAAGACATAAAAATAGAACAAAATGGACATGTGTATAGCGAAGTAGGGGAGGTTTGTGAAATATTTAACAAACATTTTACGTCAGTAGTAGATAAATTAGGCATAGAAAAGCAATCCCCACATAGTGCTCTAAGGCTTCTTGAGACTGCTTTCCCAAATAGCTTTGTGGAGATGAAATTGCCACCAGTAACAGTCTCAGAAATAAATAAACTCATTAAACAATTAAAACCTAAAAATTCTTCCAGCTATGACAATATTTCAAGTAAATTACTGAAAAGATGTTCAGACTGTATCAGTCATGTACTTGCTCACATTTGTAATGAATCCTTAATACAAGGTGTTTTTCCCGATAGACTAAAATATGCTGTTGTAAAACCATTATTTAAAAAAGGAGACGTAACATGTGTAGACAACTATCGTCCCATTTCATTACTTTCAACATTCTCAAAGGTTTTTGAAAAAGTCATGTATAGTAGAGTAATAAAACATGTTACACACTATAATATCCTAACTAATTCACAATTTGGGTTCAAAAAAGGATCATCCATAGAAATGGCTATATATTCATTTTTAAATAACACATTTGAGGAACTGAATAATAAAATGAATCCTGTAGGAATATTTTGTGATCTTGCAAAAGCATTTGACTGTGTAAATCATGAATTACTTTTGAAAAAAATGGAATACTATGGTATTTTTGGGACCGCAGGTAAATGGTTTAAATCATACATTGAAAGCCGAATGCAAAAAGTTTCAATTTTTGATTCTAAAATAAGTAAAGATGCTTCATCAGACTGGGAGAAAATAAAACATGGAATTCCACAAGGCTCTGTCTTAGGTCCCCTCCTCTTTCTGTTATACATCAATGACCTTCCTGGAAATTTATCCGACAAAGTTAAGAGTGTTTTATTTGCAGATGACACTAACCTGACTGTGCGTAAAACACCAAACAGTACTATAGAATTTAATGTAAATGAAGTACTTAGAGTAGTAGCAAATTGGTTTAAGGCAAATTCATTAAAATTAAATTTTGAAAAAACACATTATATTAGGTTTAAAACAAAAAACTATGCACAGCCAGATATATGTATAAACTATAAAAACAACAAAATCTTAGAAACAGAGAGTATAAAATTTCTTGGTATTAAAATAGATCAGAAACTCTGTTGGCATGATCATATCACTACACTACTGGCAAAGTTAAGTAGTGCCACCTTCGCAATACGAACACTTTCTCTAACAGCAGATCTAGAATTAATGAAACAGGTGTACTCCTCATATTTTCATTCAGTAATGTCATATGGCATAATTTTTTGGGGAAACTCTTCACAAAGTAAAAAAGTTTTCATAGCACAGAAAAGAGCTATTAGGTTTCTGTGTAGGGTAAAACCAAGAACTTCTTGCAGACAACTCTTTAAGAAACTCAATATTCTTACAATGTATTCTCAGTATATATATTCTCTCATGAGCTTTGTCATAGAAAATTTTAACCTGTTTACACCTAATTCACAGGTACACAGTTTCAATACAAGAAACAGAAATAACTTGCATAAAACACAAACATCTCTGTCATTAGTACAAAGAGGAGTTAATTATTCTGGGATACATCTGTTTAATAAACTACCTAATCGTATAAAACAGCTTTCAGATAATAAAGATGTATTCAAACAAAAACTTAGAGATTATCTTATTGGCAACTCCTTCTACTCCATTCAAGAATTTGAAGAAAATAATTAATTGTACTCATTATGACGTTAGCAAAACTCAGTTGCAAAAATGTATGTTTATTATTATTTCTTGTATTTGTAAAATATGTATATATATATATATTTACTATGATATGACTCATATTATGTGTATATGTATCAACAATGACATGTTTCACATCCCAGAGGTACTTCCTCAGCAGGGATCCATGGAACAAGATTGATAAATAAATAAATAAATAAAAACTAGGAGTAAGAGCCGAACCAAATAAATTTTACGCTAGAACTACCACTGCTTTTGTATTTCAGGCCTTGAATTCTTAATGCACATTTATTCTTAAACAAGACACTGGTATTTTCAACAGCAGTTACTTTCCATTTCATTAGTGGACAATCCAGATGTTTTCTACGGTGCCTCCTACAGCTGGATATCTGTTGCATGGGTCATTGTCAAGAGATTCTCTTGCATGCTTTAACAGTTTATGCCATTGTTTCACCACACATAAAGAAGAAACATTGCCACACACATCATAAAGGCATCTGTTGATTTCTGATGGCACGCAACTTTCTTTTGTTGAAAACTGTATCACACTAAAAGCCTCAATATTTGAGATAATGCTTCAAGATTGTACAAATGAAAACATAAACACATAAAAAATTAAAAATGGGAGTGCTAGTTTCTCTGATGTCAAGCTTTATACAGTCCTTTTAACATTTTTCTGATCATGCTAAAAATAGGATACGCAGAAAACGTTTGAACATTACTTTGTATACTTGACAAGAAATCAGCAGGAATTAGTTTTTACTTGGCTGTCTTAAAGGGCAAAATAAATAAACCTGAATCCAATTTAACCAGATCTAATATTGACTTCTTAAGATCAGTCAATGTATTACAGGTCTGCTATACAAGTGAGCTGCCTGCGGTAAAGTCTGTAAAGAAGCATTTCTAGAAAACATTAGATACGTGCATGTATTGCCATGAGATGGTGCAGAACTCTTGACATCCAGATTCATTTATAATTTCATAAATTGCATTAAGATTTGCTTTTCTTGATGCCCATGTGGTCATCAACATACTTTAGAACCAAAATCTCATGTGTCACGGTTTGTATTCACGAAGATCAATCTAATTATTTCAGAATATGCACCTAGTATTTAAAACATGAAGATTTGATTGGCTCTTATGGAGCTTTTGAATGGGTATAAACAGTCCCCAATATGAACACCATTTATTTATCTGCAGCCACACTGACCATGTCACTGTCATGTATGAGTGACAGTTATGTCCAGCTGCCTACACATAATGATGTTCTGCTAGTTTATGATATATAGCAATGCCACTCTGTCTCATCTTCTAGTGGATAGGTTCCCAACCTTTTTTGACCTACCGCCCCCTTTTGGAAAAAAAAAATTACTTACCACCCCCGTTTGAAAAAAAATAAAAAATAAAATAAACAGTACTGACATCTTTTGTTGTTTTAATCAACGTTGTGTAATCCATAGCGCTTCAATTTAATTGGCTTGTTGCCCACTTCTTCAAACTTTTCGATGAATTGGGCTATATTAATATTGAAAAACAAGGACAGATTTTTAAAATTATTAAAGAACATTTACAATATTGGTGCCTTGTACAAAATTTTACTAAAAACGTCTTGAAAATTATTGTAAAATAATCAGTGAGATGTCTGAGCTTGATGTAATGATACTAATTTTTCTACATTTGGTGCTATATTTGTCAGCAGGAGTCTTAAATCGCCGCATTCTGTTTTTTTTTTTTTTTTTTTTTTTTTTTTTTTTTTTTTTTTTTGGCAAATTGCTTACTATACTAAATCCCCTTTCAGCAAAATATGACGATGGGAATGCAATAAAAAAACTTTTTTGTTGCAGCCCACAAAGGCGGATATAACTCTGGAATTTGCCTCTGTAGCCAAAATTCTTGATATCAATTTTTTAATTTCAATTTTAATTCTTCATTTGTTGTCAGATCTATCAACTCTTCCTGTAGCGATAAATCCGCAGTATGTAGGTTTGAGAATGGTTCTAATACCCAATCTGGAATGGTCATGTTATGAATATCCTGAAATCTGTTTTTAAAATTTTCTTTAAGTACTTCAAATGTTGACAAAATACCAAAATATCTTAATCATTTGTTTCCAAAGAGGAAAGATTTGGAAACTGATAGAATTGTCTTCGACCCACATTCTGTTTGTACTAGGCAACATCACATGAACGCACAAATAATTGACTTTGCTTTGATCAAATTCAAATTATCTCCTTGCAGCTGTAGGTTTGATTAATTAAATCTCAATAAATTCTCTCTTAATGAATCATCTTTATTTAAAAAAAAAAAAAAAAAAAAAAAAAAAAAAAAAAAACGTTATAATTGAGTCAAAACCGTCATAAAATCTTGTTAGACAGGTACCCTTTGACAGCTAACTAACTTCTGTGTGCAATAGCAAATGATTGAAATCCTCATCATTTTCATCACAAAGTTTTCCAAATAATCTACTACTGAGAGCATTGCTTCTGATCTTGTTAACTGCGGTAATTACATACTGTAGTGAGCAGTGAAGGCGATCACTTAGGGATTTTGCAACCAAATGGTGTCTGAGAATTATACAATGCACGGCGACTACATTTGGTTCTGCCTTTTTCAAATATGAAATCAGCCCTCGGAATCGTACAACCATTGCCGGAGCACCATCAGTAGCAAAGGACATGATATTATTCAGAACAGTGTTCCAAAACTTGAAATATAGATTTTCTTTAGTATCAGTTTCTAATTTTTTTGCGAACAGTAATTCTTGACAAATTTTTTCACATTTAATGAAGCGAACGTACGCAAGAAGTAATGAATCATTGTTTGGCAAAGTAGATTCATCAAGCTGTAAAGAAAATTTGGCAATCTTCAAAAAATCAGTTAAAGAACTCTCCACGTCCTCATACATTTCGTCGAATCGCCTCAGTACTGTGCTATTGCTAAGTGGGTTTCTCTTAATAATATCAGACGCCGGCTTGTGCAGTACAGTACACAGAACCTCACACACAGATGGCAGTTTCTTCCCCAATCGTGTGCGGTTTTCACGATTTAGCAATAAGCAAGGAAATGTTGTGAAAGGCACGAAGCCCATCTGCGTCTTGTTTGGATGCCGCTGAAAACATACCAGCTAAAGATGGACGTCTTGAATATTGTTCTTTGAGCATTTGAAAGTAAGATAAACTTTTCTGTCAGGGTGTATTTTGGTTAAATGTTCTTCTAAACGTGAAGGTTTCATACCTTCATTTGAGAAAACTCTCTGGCAAATCAGGCTCATTGGTAATGTGTTGTTTGAGGCCTCAATGAAACCATGTTTCAAGTGTTCGAAATTGTACTGTCTACATTTTTTCTTTGAATGTGACATCTGTCAAAATAAAAATAAATTTTGATATGACCACCATCACGTTATTCCATTAAATAGATTCACCATTACAATTTAATTAAATAAATTGAAAATTGTGTTCATAATTTCATGAAAATTTTGGGACCAACAAGTAAACTGTAAATACATTTATTATTTATTTAAAATGTATAAGTACAAATTTTAATAGTATTTTTAAATTACATTACCGCCCAGCCACGGAAAAGATGTACAAAATAGTTTTAATGAAATAAGAATAATAAAAATTAGCTTCATCAAAAAAATTAGAAATAAATTAGAATTATAACTCGTTTATTTAACTTTGGTAAATAACTTTATCTTCAAATTTCTCAGATGAAAAATCTTCATAAAATAACTTAGATAAAAGCGACATCATTAATCTGCCATTTCCGGTTGGCAGATCTCTATCAAAAGTGGATAGAATTTAGATATTCAGGTCCGAACCTTGAATAGGTAATTTCATAACAAGCTGTTCGACAGAATTTGCTCAAACTGATACACAGGCAGACATAAAGATGGACGGAGAACAGTTAATTTGAGTTAATATAAGTCTAATTCATGGTTATATTAGCAACCCATACACTGGCGGGATGACTGATTGTCTTCAGAGGACGTCTAAATGTGTGAGCGAGCGACTGACAGGACCCCTCGCTCTCCACTAACACACAGTCCTACAGACCGTCTTCGATTCACACATTTTCAACTAAAATGGTAAAGATGTTCTAAGTTATTTTATAAAATTATATCAGAGATTTTCATCTCTATTAAAATTAAAACACACAGTATACTGAATAAAAATTTAGAGAATGAGGCGTATCAATACATTTCTTAAGCCATATATCCCGAATGCAGACTTGAGGTTTTTTAAAACAATAATTCAGATTTTGCGTAATAAGTGAAAATTATCAAAAGAAACAGAAAAGAGACAGTAGTTTCATGTGATCCAACTTGATGGTACTTTGGGATTCGGTTGTTTATAAAAGTATGAAGAGAGAACAGAAAACAAAAATTAAAATATTGAAGAAAGAGATGAATATAAATTATTATACCCATAAATTTGACTGTATCATTATCATTAGTGTTTCAACATACAGGAATATATTGAACTGTGCTTTGAGAATAGAAGTTAAACTGAAATTTGAAATGTGGTAAAAAAAAAATGTCTCATCCAATTTTATAACTATCTGTTTGATGCGCCTTAAATCTAGCTTAAGAGGCCTGAGACTGAAATCTTCCATTTTTTGCGATAAAGTATAACTAACTGCACACAAAGCTCATAGCTGACCGATGCCCTTCG
>CM061921.1:279724668-279765675 GCA_031002005.1 Vandiemenella viatica
TAACGTGACAAAAATCTACGATCTTGTATTGGCAGACCACCGATTGAAGGTGCACGAGATTGCTGGGACAGTAGGCAACTCAAAAGACCTTGTGGGTCATATCTTGCATGAAATTTTGGGCATGAGAAAGCTGTCAGCGCGATGGGTGCTGCGTTTGCTCACTCCGGACAACAAGCGCAACAGTGAGACCATTTCACAACAGTGTTTGACGCTGTTTAAGTGCAATACGAAGGAGTTTCTGCATCATTACATGACCGTAGATGAAACATGGATCCACTGGTACACACCAGAGACCAAGGAACAGTAAAAATAGTGGACTTTACCCGGCGAACGTGCTCCTAAAAAGGCGAAGACTGTCCCATCAGCCGAAAAGATGATGGCCAACGTTTTCTGGGATTCACAAGGTGTGATCTACACCTACTACCTGGGCAAGGGCAAAACGATCACAGGACTTTACTATGCCTAATTATTGGGCCGATTTGATGCCAAATTGCAGAGAAAAGGGCCCCATTTGGCGAAGAAAAAAGTGCTCTTCCACCATTACAACGCACCGGCTCACACCTCCGCTGTTGCCACGGCCAAATTGGTCGAATTGGGCGACAAACTGCTGCCCCTTCTCCAGATTTGGCCCTGTACGACTTCTTTTTGTTTCCAAACTTGAAGAAGACACGTGCTGGGCAGAAATTTGAGTCGAATGAGGAGGTTATCGCTGCCACGGAGGTCTACTTTGCAGATCTCTAGAAAACTTATTTTTCAGACGGGTTGAAGAAGTTGGAGCATCGCTGGGTCAAGTGTATCGAGCTAAAAGAAACTGTGTTGAGAAATAAATCTCCACTTTTCCAAAATTTTCGTTTTTTCTTTTGTAGGCTAAGTACTTATCGGACCACCCTCGTATGTGTTTGGAAATTGAATACACTAATCGGATGTCAGTAATCAGTTATCAGTAATTGGTAATATTATTGGTTTCTTAATAAATACATGTACAGTTCTCACATGGGATCAAAGTGAACATACAGAATCTAATGTGATGCCACCACCTACCATGTAATGCTCTCTAACCACACTAGCCAGAATTCAGTACCTGATTCATCTTCATAGTTCTCTCAAAACCAATGTGTCCACAAATACGGTACCTTAAACTCTTGAAATGACCATAATATTCCTTCTTCTGTGAGAGGCCATATAGCTAACACTGATGAAATCCTGCCACCTGTACTTACTCCAGTCCCTCTACCAGGAATGTTTCCCCTTTTCTGGATTTGCTGTGTTCACTTGGTAAAACTTTACATACAAATTATTTTGTGACCAGTGCTTTGTTTCCTGTACTGGTATTGCCACTTAAAAGATCCATACGTATGATTATTCACAACCTTAATAACCTATATCCTTTAGTCACTGCTTGTGCTGGTTTCTACAGTATCAATATCCTCAACATGAAGGGATTTACGCTGAGATATGGCACAAAAAAACGTTCAATTTAGGGGAGTCTCGTTGCAATTGTACCATCTCGTGAGGATTTTCTGAGCCCCAGATGCGCACATTATGAGTGTTCACATGCCCACTGAGGTGAAATTTTGGTTCATCACTGAAAACAACATGATCCAGAAAATCTTCATCTTTGTGCAACAACATTTCATGTGCAAAGTTGGCATGTTAACCATGGTCTGTTTTCCATAAAACTTTCCAGTCGTCACCGGAATTGCTAATTCACGACTAGCCTTCCGAACTGATTTCTTCAGGCTACACATGAAAGGCTCTCTCACACTCTTCCCTAATCCTTGGTCGTCCTGTATTCTTCACTTTGCAAAGGCAGCCGGTCGGTATTTTCAAGCTTATGATACCATCGACAGATGTTATTGTCACATAGGGAATCACATTTAAACTTAATCCAGAACGCTTGTTGGTAGCTAAAGATTCGGTCTTTACAAACTGTAGAACACAGAAAGCTTTCTGTTCACTAGTTACCATTTTTGCTACTAGCGCTTTCTAATGGATGATGGAGGGAACATTACGTACACATGCACAACAAACAGAACTGTTTGAGTTGCTCTTTCATTTCATGTATTGATTATAATTTAATGTTTTATGTAATCAGTACTACAAAGCATTAATACACTGATATTCGTTTAGAAACACACGGTATAATAAAAATTCGTACATATAAGCATACGAATTTTTGTACCCGTAAATAAATATCCAACAGCCGTGCATTCCAAATATATTTCTCCATCGATAGGAAATACGTGACAAATGCACATTAAAGAGTTTTATTGATTTTAGATAATCCCAGCCAGCCAAAATCAGTTAAATTAAAAAATGTTCTGCTAAATTACACTTTCCAATGTTACATTAAATGTTTAATAATTTTTATTGATGATATTTCATAAACATAACCACAATTTTGACAGCCTATTTTGACATTTTTAGAACCTACTTTGCATTGGAAAGAACCTATTTTAGGCACCTAAAATAAGATTTTTGGAACCTAAACATCTGAGGTCTAGTTATCATACTTGACTTTAAGCACACAGAAGTTTGGCTGACTGTGAGTGCATTAACTTGCCACCAGAAAGACATGACTGCAACCAATTGAAATCGTTGGCTGAATTTAATCCTGCCACTTGCTTACCAATCACGTTTATTACAGTGTTCGGCAGTTTTCCATGGTCATCAGTCCAAATACTCGGACAGCACCCAAATTCAGCGCTAAAAATATTGGCATCTTAGAAAGAATAACACATTGCACATTTCTGGAGAGTGTACAGTGTTCTAGTAGACTATTTAAAGGCCTTGGTTGATGACAGGGTATGAAACCCCAATTAAATAAATCTTGGGTAACTGTTTCCTTGCACTCCCAGGTTCACTGTGTACTGTGTCCACCATTTCTCTATCACTCTACAAATAGCAAACCAAAGCTATCACTGCAGGGTATGGAACTAGAGAGAGGAATGGGTCTGTATGTCCTCAATAAATAGTGGCATAACATTACATAAATTCCATTGCTTGTGTAGAAGAGTAAGTTTTACAAGTAGTATAAAAGAAAACAGTGCTTAATTTTTACAAATTGGAGACTGTCCAAAAAAAAAAAAAAAAGTAGTTTGGAAACTGTCAGTTGAAGGTGATGGAAGATATTAATTTTCTGCAAGATTTATGATAGGTCATACCTTATAGGCTTAAAAAAAAAATGGAAACATATAAGCAAAGAACCAAAATTATTTAGCCTAAATGAGGAATGAATAAAATGTGGAGAAGGGGAGAAAACAAATTCTTAAAATCTTAGAGTGGTGGCTTTATGAAGAGAGATCGAATATAGGCTAGTAAAGTAAATGAATAAAGTAAAAGAATGGAGATGGGTAGGATCTTTTTTTTTTTTACCAACATCACTTACAATGATGCAAGTTTCATGCAGAGTTCTTAAGTGGGCCTACCATTGATATCTCTCAAAAACAGGAAGACAATACATGCTCATTAATTAAATTTTGAGAGACTTCTTGTTTGAAAGTATGTTAATTGCAAGAGTCAACCACCTACTACCCAAATGTTTCTCAATATGAATGAAGGGATAAATGAAATCTCCCACCTGTTATTGCAACTGATGCCACAGTTATACTCTTTTTTTTTTTTCCTGTGAATTTTGCATTGTGGCTGCAGAACCACTTACCCAACGCTGATCTTTTTTTTAAAAAATATATAACAGCAATTACTGAAAGCCAAAGCTACACATTTTATTATATTATGTATTTATTGACATAAATCTCAGTTAGTTGTGAAGACTACTTAAATTTTAGGTTATAATTCTGTCTATATCATCTTGAGATACACAAAGTTTTAATTTGCAGAAAGCTTTGATACATTGCAGAGCTATACCTTACACAGCAGTGATTCGTACTATGTCAGTCTTATGTTATGTGTATGTACAGTTATAGATACAATAATAATGAGAAGAAAATTGCTTTTAGGAATGGAATGGTATGGTAAGTAAACTTGTCACTTACAAGAGGTGAAGGCTGGAGAGCAGCAACAAACCCAAGAAAGAATAACAAGTTTGTAGGATATTTTGGTATGAACCTTATTCATACAAAGAAAAGATACACACACCAAGGTATCAAATGTGCACACACCCAAGTCTTACTACATGTTTGCATTTCCTTGTTTATAGTTACAGACAAGAATTATCAGATCTAAAACGGAAAATACTTAGAACTTTGGCTAGGAAAAATAAAATTCTTTTTTGTATGTACTAGTCAACTATTAAATAAAATCCACTATTTGTCAACCCTTTATATCTAATGTTTCCCTCCCACTACCTAACCTTTCTTTTATATAACACAACCTTCGGACTATGAAGTTAAGCCAAATGAAATATAAATGTGTTCTAAATATTGTGTGTTGTGCACAAGTGGCACAAAGCTGTATTACTTTTAAACTTTTAGTGGAAGTCTTCCAGCACTTTCATCATCATCATCTATAGCAGCTTCCAGCCACTGGTCAGGTCTGCTGGGAATAAAAGCCTCCAGCACTTCCTGTCCAACTACCATCTCTCTTCTCCCACTGTCACCTAATTTCCTCCTCTTTCTTCCACACATTACCACTTGCTAGCATACAACCTCAGGGGCACATGCCACACCCCTGTTGCAATAGGCTTGGCGGCATGATACAGGGGCTCCACGCTGCTCAACGGGCATCCTCCGGACTCGTGGGAACAAAATCCCAAACACAAACAATAAAAATCCCCCTTGTGGCTCGGGTGGCCCATCCTCTTCAGATAGTGTAGTGTGTCACAGAAAAACTTGTCTCCCTGACAATGCTTTTGTAATAATGAAATGAGGGGACCTTTGAGAAGGTTTCCCCCTTTTATATATCAAAGGGCTTACAGGGTCTTGTAGGAACACTTAAATCGGTGAAAAATCTGAGGAACAGAACGCTGCTGCTGGAAACTTTTACCAGTAGGCAGGCTTCCCAACTCCTTAGCTGTGTGAAGCTCGGGGAGTTTGGTGTAAAAAGCGAACTCCACATGTCCTTAAATAGAAGCAAAAGAGTAATCACCTGCAGAGACATTATGGACTTGAGTACCAAGGAACTCATTAAGGAGTGGGAAGCAGATAGTGTAGTTAAGGGGCGTCAGATCACATGAAGGGTAAACGGCAGTTTGGAGAAGACTGCCACCTTTGTCCTGATGTTCGACACTCCGATATTGCCCATGACCATCAAGGTAGGATACATTTACTTGAATATATGCCTGTATGTCCCAGATCCTTGCTTTCCGTGCCAGAGGTTCTGGCATATGACAGTGTGGAGCAGGGAGTGTCGTGTGTATCTTGAGGAACGCAAGATACAGGAGTTGAAAACCACTGACCGGATACCTAATGGGGAAGCTAAGAAGCAGGTTAAGGCTCTTGGCCCACCCATCTTCTCTACCAGTTTCTCCAGAGCAGTTGCAACTCCCATCAGGAAAATAAGTATTGCTACTCAGACAGCCGTTGCAGACATGAGCACAAGTACAACGGGCTCATGTCAATGCAAATGTGGCACTAATGCCACTAAAATTGTAACACTGAGGACCACGGATGTCGGTAACAATACTACTGCTATCTTGACCACTCCAGCAGCAGTCACAAAGCATCCATGAGCAGAAACAGCCAAAGTATCCACAACTCTGATACCAACACCTGCAGTACCAGTAGCAACAACAGCTGCTACGAGTCAAAAAGGTGACCAGAGGCTCCAGGGTCCGAGGTTTAAACAGACGGACCCGGCTCAGTTTGTGAAATCTCCCTCTTCGTCTCCTCCAAAATTGCCTAGTGGTAGGGAGAGGAAAGGGGAGTGACTGAGGAAAAAGAAAAATTTACAAATGTTTGACTTTTTTACTGAGCCAGAGATGTCTGTCTTATCTTTGGAGCCAGAAGAAGTCGAAATGCTGGTGGCCGAGCCTGGCCCCATTTCTCAGCAGGCAGCGAATGGAGACCCACCCAAACTGGGGCGGGTGAGGCTTAATAGTTAGTATGGCTCCCACACTACAGTGGAATATAAATGGTTTTATGGCTCACAAAGAAAAATTATAACTCTTAGCATGGTCTAAACCATATATGGGCAACCACCGGCCCGCGGGCCGGATCCGGCCCGCCGCCAGCTTCAATCCGGCCCGCGAGAGATTTTCAGTAAGTTCAAGTAACGTGCAAAAAAAAAAAATGTATTTATTCAAATCATAAAGACTAAAATCGAGAAATATCGTTAGAAAGAGACAAATGGTAAACATTCAGGAAGCCTCCCGATGACCTTTAAGCGCTTCAAACGCGACTGTTAGTTCGGCATGCGCTGACTCATTACTAACAATGCTTTTGTTTCACATTGTTGAAACAACTGTCGCGACCGCGCCTTTGATCTTCGCCGCTAGCTGCTCGGCATGTTTTCATCCTTCAGTCAACTTTGACCGCTTGCACGGCATATTCGCGTACGATCGAGTGTGTTCTAGTTGCTTATTGCGAGTAATACGTAAACCGTACAGCGAACGTGTCAACAATCTATCAAGATGTCTGGTTTAAAAAAAAGCGGAAAGTGGATACAGAGTGTCGTCAATTCCAAGACAAATGGACTTATGAATACTTTTTTATCATGCACAGTGGTAAACCTATGTGCTTGTTGTGCAGTGAAACAATTTCCGTTTTAAAAGAATACAATATGAAGCGGCATTACTCCAGCAAGCATTTCGCTCAATATAATTTACTTACAGGTCAATTAAGAAAGGAGAAAATAAAAAAACTCATTACCGATTTAGGGAAACAGCAACAAATGTTCCATTCACAAAGATCAAATCTAGACAGTGTTGTTAAAGCTAGTTTTATAGTTAGTTATAAAATAGCGAAAACATCGAAGTCCTTTTCTGATGGAGAATTTGTTAAGGAGTGCCTAGTAGATGTTGCAGAACTTTTGTGCCCAGAAAAAAAGACAGTGTTTGAGAAAGTGAGCTTATCGCGACGTACTGTAGTTCGACGTATAGATATGATGGCTAGTGATATCAAAAACACATTGACTGAAAGATTAGCTGGTTTTCAAGCATTTTCTATTGCTCTGGACGAGAGCACAGATTTATCTGACACAGCCCAGTTAGCTATTTTTATACGAGGTATTGATGAACAATTTCTAGTGACAGAGGAACTACTGGCTTTACGGCCGCTACAAGGGACCACTACTGGAAAAGATATTTTTGCCGAGGTGCAATGTACTTTTGAGCAATATGGTTTGCAGTGGTATAAATTAGTTGGAGTGTGTACAGATGGTGCGCCTTCGATGGTCGGTTCACGAAAAGGTTTTGTCGGAATTCTGAAGGAAAGAGCAACCACTATGAATGTGCAAGAATGTGAGTTAATAATTCTGCACTGCATTATTCACCAACAAAACTTGTGCTCTAAGTCCATTCGACTGAAGAACGTTATGGATGTGGTAATAAATACCATCAATTTCATTAGATCCCGCGGTCTTAACCATCGCCAGTTTAAAACATTTTTGGATGATCTCTCTTCACAGCACGATGATGTGACATACTATTGCGAAGTAAGGTGGCTTAGCAAAGGTAAAATGCTTAAAACATTTTATGACCTCAGAAAAGAAATAGCTGATTTTATGAAAATGAAAGAGAAATCATTACCGCAAATTTGTGATCCTACATGGCTTTGTGACTTGGCTTTCCTGGTGGACATCACAGGACACTTAAACGAGTTGAACTTGAAGCTTCAAAAACAAGGGCAATTGGTAAATCAGCTGTACAGTCATCTTAAAGCTTTTCAAAAAAAAATTAACTTCTGGGAAACACAAATGAGAAATAAAAACTGTTTTCATTTTTTAACATTATCCAGTAATGTAAACATTGAATACGGTCGCTATGCTGAAGAACTAAAACTATTGTCAGAGCAATTCAATGATCGGTTTTCCGATTTTAAGAATATGGACAGCACTTTCAATCTTTTTGCAAATCCGTGTAAGTGTAATGTGGAAGATGCTTCGCTTCACCTACAAATGGAGTTGATCGAGCTTCAAGAAGACTTATATCTGAAGTCTAAATTTGATGATGTTGAACTAAGTGAATTTTACAGAACATACCTTTCCGAAGAGAAATATCCACAGCTGAGAGTTTTCGCACGAAAAATGATTTGCACATTTGGAAGCACGTATAAATGTGAGCAACTTTTTTCAATCATGAAAATTAATAAAAATAAGCATCGTACTCGACTTACAGATGTTAATTTAGAAAACACTTTGCGCCTCTGTACTAGTGCTATTGACCCCAATATCGATGATCTTATTTCTCAGCTTCAAACTCAAGTCTCTCATTAAACTTCATTTGATTTTTTCTACCTGTTTTTGTTAATTTACTTGTGTATGTTATGCTATTCTAATTCTGATAAATAAATAAAAATGAATTTTCATTGGCTTTTTATTCACAAGGGAGCGTCCACATTTTAGGTAAGGTGATTTTTCGGAATACCGATTCCCCCCCCCCCCCCCCCCCTCGGTGAGGTGAGATTTTCGCGGGAAAGTTTTGAGGCCTTTTTTTTAGCTCTCGCGATCCCGAAAACGTTGAAAAGACGGTTTTTATCCCGTAAATAGGTATTTAAGTTGTTTTTTTTTAGCTCTACAGTCAATTAAAGTTCACAAAATCTCACGTGAGATTTCCGTCGCCACCCCCCCCCCCCCCCCCTACGGCCCGCGACCTGATTAAGTTCCGAAATTCTGCCCTCAGCTAAGAAAAGGTTGCCCATACCTGGTCTAAACGATTGTGTCTGTTTACAGAAAACACATTTTAAACCAATACACCACCCTGTGCTAAGAGGGTATGATATATATAGAAAGGACGATACCGAGGGTGATTGAACGAAAGGAAGAGTGGCTGTGTTTGTTCGAAACACTGTCCGCTCTGAAACCATTGCTCTCACCTCTACATTACAAGCAGTAGCAGTGAGACTACACGGTCATATCCAATTGACCATGTGCTCTATCTGTCTGCCTCCAAGCACGTTGATTATAACGAATTGTCAGACATTGTGCAGCAACTTGCTCAGCCATTTCTTGTTCTAGGAGATTTCAATGCCCATAATGTGCTGTGGGGTTCTACCATCAATCAGGGGTCAAGGCGTTGCCGTATTAATAGAGCACGAGGATGTCTGTATCCTCAACACTGGTGAAATAGCTCATTTCACAACTGCTTCCGGTTCATCCTGTGCCATTGACCTTTCCTTGTGCTCTCCTACAATTGTGGACTCTGTGCATTGGGAAGTGGATCGCAACCTTCATGGAAGTGACCACTTCACTATATGTATAGATGCATGTTAAGTTTCAGTGTGGAGGAGGCAATTATCAATGGAAATTGGAATATCAGCAAAGCCGATTGGAACCTTTATCACTTCTCAGTTATTCTCCAGGATTGCCATGACCACCAGGCAGCTGATGTTTCCATGCTGAAATGCTCAGGAACGCTGCGAATGACACCCGTCCCCTGGTGGAACAATGAATGTTGTTCCGCTATACAGGGTCACAGGTGGGTATTGCGTTGTTTCAGGTTGCATCCTAAATCCCACAACCTAGGAGTGTTCCGAATAGCCAGAGCTAAGGCACGTCGTATGATTAAGGAGAGCAAGAGAAGGTCATGACAGAACTGTGACCACCGTCAGTCGGAAGAAGAATTGTTGCTGAAAGGCGCATGCTGGACTTCGATTCATCCGATACACAGACATACAACAGGCCTTTTACATCTTGGAGGCTGGAGGCGGCATTGAATAGCGCCAAAGACACTGCACCAGGGCCTGACCTGATCCACTACCACATGCTGAGGCATCTTAATAAAGATGCTAAAGAGTACCTTCTAGATATTTTTAATGAGATTTGTACCCGCATTCAGGAGGATGGTGGTTCGAATCCCCGTCTGGGCATCCAGATTTGGGTTTTCCATGGTTTCCAAAAATCACTCCAGGTGAATGCCGGGATGCTACCTTCATAAGGCCATGGCCAAATTCCTTCCCATTCCTTGCCCCCCCATCCTTTCCCGTCTCTAAAGACCTCGCTGTTAAGAGACGTTCAGCAGTTAAAAGAGATTTTGACCGGAGGGCACTTCCCCGACTCGTGGAAAGCTCCAACACTTATCCCCATTTTAATGCCTGGGAAGAACAAGTTGTTGCCAGGTAGCTATAGTAGCATCGCCCTTACAAGCTTTGTGGGGAAGACATTAGAGCAGATGGTTAACCGCCGTCACGTCTAGTGTCTCGAGTACCAAAATCTGTTGAGCCGCTTTCAGTGTGGAGTCAGGAAGTTACGTTCCACCTTGGACAACCTGATCCAGCTGGAAGCAGCAATACAAGGCACTTGTATCCGCAGCCAACACCTAGTTTGTGTATTTTTCGACATCGAAAAGGCATACATGGTGGCATACAATTTTAAAACAATTACATGATTGGGGATTTAGGGGAAATCTTCGCTGTTTTTTTTTTTTTTAATCATTTTTATTTGGACGTTACTTCCGGTACCGAGTCAGCAGTGAAGTGTCAGATGTTTTTATCCAGGAAAACGGTGTCCCTCAGGGGTCAGTTTTAAGTGTGACCCTATTCGCCATTGCTATTAATAGCATTTCAGCCATAATAAGGTACTCTTTATATGTGGATGATTTTTTAATTTTTTGTACATCGTCCAGCATTAGAAGTGCAACTGGCACTGAACAGGCTGGATGAATAGTCAGTGCACACCGGTTTTCGTTTCTCTGCCGAGAAAACCAGGTGTGTATTTTTTACTTGTAGCAGCAGTCTTTTAGCAGAGCTCCACCTTACCTTGAGGAACACCGCTTTATGTTTTACTGATACTGTTCGTTTTCTGGGCCTCATTTTAGATACAAGGCTCTGCTGGCTGCCACATATTAAAGATGTGAAAGAGAGAGTCTTGAAAGCTTTAAATGTTTTAAAATGTATCTGTGGCAGGTCTTGGGGCACTGACCGCTCCTGCCTGCTACAGTTCTATAGAGCCTTGAAGTATGGATTGCATTGTATGCGGTTCAGCACAGGACAGTTATCTCCGGATGCTGGATAGTGTCCACCATGCAGGAATCCAGCTCACCACGGGTGCCTTTCACACCAGCCCGATACCAGGCATATATGCGGAGTCTGGCGAACTGCTGCTTTTCATTCACCGGCATCTCCTTGTGGTGCAACACTATATACATATTGCCGCTACTCCTAGTAGTCCCGTGTACGGCGTAGTGATGCATCCTAACTTCGAACGGCACTACACCAACCACCATAGAGCGACCAAACTGTTCAATACCCGTGCAAAGCCTATTTTAGAACAATATGGTTGTCAGCTGCCCCGTTTTAATCACCAGGCTTGGAGTAAATGTCCTCCCTGGCATTTAAAGAGCCCCAGAACAATTTTAGACCTGTCACAGTACAGCAAGCTGTTTACCGCTGACAAGGTATTTATCAGAGTTTTTAACGATGTTTTAAACCATCATCATGATTTTATCCCGGTATATATGGATGGGTCTAAGCAGGCTAATGGAATAGGTTGCTCCATAGTGTTTTCTCGAGCGACTTACACATACAAGCTGGATAGCAGGTGAAGCGATTACACTGCCGAGTGCTATGCCCTTCTAAAGTAGCTCCAGCATATAAAGGTAAGCCATGATACGAATTAAATCATATGCTGTGATTCCCTCAGCTGTATTCAGGTGTTAGTAAACATGTACCCAGCAGACCGTTTTGTCCAGGACATTCAGGACACCCTACTTTCACTTCAGTCTAATGGAAAGGAGGTATTATTCTGCTATACCTTTGATGGAGTGCCACATTTTAACTGACTGTGTGATATTTTTAGATTTAAGGGCAGATGCTGGCCTTGCCAATGACCTGTCCCTTATTTTGAGTAATAATAATGACAACGTGGCGAAGGTTTTAAAATTCTGTAGCTTGGCTGGTCTTGTCCCAAACTTTTTGTGCAGATTGGCTGAGGTTTTAAATTGGATTGGTGGTCTTTTTACAACCACCAATTCAAGTACCGTTTTCATTTAATATTTTAAGTTTCTTATTTTGAGTCTTACACGGTATAGCTGACTGGTCCTTTTACAACCAGTCAGCTAGTCTCCTGTTTTAACGTTGTTTATTTGGTCTCACCTTCTCAACATCACATCAAAATGAAACTCCTTCAATACCCAACCAGCAGGTTTTGCAAAAATACCATTCGTCCAAATGCAGACAGTCATAAGTTTAGAAATGGTTGATCTTTTCTTTGTAGCTTATTATAGTACCCTCAACTTTTTTTAAAAAAATCTCAAATGTACAGACTTTTTCGTGGTTAAAGTTTCATTATAAGCATAGATTATTCTTGTTCTATAGATTCCTGCTGAGGAAGGATCTCGGGGATGTGTTAGGTGTCATTGCTATTAACTAAAAACCAAAGGCTGTTTCGATCCTCCCAATGTAGGCATACTAAGACACGTCTGAGGCAGAACGGGCTGTTCCTTTCCTCTGGGACCTACAGTTTAACGTGGAATCCCAACCACACAATGACCTGGTGTAGCTCATATAATCAAACACAACTCTTTAAAATTCCTGCATCCACCGGGATTTGAACCCGGGACCAGAGCAGTGAACTTTTGAGTGTGTGTGTGTGTAAGACAAATAATGATCATCGTGAAAAACTATTATATATATTATTTAAAAAAATCATAAAAAAGTAAACATTAAACTTTATGACTGAATTTTGTGTGAGTCATATCATATTCAGTAAATTATTTTGTACACACTTTATTTTTAAATGTGGCCGCCATCGTCTCAGACTGTCTCCCTCTTTTTGCACAGTTTGGCATCACAGCATAAACATGACATCACAGGAAACTGCAGTGTTTCTCTAGACTCCTCCCATGACTGCATTCTATTGGTGGATGTTGAACAAGGGCCTTCTATATTTCAGACTATTCGTTTCGTAATGTCAAGTTGAAGAACTTACATATGTGCCTTAGTTCCGCCCACTGAAGTGTCTAATTGGCCGGATATTTCAACCAATGCCAGTTACAGCTGTTTCCTTTTCTAGCGTCATGTTATTAAACCTAATATTAATGTTTGGAAAGTAACTTCTAGGATTGGTTTAATGCGTAGCAAATAGTAGAGAGGTTGATACTTTTTATTCAGATTTATTGCCTATTCTCTATAATTTCTTTACTTCTTTCTGCTTTTCGTATCATCCATAGATCAGTAAATCGACCGACCAAAGGATAGGCACGTCACGAATCGTTAAAATTTTAATTTTTGGTTGATACACAAGCAGTCATAAGGATATTGACGTGAAAATTCTCGAAGCCTCAAGATTCAGTGATGTGTGGACAGGGAGGTCCATATAGGTAGGTATGTTTACGAGCAGGATGAGCAAACTCGGAGTGTACGAGGCGTGGTCTAGTAGCAACGGTTCTGGCCTGTCAGAGCAATTGCTGATTGGAAACTAAATGGGGGATAATTTTTTTTCCGTTTTCAAACTATTCCAAAGTACCCATTGCTTATGTATAACATATTTAATTTCTGTATAAAAATACAGACAAAAATTAACACTTTAAGACAAAAAATTATTTCTATTAAATCTTGCTGAATAAAATATTCTTTATGTAAACCATAGCGTTTAATCGAAAGCACTGAGCTATGAAAAGAAATGTATCTTAAATTCACTCCTCATAACTAACCATTTCGAGCACATTTATCTCTGGAATTATTGCCTTGGCTGTAAACAGGTAATTTTTGATGATGAACGCATATTAAGAAATTATAATTGAATTGTGCATTTTTAATTTCGGCCAGGTTTCATTTTAAAATAATCTTGTCCCATCTGGGAGTATTCCGGAAGGAATTACTAGCAGCAGAAGCATGTATTTATAATCGCCTAGAATTTTTAATGGATGAAACAGGTATTGTGAAAATTAAATATACAATAATATTATTTTTGACGTCGACTCGCTGTCAAGTACGGTAAATTTAAAAAAAGCCCCTTAAACTGTAATCGAACGTAATACACGAACACCAAGATTTTCCAAATAATACATTCAATATACCTGATGGTTTCCTTATGAGATAAGGTCGAAAGCAGAGTAGTTATGTGATAGTATAAATTGATTGGAAGAAATTATCTTGTAGCGCCATTTCCAAAAATAGTATCAATGTTCAGTTGTCTCAAATACTTTCTCGGTGATGTCTAATAACCAATAGTGTTCATGCCTATTTGCTATTCGACACGAAATTCTAATGATTTTCAAGGTCCAACAAGGTAAATAGGTGAAAACAATAAAAATACATCTCCTCTGTTTTTGCTCAGAAATAATATTATGAAACAATTCTGAGTGGTCACTTGCAACATTATACATGTAGAAAGTTCTACAGATGTTTGTAACATGAATCAGTCAACGAGAAACAGTTCTCGTTCCAATACGACAGTTTCTACACAACTAACATTAGTGTTTATAATCATTTGAACGAATCCTCCATTTCATTCCGTGTTGAACAACTATATTTCTATTATCATAGGAATATAACCTACCTTTTCAGATTATTATATTATATTATAAGTTTATATTGGTGCCAGAAACTTTTAGGCAGACACAAAATAAAATAAAAAGTTAAACATGTATGACATTGTTGGCCGGTAGATCTCGAAGGATTGTTCAGCCACCGCCCAACAGTGTTTCGATTAGCAGCGAGTGCGCCTCTGTCAAGGCTGCCTACCCCAATAATCCTACAGGGGAAAGGGGACCTACAGCTTTACGTGGAATTCAAACCCTGGAGCGTCCTAGCGTGCTTCACATGAACAAAGGAAATCTCTTCCAGAGGTTAAGGTCAGTAAAAATTCAGGCCGAGACCGGGATTCAAACAGGGAATACCGTTCCCCCGTCACGCGCCTTAACCAACTGAGCCACCAGACTGCTCAGACAAGAGTAGTAGTAGTACAGTGCAAAGGAAATCGACATCTGTAGTAAGTAATGAGTTTTGTATCTAAATGAAATTTATTAACGAATCATACACTAACAGACTGCGCCTGCAGCACAGCTTGAGCAACTGACGTCTGTCTGTCACCATTTGATATGTTCTCAAAATCTCGTGACTGAAACAGTTATTCATACCAAAAAAAAAAAAAAAATTCCTGTGACCTTCCTACAGATACAAAGTATCTCCTTGTGAATTTCCATCAATATCTGTATAGCCATATAGTTGGCAAAATGTAACAAACGACAGACTTACTTCCACATTTATGATATTATTAGTGCAGATCTCACACACGCCGATTGCGAGAGATACAACGCCTGAGGGATCAATATAGCGCACAAATTTTTACACCTATAGCATTGTTTAGACTGCAATTTTTCTTCTTTCTGATTTTGCTAAAGTTCATGCTTCGCTGCCATAAAGTGCTTTGCTCTAAACATGGAGTTTTAGAAACTTCATTCTGAATCTTAGATCCATATTTTAAAGTCAAGGATTTCACCTTTTCACGAAAGTTCTATTCGCTAGTACTATTATGCTTCTGTAACATGTGTGTAACTATATTTCACTTCTCAGTCACCACTACCTATCACAGATCACTGGTGATTGTATCTGGTAGTAGCATGGAGTTTCCTATCGTGCACAACGTTGGCCGAATGGCGATAACGGTGAGGGTGTGGGGGAAATTGTGGTTAAAATTGGTCGATGTAGGGCATTTTCATATTTCGACCATAGACACGTGTGTCCCTATACTTCTCTTTCCAGCCTGAACTACTTAGCGCCAACCACTGATGTTTGTGTGTGGTAGTATCATCGAGTCTCCCATTGTGCACTATGGTGGTTGCATGTCGGTAGTTATGGAGGAGTTGGAGATAAGGAGGTTGAAAGTGGTCGAAATGGGGCACTTTCGCATTTCGACCAAAGGTGTGGATGTCCCTATGTTTCACTTTTTAGCCAAAACTATCTAGTGCAGATCACTGGTGTTTTTGCATGGTTGTAGCACCTATTTTCCAATCATGCACAACGTTGGCCGAATTTCGGTAACTGTGGGTGTGTGGTAGTTATGGTTGTTGATAGTGGGCTTCCTGGGGCACTTTCATATTTCAACCTAACACGCGTGTGTTTCTACATTTCACTTTTCAGCCAAACCTATCTAGCCTAGATCATTGGTGTTTGTGTGGTAGTTGCATAGACACTGATCTTGCACATCGATGGTCAAATTTTGATAGCTGTTGGGATGTGGGAGATATGGTGGTTGAAAGTGGTCGATGAGGGCAATTTCCGTATTTCGAACAAAGACATGTGTGTCCACATTTTTCACTTTGCTGCCTCAACTGCATAGCGCACACCACTGGTTTTTATGTGTGGTAGTGGCCTTTCATCTCCCATCATGCACGATGGTTGTTAGATGTCAGTAGCTATGGCGGTGTGGGAGATATAGTGGGTGAAAGTGGTCGACGTAGGGCATTATTCTATTTCTACCAAAGATGTGTGTGTTCCAATATTTCAACTTGCAGCCAGAACTACCAAATGCAGACCCTAGGCATTTGTTTGTGGTAGTAGGCTGGAGTCTTTCGCCATATGCTATGGTGATTATATGTCGGGTAGCTGTGGGGATGTGGTAGATATGTTGGTTGAAAGTGGTTGACCTGTTTTAAACATAGGCGTGTGTTTCCCTATATTTCACTCCACAGCCAGAACTACTTAGCGCAGTCCACTGGTGATTGTGTGTTGCATTAACCTCAAGTCTCCCAACATGAACTATGGTGTTTTTGTGTCGGTAGCTATGGGGGTTGGGGACATGTGATGGTTGAAATGGGTTGACGGAAGGAGTTTTCATATTTCGACCAAAGATATGTGTGTCCCTATATTTCTCTTTGCAGCCATAAATACACTGTGTAGATGGTGTTTGTGTGTGGTAATAGCCTCGAGTCTCCCATCATGCTCTTTGGTGGTTATTTGTTGGTAGCTGTCAAACAAAATTCTTTTCAAATACGGACGAATTCGTCGGCACCAACTAGTTATAGATAAAAAAAAAAAACAGTTAATTGTCTGTAATATATACATCATTTTAAAGATTGAACAATTATCTATTTTTCTACATAATTACCATTTCAGCTGATGCAGTTTTTTTACACGCTATGACAATTTTTGAATGACCAAACGTGATGGCATAAGGGATTACACTCTGGCTTTGCATTCGGGAGGATACAGATTTGACTCCCCTTCCGGCCATCCACATTTCGGATATTCATGACTTAGTTATGAAACTCCTATATCAAAGGAATAATATTATCTTGTGTATTATTATCAATTATATCGAAACAAGTTTTGCCTCTGACTTGTAGTCCGATCATGGAACATACACTACGACCTACAGAAGATCGTTTTTGGTTCCAAAGGGTACTAAAGATTAACGACTAACAGAAATTATTCAGTTAGTTATACTACGAAACATCGATGAAACATCAACTTGAGAATCCAGTACAGTAGAATTTCCATTTAGAAATCTGGCAACCCGGAAGTTACTCTCCATTTCCCCATTTGTTCTATAAATAGACTCATTTTCCTTCCTGCTATCAGATTGCTAGAGGCATTGCCAGCTATTATGGGAGGATCGATCCTTTTCATATATATCGTTCATGCTAATATACGTTTTGTGTAAATTAACTTAAAAATGTTAACTGTAAATATATTGTAAACTGTTTCCAAATCAATATAAGGGGTATCCTTTTATTATTTCATATATGATCCTACTTTATTCTTAATACTATATATCAACATTCATCACTTGCAAATCTTGTTTATAGACGTCGCTCTTTCATTACAGTTTCCTACCGGCTAGTAGTAACTGTTATTCCTATATAACCTTAATATTCAAATTATTTTAGGTTTCCTAAAGAATCAAGAGAGACAGACTTCTCTTCATTTATGAATGATCAACTGAACAGATTAAATTAACCGTCTGCCAATACACTCGATGCTCTTTTCAGCAAACTGGTGTAGGTAGCTTTTTGACTGAGATTTTCCATGTTTTATTTCTTACTTATGCATTTCTTATTTATGATTTATTTATTTCTGGAATTATATTTGTTTTATTGTTATGGCTAAGAAATTAATAACCATATATGTTTTCTTCATTTTGTTATTTACTGACATGTCATATGTTTAGATCTTTTTTTGCAGCATTCCTTAATTTTTTATTTTTTTTTACGCGATTCGTTGGTTCCTTTCGCAAGGAAGATTTTGTACTAAATATAAATTGAAGCAAGACAAAAATGATGAAATGTAGTATAAATGGTAGCAGTAGTAGTGGATTAAACATAAAAAAAATGATCTGATGTGGTAGGAGAATTAAATGAATTGTGCTTCTTAGGAAGTAAAATTATAACTGATTGCCAAATCAGGAATACTGTCAAAAGCATAATAGTACTAGCAAATAGAACTTTTGTGAAAAAGAGAAATCCTTGATTTTAAAATATGGATCTAAGATTCAGAATGAAGTTTTTAAAACTCCATGTTTAGAGCAAAGCACTTTATGGCATTGAAGCATGGACTTTAGCAAAATCAGAAAGAAGAAAAATTGAAGCATTTGAAATGTGGTCCTATAGAAGGATGCTGAAAATTAAGTGGCCAGATAAAGTGCAAAATAAATGTGATGGGTGTGAAAAGATGCTTGTGGAAGAGTCTTCTAGGAAAGAAGAGGCAGGATGGCGGGTCACATTTGAGGACATGCAGAATTGGTTAATGTGTTAGTGAAGGGAACAGCTGAAGGAAAAAACTGTAGATGTAGACAAAGATTAGAATATATGAAGCTGGTTATTGAAGATGTAGGTTGCAAGCGATTTGTTGATATTAAGATGTTAGCGCAAGGTATGAAGGAATAGAGAATTGCATCAAACCAGTCGAGAGACTGGTAACAGGAAATATCTATACTAATATTGTAAATGGCTAATCCAATCGTGATGAAATTTGACAAGGAGGTGCTATTTGCCATTAGGAAGGACATGGGATACTTTTTTCTTTATAAATAACATATATTGTCATGTAATTTTGAAAATTACTGAACGCCAATAGACAGACATAGGATTAATGCACTTGCTAACTAATGTTTGGAGTGTGGTCATCGGTTCAAATCGTGGTGGAAGGAAATATTTTAAAAATTGTTTTTGATCATTTGAACATGTCTGGATGGTCAGTTGTTCAGGTTCCATCGTAAATTGTAGATCCTACAAATTTAGGGGTGCAATGTGTGACTAATTGTATGCAGTCTAAACAATGCTATTGGTGTAAAAATGTGTGCGCTATATTGATCCCTCATTAATTGGTTCTCTCGCAGTCGGCGTGTGTGAGATCTGCACTAATAATATTATAAATGCGGAAGTAAGTCTCAGTCTTTTGTTACATTTTGACAACTATATGGGTATACCTGTATTGATGGAATTTCACAAAGAAATACTTTGTATCTGTAGGAAGGTCACAGGACTTTTTTTTATTGGTATGAAATTTTGAGAACTTATCAAATGGTAACAGACAGACGGGTGTGTTGTTAGTCTATAATGATACGTCGGTGGCTCAAGCTGTGCTGCAGATGCAGTCTGTTAGTGTATGATTTGTTAATAAATTTCATTTAGATACAAAACTCTTTATTTAGTACAGATGTCGATTTCCTTTGCACTGTACTATTACTTTGTGTCTGAGCAGTCTGGTGGCTCAATTGGTTAAGCCACTTGACTGGGGAATGGAATTCCCTGGTTCGCATCCCGGTCTCGGCCTGAATTTTTATTAACCTTAACCTCTGGCAGGGCTTTGCTTTGTTCATGTGAAGCATGCTAGGTTGCTCCATGGTTCGGATTCCACGTAAATCTGTAGGTCCCCTTTCACCTGTAGGATTATTGGGCTAGGCAGCCATGTCAGAGGCGCACACGCGGCTAATGGAAACTCTGTCACGCGGTGGCCGTACAATCCTTGAGAATCTCCTGGCCAACAATGTCATATGCGTTAATCTTTTTTTTACTTTGTGTCCACCTAAAAGTTTCTGGCACCAATATATTTTGTCTTCTTTTTTGACATGCCTTGCAGGCGTAAACCTTGCCTAAGTTATAGCTCTAGAAGAGCACGAGCAGCTAAAGTTATTAGAACTCAAGAATCTGATGCTCATGTTGAAGAAAGAAGAAATGACCAGGCTGAAATAAAGATGCCCTCAGTTAAACCCCCCGCAGCCTCGCACCTTCATTGGTTTTTCTGTTTTTAAATGTGTTGAAAATCGATTTTACTCATGAGACAGGTTCGATGGTAGAGCGATATACTGATGGCTTTCCTGTGATGATATGCTGACTCGGTGTTGTTTGGTTCAAATCTTACATTACTATCAGCTTTCTAAATCCAAATCTGGCAATGAAATTCTAAATCCACCCATATGAAGTCGCAGGTAACAGCTAATATCTACCAATATATATATGAACAAATATCTGGAATTGGGTAATATAGAGATAGATCCCGTGAATACGACCATCGATCTTTCCTCCTAGTCATTTATGGACATATGTATGCCATTTAATACCGAGCGTAAAGAAAGAGCGGTAATGCTGTGGCCTTGTATTCAGGAGGACGCGGATTCGAGTCGTCGTTCGGCCATCCAGATTTGAGTTTTCCATGGTTTCTCCAAATTACTCCATGTGAAACCTGAAATGGTTCCTTCAAAATTTCATGGCAGAATTCCTTCCCATTTATTTCAAAAAGAGTAATCATTGAGTACAATAAATTTAAGTGCCTAAAGTTCTGTATAAATAATGGTTGCAACAATGGCTTTGTAAAGACAGGACGTAGAGCGTATTTTAAGGATTAATTAACGTGTTAGTGGATGGAAGATTTCAAAGATGGAATTTTAGAATAAAATAAAATTATAATATAATATAATTATCTGAAAAGATAGGTTATATTTCATGTGATGATAGAAATATAGTAGGTCAACACGGAATGAGATGGAGGATTGGTTCAAATGATTATAAACAGTGATGTTACTTGTGTAGAAACTATTGTATTGGAACGAGAACTGTTTCTCGTTGACTGATTCACGTTAGAAACGTTTTTTCAGTGAAGATATGCTCATCAATATGGAACGTTAAAACTTTTAATTCATTGTCTAAAGTCTGTAGAACTTTCTACATGCATAGTGTTGCAAGTGAACACTCAGAATTGTTTCATAATATTATCTCTAAGCAAAAACAGAGGAAATGTATTTTTATTGTTTTCACCTATTTACCGTATTGGACCTTGAAAATCATTAGATTTTTGTGTCGAATAGCAAATAGGCATGAACACTATTGGTTATTAGACATAATTTCTTCCGACCAAATTAATACTATCGATCTTATCTCATAAGGAAACCATCAGGTATATTGAATGTATTATTTGGTGTTTTACGTTCCATTACGGTTTAGGCACTTTTATAAATTTACCGTACTTGACAGTGAGTTGACATCAAAATTAATATTATTGTATATTTAATTTTCACAATACCCGTTCCATCCATTAAAAATTCTAGGCGATTATAAATACATGCTTCTGTTAGCAATTCCTTCCGCAGTACACCCAGATGGGACAAGATTATTTTAAAATTAAACCTGGCCGAAATTAAAAATGCACCATTCAATTATAATTTCTTAATATGCGTTCGTCATCTAAAATTATCTTTTTACAGCCAAGGGACCAATTATTCAGGTTACAGATTAGAATTTGTTCTCAAAGTTATCACTGTAAATTGACGTTTTATGATACTTAATTGTTCCAGGTTATTCTTGTAATTTCTGCAGGAATGTGAATGTTTAAAAATAAAATATGATAAAAAACAGCTACCAGATGCAATCGGTAAGATCTGCTTAGGCGTTTTTTTTTTTAAATAGTTACTAATAGGCAATAATTCCAGAGATAAATGTGCTCGAAATGGTTAGTTATGAGGAGTGAATTTAAGATACATTTCTTTTTATAGCTCAGTGCTTTCGATTAAACGCTATGGTTTACATAAAGAATATTTTATTCATCAAGATTTAATAGAAATAATTTTTTGTTTTATGTGTTAATTTTTATCTGTATTTTTATACAGAAATTAAATATCTTATACATAAGCAATGGGTACTTTGGAATAGTTTGAAAACGGGGGAGAAAAAAAATCCCCCCACCCAAACATAGTTTTGAATCAGCAATTGCTCTGACAGGCCAGAACCGTTGCCACTAGACCACGCCTCTTACTCTCTGAGTTTGCTCATCCTGCTCGTAAACATACCTACCTATATGGAACTTCCTGTCCACACATCACTGAATCCTGAGGTTTCGAGAATTTCCACTTCAATATCCTTATGACCGCTTGTATATCAACCAAAAATTAAAATTTTAACGATTCGTGACTTGCCTATCCTTTGGTTGGTCCATTTACTGATTTATGGATGATACGAAAAGCAGAAATAATTAAAGAAATTATCCAAAGAAACAGGAATAAACGTTCCTTTAGAGTATAGGCAATAAATCTGAATTAAAAGTATCAACCTCTCTACTATTTGCTACGCATTAAACCAATCCTATAAGTAACTTTCCTAACATTAATATTAGGTTTAATAACATGACGCTAGAATAGGAAACAGCTGTAACTGGCATTGGTTGAAATATCCGGCCAATTAGACACTTCAGTAGGCGGAGCTAAGGCACATATGTAAGTTCTGCAACTTGACATTTCGAAACGAATAGTCTGAAATATAGAAGTCCCTTGTTCAACATCCACCAATAGAATGCAGTCATGGGAGGAGTCGAGAGAAGTGCTGCAGTTTCCTGTGTCGTCATGTTTATGCTGTGATGCCAAACTGTGCAAAAAGAGGGAGATAGTCTCAGACGACGGCAGCCACATTTAAAGCTAAACTGTGTACAAATTGGTGGATGGTGTAATGATTCTTGCAGAGAAGTAATCAAGTCTTCACCCTCTCATTCAAAGTGCCTCAGAAGTTCTTCACAAGCTTCAACATATCGTTCTTTCTATTTTGGAGTTGTCAGTCATAGCATCCATCTTGCATATACCTTTTGAAACTGGAGCACATCATGCCTGGCTGAATGATGACTAATGTTTAAACTATCAGCTATTTCATTCAATGTCACTAGGCAGTTTTCCCACACTATGGCTTCAGCTACTGGGAAGTTTTCTGGAATCACAACTTGATGTTACTGAACCAGGTGAGACATCATCTACTATAGTCACAGCATTTGTAAACTTACTGTTCCATTCACAGACTTGCTGCTGTGACAAACATTATTGAAGAATGAAGCTTCAGTATAGTGATAAATTGTACTAGTTTCACACTTCACCATGAAAATCCAGATATTAGAATGTTGTTCTTCTTTTTGCAAGTGTCAGATGGAGCAGGCATCTTTATACTGATGCTGTGACAATGTTCCTTCATTTGCACTGTGCCGGCATTTCTACACACTTTTTGTATTATACTTACCAACATTATAGGATAATGTCTTGAAATTTCAATTTTTTTTTTTTAACAAAATTTAAAGTTTTCATTTGACTCGTCCTTCTATCTTCATATTCCATTCTACCCCTGGTAACCAGTTTAACTTAATCATGTCATCATGTAGAAACACCAGGCCACAACATTTTAGTATACTTAAAATATGGATTATTTTTTATTTCATTACAAAATTTTTTGTTGAAAATGTATCATTTCAAGATATCCATAAATAGTTGTTACCTGATAATTTCAGCTCATCAAGAAATTGAAGATTCGCAAAGAATGAAGAACCACATGACAGCTATGGAGGCACCACTGTATCAGTCATATAGATTATATATTATAAACAAAGTAAGAGCGAAAACAGAAATTCACTTAGGTATGTATCTGACCACATCTCATTTTAATTTTCTCAAGTTTTCATTTTTTTGCTTGCAGCAATAGGTAACAGAGATACCATTCAAGATTCTTTAATTCAGAACTTTAGTTTTATAAACCTTTGTCTAAAACTGCACTAAAAGTGCAAGTAACACTGTTGGAATATTTCTCAAAGGGAAAAATAGATAGATTGATGGGTAATAGATGAAGACTGTGTAATTATAAATATGTGTTAGCACTGGGCTGACAATTTTTTCTTTTTGAATTTTTCTGGATTATAAGTTATATTACAATTTTCTGTGTGGTTATGGTGGCCGATAGCGCAAACAAGAATGCCAGGAACTTCAACTGTTATCATCGTTATAGTTTCGAAGATAAATATGTATGCTGCTTACAAAACTGTATGCAATGACGTTACTTGCTTTGAATCAATCCTGTTCTGTTTTTGTATCTATATTTAACTCTATCAAGAGTTTATATTTTAATCTGTGTATCATCCAGTGAGAGCAGAAAGTATTTTTCTTTTTAATGGTTACCTTCTTATGTCCAACCAGGTAGTAGTAAAAAAGAACTAGTATTGTGTAATATGTTCTAAAATTATGTGTACTCAGACTATAAATGATATACGAATGGCGATAGATGGACTTAACCATTCTACCACAGAGTTTTAATTTGGGGAATCTCTGTTGTGAATACAAATTATTTTAAACCAAGAAGGCCTGGAAAAATTAAACCTATCATTTACGAAATCTGAAATCGTAAAAAGGACAGATGCAAGTAGCAATACTTCAGTGCAAACCAGGTTTATCCAACAAGACACTTGGTCAGGGGTCCAGATTTGCACACAACGATTCTCAATACATTACTAAAATAGAAGTTGACAGCTCTGGGCAGGGCAGGAGTGACAGTGTGATGGAGACTATAACTACTGGAAAATACTATCAACAGAAATGGTGGTGAGTGGTAACAGCAGTGATATAAAAAATCACTATATGATTTAAATCAAATAAAGAAGGTGGCAAAAATATTAAATTTATTTAAAAAATAATAATGAATATAGTGATGGGTTTACTGAAAGGGTTTTATTGGAAGTTGAAGCCCGAGGTATACCTGGTGTCAAGAATTTGTTGGTAAGCTAGATCTCATCTGCAGAGTTCTGAATGAGTTATGATTTCTGGAAAGACACTGATAGCTCTCACTCTAAAACAGTTGTTAATGTTATTTGATTTGTGAGAACTGACAGTTGTGGAAAACTAGATGGTTTAGGTTACTGGTGTAACCTGTTTGCTTCTGCTGATGGACAGTTGTTTGGTGGTAGGCCTATGTATGAACTAGCGCAGTGGAGGAAAGTGAGTTGATATATTAGGTGTACTGTTGTACAGTTGGCATATCAAATAATGGAAAAAGTTTCTCCTGTAGTAGGACTGAAATAGGTAGTTATGGCTGGACTTATGGTGCAAGTTATATAATAAAGTCTGTTCCAGGGGAATGATCCATGTGGTGGTTAGGGAGAGTCAGGAGGTAAGTATTTATGGACCAAGATGTTCTTAAGGTTGCATGGTCTGCTGAAGCACATTCAGGGAACAGTGGGTAGGATTTTGGGAAGAGAGATGCACAAATGCCTACAGTAAAGGATTTAATTAATGGACTCACGGCAAGATATAACTTCGGGCTATGGTCAGTTCTAAGCATGAGTGATTTGGTTTTTTTTTTTTACTAGATCCAGGGGCGTATAATGGGGGAAAGAGGTCTTAGTGATGATTTTCTGGAGTACTTGGATAGCAGTTCTTGATCAGAACAGATGTGTCTCCCTATAATGGCAAGGCTAAAAGAGAACAAAGGATTGGCATAGAATAGAGGGAGATTGTCAAAGTTCAGTTATTGGTGTAAATTTATGGGTCTGATGTGAATTGAAGTAACCATTGTGTAAGGAAATGTCTACAGTGAGGAAAGCAGTGTGTTCATGGGAGAAGCTCTATGTCAAGTTAGTGGAATGTCTTTTGTTAATGGAACTGTTAAAGGCGGGGAGAGGTTTTTCACCTGGTTTGTATCATCAGTGTAACTGAATCTCGCACAAAGCTTGTGGGTGGGGATAATGATAAGGAATTTTATGTCCATATGCAGGTATCTATGGCAGTGCCAAGTTGGTAATTACTTTATTTAGAGGAACAGAACGAATGAGAGCAGTAAATGACACACAATCTTAGATAACTAGAAGCTGACTTTATACAGTTTGGATAACACATTACTAAGAACTGGTCATAAGTTACTAAGGTTAAATACATTTTAGACAGTTTATGGATATAATACAACTCATTTTCAAACATAAGGTAAGACGGGATATACTACTGAAATTGTAATAGGCAGTTGCATTGTCATTGCAGAGGTATGGGCATGAAAACTGGACATTTACAGCAACTAAGTTAAAACTAAAACAAGGTTCCTCCACTTTTATGGGCTATTTGTTGCTTGACCGTAAGTGGGACCTCAAATGTTACATGAAATAAATGGCCTGTATATTAGAAATAGAATCTCAGATTACAGGAAGAGGTGTATTGAACCTTTGGGGGCATCCATTAATTATGTGAGGTGAAATAGGGGGGATGGGTCTAGCAAAATTTCACCAAGGGGGGGGGGGGGGTCAACGGAAATCTCACGTGAGGTTTCAAAATTCTTGTTGGACTGTAGAACTAAAAAAAAAGTCTATAAATGTTTGAGTCGATTTTAGGGGGGTATTTCATGGAAAAGTGGGGGTGTAACCATCTTTGGAAGTGTGAGACCTAAAAAAAAAGGTCTCAAAAAGTTGAGAGGGTGATTTCTAGGGGGGGGGGGGGGATGAGGTGTCTCACACCACGGACCAGATCTCACCAGAAGGGGGGGGGTCCGGAAATCCAGAAAAACACCTCACGTAATTTATGGATGCCCCCTTTTCAACACATGCCTGAATCAAGGATAACTAAAACACTGTGGCTGTTCTCAGCTACCAGAAAGGCAGATGAAGGTATGTTTATGGAAATGTTGGAGAGAAATTTAGACCCCCCAATTGGATTTAATGTTCAAATCCTTGATGGCGTAGTGTGCAGGCACTCAGTTATATAGATCCTGCTTTGTCGCTGAAATATTAATGTCTCTGGTTGTTGAAGGATCAGGTTGTATACTGAGTTTATTTTATTATTATTATTATTATTAATAATAATAATATTTTTTTACAGGAATATCTGGAGAAAGGGTAGAAATAGACCCTGTTGTTCAGCAGAAAGTAAGTGCAAAATTCTGGACTCGGCAGAAAGCTGTGAGTTATGATATGGATAGTATAGCAGCTTGCGACCTAACTGACACAAAATCAGGTTCTCGTGCAACATTTCGCCTTGTGTACCATCATGCTCCTTCAGCGGACCAAAATCATTCTGCTTTAGCTAGCTACAAGCACCATGACTTTGAAGCTGACCATGCTACTGCTGATGAAATTGTACAAAAAATAAACCATATTTTAGAATTAAGGTCCAGTATTCGCCGCAAAGAATACTTAGCTCTGCGAGAAAGGAAGTCCCATAGAAGAAAAAGTTTCCATCTTGGACCCAGATGATTGTTGGAGGTTATGCTTAGGTATTTTGGTTATACAGTCTTGTTGAATCTACAGTCATGTTTAACTGTTAATGGTTCCTAAGTACAGGCAGAATTTAGAGATATTTGGAGATTTAAACTGTTGATTCTGTTATATTGGTTGTGCTTATTCTGCCTGTTGTGTCATAATAATTACTGTTCTCCAACTTATGTATTGCCTAGTTTTCATGATTAATGTTGATGTGTTTATCTCTTAATAATGATAATTAATATGAGTGTGTAAAAAATTTAAGCAAAATTTATTAAGTAATTGGTACCATTATTTTAAATATATGTTGTTTTATCTTGCACAATTTAAATTGGTGACAGTATGATTTGGAAGCATTTCTTCCTTGTTTGACATTATTAAACATTATCTTTCAAATAAAAAAAAAAAGGGTAGGTACAAAAATTTTTAGAAAGTGCATGTATGATTTTTTTATAAGACAGTTACTTTCCACTGACCCAGAATTATATATGAAGGTTGAATTGTTAAAAATGTATTAAAATGAAACATAAAACTGATGTGGGCTCTAGTTTCATTCATTTGGTTAATATATAGTGACAATGAAAAACCTGTTAGGCAATTAAAATAAGGAAGAATGGGGAAAGTTACTCACCACAGATGAATGCAGGAGACCCGCAATGAACACACAAACATGAACACATTTTACAATATTTCAGTGCAAACCTAAATCAGATTGGAGACATAAAGTAAGGGAATTGGATGTGTACACACCGAGACGCACCATATGATCCATGTATCAAACAGTAAGTCTCGTCATGTGCACATCAGATTCACTTGCCATAAGTCTTCTAATCATGATTAAGGTTTTTACTCAAACATTGCAAAATATGTTCGTGTTTATGTGTTTGCTCTGACTCTCCTGCCTTCATCTGTGGCAAGTGACAGGTTTACTTTCCACATCTTTTCGTATTCACACATGTATAGGTCTGTTTGTGTTTGTGATCTGTTCAAAAAGTATCAGATTCTGTATAAGGGGGAAAGAAGAATTTGTCTTAGTTCACTAGCTAGTCTCCTTTGAAGCAGGCCTTTTGGGTTCTGCACACACTTGGACAATTGGTCATTCTGTAAGTGGAAGAACTGGTGCAAGGTCTATTTTGAATGACTCTATATCATGTTGTTCTTGGTATTTACCACATGAGTGGGTGTAAGGTAGGAAGCTTGGTGAACGAAGCTAATGGCCTTTGTTTTCTAATTTTGTTTTCTGACTCTCAAGAAACCCTGACCCAAAAAAATTCGCTTTCAGCTGCATTACAATGAAAGTGGGACAAACATTTTGAACACCATGTTGCATCTCAGCTATCTAGTGTTGAAACTAATGATGAAACAAAATTTCAGGGATATATGTTAAGGTTTTCCATACCCCATAATTTTAACTTTTTGAAACAGGAAATAAAGCCTAATTCTTTTTGAACAGATCTTTGTGCATAGAGAGAGAGAGATAGAGATGAGATGAGATAAGGGGAAAAAAGTATTCTCATACTACTCATACCAGATATGAAGTGTATGTAATAGGGATAAAGGCCAAAATGCAAACAATTTTTGTAGCAAACATGGTTAGAGGTCTATATTTCCATTCAGAAAATTAGAGTAGTGACTTTCCTGCCCAGTTTTATGGATTGAAGTATTTATGCTCTAAATTCCTAATGATTTTTTTTCTGCCTCCTTTGCCAGTATTCTTCTTTCATGTCTTGTAACAGTTTTCTTCTCTGATGTCATGCTGTTTCATTTCTAGATGCTATGATGGCATGTTTCATTCTTCATTTGTGTATAAATTAAATTTTACAGTATCACATCATTAAATAAGATCAAAAATTTGTGTATCAATTTGTTATTTATGATAATTGATGACTTAGTAAGAATTTCAGTTTCTTTTTCCAAATATGACATACTCAGATGTTGTATACAATTGAAGCTCTTGCATAAAGTTTCTCTTTTTAAAACAAAACTTAAGCTCTCATTCTACATTTTGTCTACAGTTTGTCACAAACATTGAAGCTGCAGTTCTTGTTCTGTATATAATTTTGTTGCAGAACACTTTGCTGTGCCTTTTTGATCCCTATTTATGTTACCTTGTTTCATTTTTATTCACATACCAAGTTCATTTCACATGTGAGTATTTATGATCTGGAAGCAATTTTCAGAAGTTGAAAATTTTATCATTCTCATAACTGCGAGCTCAATATTGGATAGTAAATTTTTATCCTGGAACTTCAGCTTGCAAGAATTTAATTCTACCTCATTGCTTTTGTTCAAATGACTTATATACTTAAAAATTAAAATTTAGCTTGAATGGTAGTACTTCATATTGATTGAAGAAAAATATTAAAGATGCCTGTGTTCTAGTCTGTTTACATTACATTGAAGCTTCCATATGAAAAACTATCTAATCATTTACTTACAATTATTTAATTTAAGTGTAAGTCTAATAACCATGATGCCTTGATTGCATTTTCAGTTTTGGTACACTTTTTAAGATGTTCTTCTAATTTATTAACTCCTTAATTTGGAGGGGTTTAAAATAAAATTTTGATTTCTGGATTTCAGTTGATCTTCATTTTCTTTGGGAGCTTCTATCACCATTTGAGATCTTTTTATTTGCATGATACTTGTGTTTGTATAACAATTTTCATGAACATATTTTTATGAAGTTTTATACAAGTTTTATTTGGTAATCTATGTGAATGTAACAACTTGTACAGCAATGATTTAGTTGCAGTAAAATTTTACTTTAGTAGTTTCCACCTAGGATTTTGACCTGTTTAGATTGGCAGTGTTGATAAATAATTATTTTTATGATTATACAGCATAAAAAAAACCCTCATAGCCATCATCCTGAGAATAGACATAGTGTGGACTTTTCCTAAAGGAATGGGCAGCAAATCAATCATAGCTTTTGTTAAGGTATTACCCCATCAGTACACTTTTGAGTGATTCTGGAAAACCATGGAAATTGAAATCCAAAAGGCTAGTCTTGGTTTCTTCCGAATGGAAATCTGTTGATACAGCCATGATGACAAATGGTTAGGTGAAATATTTATTGTGATATTTACAGTTGTAATTTGCTAGAAAGGTTTTTAAAGGATGCCAAATTACTTATGCATGTAAAAAAGGTTTGGTGTAACTAAAAAAAACTAATTTAGTCCACCTGAAGGTTGGTTGGATCCTTCCAAAGGAGACATAAGCCATTGTGTCAAAGGTAGGACTGACAGTTCCTTTCTTCTGGGACCTACAGTTTAACATGGAATCTGAACCACGGATTGGTGTTAAAAATTATAGTTCATCTGATAGCAGCATATTGAAAATAAATGCTATAATGTTGATCATTGGTCAGAGTCATGGGTTATTTAGATATCTGTTAGTGTACAGGGAATTTGAAGCATGGATATCAAAAATGTGCCATTCAGTCATCACTTATTAAACGATTTAAATGTACATATTGGCTTTGTCATATTTTATGGGAGACCCTTTTTGGTTTTTGTAGATAAATAGTCTTAATAGATTCTCTGTTTGAATCCCAACATGCCACAAAATTTGCAAACCGTTAACCTGCCCTTAATGTCTTACAACACTTTTAATCAGCATGAATGCTCCTTGATTGTATTCCATTTTAAGTTGTAGCTCCACTTTGCACTTTAGTCTGATATTAAAACCTCAATGAGAAGTTGGTGCAAACTCAAAGCTTTGTCATCACATTGTTAAGGCGACGTGGAGTTATACAATTATATGAGGGCAATCCCAAAAGTAAGGTCTCCTAAGCATTTAGAGATACAATATATATACATCATTTTAAAGGTTGAGCAATTGTCTATTTTCTACACAGTCGCCATTTCAGTTAATGCATTTTTTTAAAATGCTGTGAGAGTTTTTGTGTATACGATTATACCAGCTTGCCGCCATGTCTTTGAGGAATCATTGAACTTCATATTTCACCTCTTCGGTGCCGAATCACCTTTCGGCTAAATGTTCTTTCAGCTTAGGCACTGGGTGCCAAGTCCGGACTCTACTGCAGGTGTGTGATGATCTTCCAACCACAGTTTTGCAGAAGAGAGATGATTGGACGGGCAACATGCAGGCGATTTTTATCATGAAAAATGCTTATCCCCTTGCTCAACCTTTCTCTTCTTTGGTTCGGTTCTGAATTTCTATGATTCCACCCACTGTGCAACACTGAAAAAACACAGATGGGCACTTCAGAAGCGAAGAAGAGGAATGCTGAGCAAGGGCATAAACTTTTTCCAGGAGCCTGTCAAACCATCACTTTTCTGCAAAACATTTGTTTGTAACATCATCGCACACCCACTCTATAGTCCGAACTTGGCACCCTGTGACCAACACTCTTTCCCTAAGCTGAAAGAACATTTGGCCAGAAGGTGATTCAGCACTTAGCAGGTGAAAAATGAAGGTAAACGCCTCCTCAAAGATGTGGTGGGCATACAAAAACTGACACAGCATTTACAAAAATGTATCAACCAAAAATATGTATGATGTATGTATTGTATGTAATGTATGTTAGTATCTTGATTTTGAGAAAATCCTGTTATGAGTACTTTTTGGCTGATTTATTGCATTAAGTCAGTAATGACCAGTGAAATCTGTAAATATATATGATGTGAAACTAACAGAACAACATTTATTTTGTTAAATTTAATTGGTACTTTTATTTACACAATATTTATATTTAATATCTTATGGTATATACAGTTATTATAATTTTTAAATAGTTTCATAGGACCTACTGACCTTACCAGACCAGCTGCCATGACACAGTAATTATGTTGTAATTAAATTGCCAGTCAGTTAAGAAAAAGACCAAATGGTCTATGTATGTTAGTTTAGGTAAACAACACTAATGGTGCTGTTTAAAAATGGATGGTGAAAGTCTTAAAATGACGCATTGTTTTCCAGGGACTCTTGAACAGCTCAATGTTTCTGCCTCCTTTCTTCATTTCCCCACTCCTTTCTCTCTACAACGATGTTTGGAGAATCTGATACCCCCCAAGATAGTGGAGAACACATGAGAGCATGTTGGTCTGAGGGCATTCTGTAAAGTTCTTGGCCTCATTCAGAAATGCTGTCCCCATTTTCCCCTATTTTCTGGATTTACAATTCAGCTGTACGTACACATGTATAATTACAGTCCATCCTATGATATAGTCTGTTAGTATAACTTTTTTTTTTTTAATGTGTTGTGTGTGTTAGTTAAAATTGGTGATATTGAATACCATGCAGTATTAAAAAAATTTAAAAGCCCGTCTTGTGCCAAATAAAATTTGGGATAATAAATGTACATTTGTGTTCATGTTTTATATATTCATTGTAACCCTCCAGCCTTAAAGTTTGGTGAATAATGAGTTATTTCTCTATGCTTTTGTTGTATAATAAAGAAGGAATTGGACACAAAAAAATGTTGCTAAGCACCAAAAAACTTACCAACAGGACATTGAAGGCATAGGCCAAAACAATAACAGGAGGATACAATTACAATTTTTTAAACTGACTGGTTGAAAGATTCATAAATGCAGTTTGCAATGATTGCAAAATCATTTTTTTTAATTTTTTTTTTTATCGAGGCAGATCATTTGCCCAATAGTCTTTTGACTGTGGGAAAATTAAGCTATCCATATGACATTCCCATTATTTCATGTGGATTTGACTTCTCGCTTTCCCAAAACTCAAATTCTTTTTAGCTGTGCAGTATTTTTCATAGTGTCAAGATGAAACTTTGGTTGTAGAAGGGTGTTTTACAAGTGTTGTGGGAAACTGCTTTAGGGTTGGGATAGTGGTATTAGAACTCCACCAAGAAATTTTAGATTTACTTGAAACCTGAACAACTGTGATGCCCCATCTTACATCTTTAACATTCAGGCGGAACCTGAGCAGCTTACATGTCTTCTTTTCATTGAAATTGAATTAGGTTTAATCATGTATATGTAAATTATCTTTGCTTCTGCTAAGCAACATGATTTTTAGTCACCCTGCAAAGTTGGGCACTGATAGGGGTATAGAGTGATTAATAATTTCTGTTTTATACAGAAATGATAGTTCGTTTATTATAAAAGTGTTGACTGAATTTCACCAGTGATTAGGAATATGTGAAATAAAGAAAATGTGATACTAGAGCAGTAAGTTAGTGTTTAAGATAGAACAGAAATATGCAGAAACTTTGTACTAGTAGTTTATTTTTATTTGATAGCACAAGATATGCCAAAGATATTAAAGATCTAAGCAGATACTTAAGTATGATGAAGTCGCCAAAATACTTCAAAACTTATATGAGGTTTTTATTACATTCTTTTATATACTGTTCAAGAATGATTGATTATAGTGTGTGTAACCTTCTAAAAAAAAAAAAAAAAAACTGAAATTTTCAGGGGAGTTGTAAACATTTTCACTAACTCTTTTCTTCAGCCAGTTAGGGTGTTTATTTGTAGATGATCAGCCAGTCAGCAAACTTTTCTAGTTTAGACTTTTCAGTTTGCTGACAAGTGTAATGAGTGTTACATTCCAGTCCAGTGCTTTTTAAAATTGGGATTTACTGGTTAAGTGTTGGATTTTTTAATTGTTTTTTTTCCCCTTAAAAGGTCCTTCACGTTCATCATTATTGTGATCCATACAAATTAGTTTAGGTAATCTAAACAGTACCTAGAGTTCCAGTAGAAAAGAGAGAAAAAAATAGTTGTGTAATACCAAGTACCATTATTCAAATATAATGTTGAAATTAAATTTTTCTCTGCATTTTCAACAGTCAGTAGGAAAGGGTTAATGCATATTTTGTCACGTGCAGATCTCGTGTAAATGTAATTCAAAATTAATTATATACTACAAGATTTTCTAGACATATCATATTTATGATGTAGGAGAATTTGTGTAACTGAAGTTCTTGAGACTAACTGCTGCCTATATCATACAGGGAATAAATGCTTATATCTTCAGTTTTGGCAACAACTTTCAGTTGTTTTATATTGATCAATAATTGTGGTACCATTGTCCATTATGTATCGTCATTGAAATTTTGTAAAATACATAGTACTGTTTGCAAATCGTTTTTCCTGGATACACAAGCATGCTGGTCTTTCAGCTTGTGTTTCTTAGAGCCTTGTACCTAGCTGATGGCGGGGTCAGTAGAACTGGGAGATTATTATTGATGAGAGAAACTGGAGAACCACAATTTGAATGACTGTACAGGGGTTCAATCCTAGGTCCTCCAAAGTGCCAATACCAAATGTTTCTGCCTACCGTCCAGTCTGAGTGCTTCATTAACTAGTCAGATTGTAGTTCAGTTTTTTTAAATGTATTAATTAGTGAGGTTTAAAATTGTGTTTTGTATCAAATCAGAATAATTTTTCTTTCTGTCCACGGCTCAGCGAAAGTGGGAAAATAAATGAGATGTATTCAAAACAATGTGCAAGTGTATCAGTTATATAGCCATTTGTTGACAGTTGTGTGTAGATAATGCTTGTAGTTTAGTCTTGAAAGACAGTATTCTATTCTAAGTATTGTCAATTTAGTTCTTTCATACATTATAAACTGAAGTTGGAATATTTTTAACTGAGGATAATAAAAGAATGTATCACCAAAGATGAAACCAATTCAATAAAATGGCAACAAGGTGCCATAAAATTCTCTTAAACATAGAAAGCCTCTGGGATTTAAAGAAATAATTAAACTTTTGAAGAAAATGTTAATTTTGTATCTGTGGTAGTTTCATGTTTGATATTTTGCACTCGTTTAAGTAAATATTGAGATGTTTCTTTGCTTCTGCTGTATTTTTAGGAATTTACCATTCTTGCAAAGAAAGGAAAAATTCTTAAGATTACAATAGGAATATTGATTCAACAAGAATGATGTAAACTGCTACTTACCAAAGGGGCAATAAGCTTACACATGAAGTGAACAATGAAATATATTGTAGTGTGCTGCAACAATATTTAGAAATAATACATATGCTACAAAACGGTCATAAATAGATCCTACATATGATAAATGACGTTTGCCCAAAACTTTAATTTTATCGATTTTTTTGTCTCGTGTGTACGTTTATTATCTGGCTACCATTTTCTTTGGTAAGTCTGGTTTACATTCTCCATGTCCGAGTCTTTAAATATAGTATTTGTTTCTACACTGTATGTTAACACTTGACTGTATAAACATATATTTTTTTGGGTTTGGTGAATCACATGCAATATATCTTTGTTGAAAATATCATTAATCTTTCATATATTTATGTTATAACTTATTCATTTTAGAAATTGATTTATTTTATAATGCTCCATTTCAACTTTGTCATCTTGTTGGTGTGTCTTATTATTAACACTTGTTAAAACTGATGTTTTGATGTAATTCAAACTCTCTCAAACACAAAAATAACTGGGTTTTCATGTTTTTAGTTCTTGCTACCAAATATTTTGAGGAATCGTTTGTTATGATTTTTATTACATTTATTTTATTTTATACTTTAATATTTCACTATGTATTATTCTTGGTTGCATGATATGATATTTGTGAACGTTAAATTCACTCCTTTAGTGTTCATAATATTTTCCTGTTGAGCAAGCAAATAATGACAAATAAATACTGTTAAATAAGAAGGAGAAATGAGCGTTGATAGCAGGAGGGCACACAATCGCAGACAAACAATGGAATTTTCTCGTACAAACCCTTCATTGACAGAACAACTTGATGGCATTTGCCCTGTCCTGTTGTCTTCAATGTTAAATCTCAGTTCTCCTTTAAATTTATTTATCACAACCTTTGTCTTTATCAAAATCTAAATATATAAAATTCCAATTTAATTTAATAATTTTGTTAAGTAAGAATAAAGTTTAAGAATTGCTTGATTTTATTTATGTGTCGCTGAAATTGTTTTATTGACTGTAATACAAATAAAACAGGAAATGAGATATCTAAAAAGTTATCACTCTTGACCATAGATTGTGTTTCTATCAACAAACTATAAAATTTCTTGAATAATTTGGTGTTTGTCACATTTTAAGAGCAGATTTAAGTTAATATTATGTTCCATAAATTTGTCATTACATTATAGAATAATTATAGTAACCACCTTTGTTGAAAGCTAAATATTTTCAAACCTTCCTGAAGAGTTAAATATATAAAAATTAGATTTAATTTTCTTTTATGTAGTATAGATTTTCGTAGTAACTGTTGAACTCATTTAAAAAACTACTGATAATTTCTTAGACATCATTGTCTTTGTTATTGCAGTCGTGATTTTAAAACTGATCTTTATTCCTGTCATTGTTTCCTTGCAATTTTTATATTGTTATTTATGTTCTTGTGGCAGTTTGTTCTAGTAAACATAGCATACTACCTGAAAAGATTGTTTGTGTAGCAATCTTAAAAAAATAAAAATTAAAAAAAAAATGTTTCTTCTTCTTTGTAATATGTGCACTCTAATGTACACTAAAGAAATCACAGTAAAATACTGTGGTATCTAGAAGTTGTTAATCATTATTCAATCCTTATCCAGCCTAATAGTTGTAATAGTTGTATCAACATATTGTTGTTTTTGTTTATACAAAATATACCCCTCGTCTAAATTATGTAACTTTTTTATTATTTTTAAGAGAGATAGAGAGAGAAAGAAGAAGAAGGAGAAGAAAACTAAAACTTTTCATACCACTCTTGAATTTTCCACGACACGTTTCTTAGTAGAAGTGTAATACTTGAACTGATCTTAAGATATCCTTCTATAGATTATTGTTCTAGGTTGTGAAGCTTCTAATACATTTAGGTTTGGACTCAATAAGATAGCTCCATATTTCCATATATTCAACATTCTTCACAATGGCGTCTCCAAATTGAGTCGAAACCGAAAAAAATACGTCAAAGTCGATCAAAAATCCTATTGATGTTGACTGTTTTTTTTTTATTGTCGCGGTGTTGTGCACTCGGAATTCTTGCCAGGTCACATGATAAATAAAAAATATTATCTGAGTGTTATGCGGCGTTTGAGAGAGCAAATTCGTCCAAAAAGACCAGATTTTCAGAAAGAATACATGGATTTTGCACCACGATAACGCACCATGTCACAAGGCTATCATTGTGAACGAATTTCTATCAAAAACCTCAAAAAAATACCATTGAACAACCACAATATTCACCTGATATTGCTCCTGTAGTTTTTTTTTTCTATTTCCAAAACTCAAATTACCACTTCGAGGCACCCTTTTTCATTCGATTCAAGACATAAAAGAGAATTCGCGGCGAGAACTGAAGTTGATTCCAGAAAAAACGTTTAATAAAATGTTTTAATGATTGGATTATTCCATGGCATAACTTTGAAGGCGATACAATAAATTTGGATGAGTAAGAGTCATTTTGAAGACCATTACTATTTGGGGGAATTATAGGAATATTCAGTCGTTGAGCTATTGACAATCGGCGATCATTGACAATGCTGAGCGCGGTCGAGCATTGACCAGACAGGAATCTGCATGCTTGTAGTCAGCACCTTAGAGTACAGTCCCCTTCGTAATTGTAGGTCAGCTGAGGCGGCTTCGGCAGTACATGCGATGAAGGAGTGGTCTTTACTGTCGGGCAGTCGGCGAGAGTAGTCGAGCATACTTCTATAGCCACCTGTTAGGAGCCTGCCACCCTCTTATGCATCTCGTATCGGGGCAACCATCTGCCTAACAATTAACTATTACAGTTCAGGGCTGAGATAAAGGGACAACAGTTGGAATCCACTTTGCGGCACGCTATAAACTGTACTACTCCGTGTCGGAGGCCAATAAACTGGTTTAATCGGTCTTCCTTCATGCAGTAAGAACTTAAATCAATTTCTAACCTTCGGTCTGTGGCCGTCAATACACAGTGGTGTCAAGCATTAGCCCAAACAGTCCAATGCTAAGATTCTAGTGGAGCTACCAGAAGAACAGAAGAGACGCTTCGAGCAGAACTGTAATTTCCTAAGGTTAGTTCGCCAGCACACCTATCCACACATACGCCCACTAGCCTTGGCCACTCAGCCCCTGACAGATGAATAGTAAATACTTTTTGTTTTATTGACCAATTTCCGGGACTTTTTTTGGCAGAGCAGTATGCCTTGTCAACATCGAGGTCAGGAGAGAATGGGGAGGTGGGGCAAAGAATGGAAAGGAATTCGGTCAAAAACTTCGACAAAACGATCTCCGCTTTCGCCTGGAGTGATTTAGGGAAACTATGGAAAAACAAAATATGGATGTATGGGTGGGGATTTAGACCCGTGTCCTGAATGGCAAAGTTGCATCAGGTAGGGAAATTTGAGATAACCGTTAAACAGGGGTCAGCAGATGATATGGCTGCCTTTCGTCGTATAGGAGTGAATGCCAGATCTAAGGGGAAGGGAGGCAAATACGGTCACTTGCTCCGAGTGGCAACATTACGTGGAAGCGGCAGATTTCTTTAGCTTCTATTTCCCCGGGCGGTAATCTCAAGTTTTTTCCCCGGCTCAGAAAATGTATACTTCCGTCCTGCTGGTCACTAAAAGGTATTGAGCCATATAAATAGACGAAGTGCAGCCAAATATTAATCGGAAAGTATGCTAGAATCCTTGAGGATTTGTCTTAGATCCAATGTTAGCTTCTCTCGCTCTCTTATCGATGAAACGTGATGCTGAGGACCAGTTCTAAATATAAGCGTAAGGATCGATTTTTCAGTATTACCACGCTCAAATTTCGGCTTTTCTCAGAAACGCTATAGACATAAACTTCTATTTGCACTGATGAGTAACATTTTTTTTTTTTTTTTTCGATTTCTGGTATATATTTATTGTTTTTAGATACGAATTTTGGGGAAATTGGAAATAAGAGACTGGTACACCAACTCAACCCCCCTGTGAATGTTTATCTGCAAATGAAAAATAATATCACTTAAACCCGTCGTTGTGGCTGCGCGAATTAAGGCGCTACCACACTGGATCGGGATGGTACAACGGGACCAGGATCGAGTCCTGGTTCCCGCTTACGAGTCGTGGTGGTTGCGGTTTTTAGGCAGTTCTCCGCAATCAAGGTGAATGCTGGGAGGATCCCCAATCTCCGCCTCATAAACTACACAGTCCTTTGACAAAAATACACTTATAATACAAAATATAGTTACACAATTCACAAATGGCAACAGTCCTCCGATAGGGTAAATGCTCCAGATCTGACAGATCCGTTTCTATCACGGATAGGGCAGATGTCCTCACACCATCACGACTAAACACATGATGCCTGTGCACATGTACCGGTGTCTCGTATTCCGCCAGATTCGATACGACAAAGAAGTCTTTTAATCTGATATACTTTTAAATTACCCAACGTACTTAATTTGCGGGGAAGAATGACATCTATAGTATAATTACGATGAATCAATTTTGTAGGGTAGCTATACTAAAATTTCTGTTTTCAATAAACATTACACCTGAAACATATTATTTGCATCGCTTAGCAATTCTTACAACTATTCTTCGGTATTTGGGATGCTCGACGACCGAAGTTTCCTATATTCCTTGTGAGGATATATAATATTTCGGTCTGAACTGAGGAAATTCCTACCAACCCCCCCCCCACCCCCCCAAAAAAAATGTTTTCGCGTGAATCTTAGATTTTAATATACTACACTGAAGAGCCAAAGAAACTTGTACACCTGCCTAATGCCGTGTAGGGCCCCCACGAGCACGCAGAAGTGCCGCAACACGACGTGAAGTAGTGCTGGAGGGAATTGGCACCATGCATTCTGCAGGGCTGTCCATAAATCTGTAAGAGTACGAGGGGGACGAGATCTCTGCTTAACGGCACGTCACAACGGCATCCCAGATATCTTCAATAATGTTCATGTCTGCGGAGTTTGGTGGCCAGCGGAGGTGTTAAAACTCGGAAGGGTGTTCCTGGAGCTACTCTGTAGCAGTTCTGGACATGTGAGGTGTTGCATTGTCCTGCTGGAATTGATCAAATCTGTCGGAATGCACAATGGACATGAATGGATGCGTACGTACGTGTCACCTGTCAGAGTCGTATCTAGACGTATCAGGGGTCCCATGTCACTCCAACTGCACACGACCCACACGATTACAGAGCCTCCACCAGCTTGAACAGTCCCCTGCTGACATGCAGGGTCCATGAATTGATGAGGTTGTCTCCATACCAGTACACATCCATCCGTTCGATACAACTGGAAACGAAACTCGTCAGACCAGGCAACATGTTTCCAACAGTCCAATGTCGGTGTTGACGGGCCCAGGCGAGGCGTACCGCTTTGTGTAGTACACTCAACAAGGGTACAAGATTGGGCTTTCGACTCCAAAAGCCCATATCGATTATGTTTCGTTGAATGGTTCGCACGCTGATACTTTTTGATGGCCCAGCATTGAAATCCGCAGCAATTTGTGGAAGGGTTGCATTTCTGTCATGTTGAACGATTTTCTTCATTTGTCGCTGGTCCCGTTCTTGCAGGATCTTTTTCCGGCCGCAGCGATATCGGAGATTTGATGTTTTACCGGATTCCCGATATTCACGGTACA
>CM061921.1:279766675-279861752 GCA_031002005.1 Vandiemenella viatica
AGCCATGGATTTGCCGACTGCAAAAAACACCATGATAAGCCAGTCAGCTGCAACTGTGGCTCTAAGCACGCTGCTTCTTTCTGTGGTTGTAACATTTGGAAGCAGCAACTAAGCAAGAAACAGCCGCATCAGCACCATGGGCTATATACAAAGCCTGCAACAAGTTGCCAAGAGAGCAGGGTATGCCCTCCAGTGACCACATGGCCACAGTAGTGCCGAATGCCCCATTCCAACACTGAAACAATACAACAAGACAACAGGGCCACATCAGCGGAGGCAACAAGGCATCAGGCAGCTGCAAGCAAAACGAAGAAGACAGACCGACAGAATCAAACCAGAGAGGAAGACTGCCGCAGTATCAGAGCACATTGCGACCACTCCTGCACCCGCCAAGTTGCAGACCAATGGTAAGACAGGCTAGCTGCACTCATCGCCCTTCTCACGCAGCTTGTCAACCATCTGGCATCGAAAGAGGACACACCTCCTTTCCTGAAGCAGCCTTAACCGTACCCAAATGTGGTGGACTATTTCTGAGGAAGAAGGTTGTGGCAGCAACCACCCACTGAAGAATAACATCAACAGCCAAACAAGAAGATCAACAGACTGAGAAGTTATGCCCAGTTGTAATGAATTGAGAGTAAATGTCTAACGACAACACACTCCACCCTACTTGCTCAACGGAGCAGTTACTTGGCTGTGGCTGCTGCTACTGCTAAGAACTGTGCTGCTAGTAGGTTATGCCAGCTACAACCTAAGATTTTATTTATTAACTAGGTACATTACTGAAAAAAATTGTAAATATATTGAAAATGTGAGTCATTACTAGCTTTTAGGTAAAATATGCAATAACCGGTGAAAATGCGCTTAATGTGCAAATGCAAACATGCAAAGGCATATAATCTTGTCTTAGGCATTTGGTGTACAAGAATGACACAAAAGCATGATCAGTGTCAGCAGGCAGATGAATGGTGGCCAAAGCCGAACCTGCAGCAAATGCCCAATCCAACACACTACCAGTGCCACACGAGTATGATAAAGACTTGAGTAAATAGGAACAAACTAGGTACCAATAGGTAATAAATAGGTACAAATGTTGCACCAAATTGGTATCTACAGACAACCCACCTTTAATGAATGCATTACTGCTACATAGCTCTTAAGAGCCTTAGGGATAAAACTATCATTTAGTTATTTTCTATGCATGGAGACAATGATAAGTATCATGAAAAAATAAGAAAATTGAAATCCAAAATAACAAATCATGATTTTTTTTTTCAGGCTTCACAGCCATCAACATTGATGTCTTTTACAGCTGGCAAAGGATGGGGCACCAGACAAGGAATAGGAGGGAATTCAGGCTTGGCCCTCTGAAGGAACCATCCCAGCAATAATATGAAGCGAATTCAGGAAACCACAGCAAATTTAAATCTGGATGGTCAGACAAGGATTTGAACCCACATCCTGACAAATGTCAAGAAATAAATCGGCTCAAAAATGAATGGCTATTGGTAGAGAGTTTAACACTAATAAAAAATTAAAAAGAAAATTGGTTACAACATATTCAACATAGAAGCGAAGTACCTACCAGTTAATTTTCTCAGTTTCCACAGCCCATCATTAATGGCCTAAACATGAAACATCATAATATAATCACTAGTACTAAATTTCTTGTTGGAAATTACATTAAGATTTTAATAATATACATAAAGAACTTTACAATGTCATGCATCCACTTTTCAGCATTCTGGAGAGCAGCAATAAACAGTTTAAAGAAATCAGCCAATCCACTAAGAAATTTGGTATATAATTTTCGTAAACCGGAAGGAAGAAAATGGTAAATGACTGCAGTTCTACCCTCCATTACATGAATAGTCATAATATCAATAGCCTGAAGACATCTACCCAAGAAACAATTCATGGTGTTATATATTCCTCTGATCTATACAAAAACAATACAAAGTATGCAAGAACAGAGACTTTCCCGGTGTATGATTGCGATGAAGTGTTCACGGGTGTACCGTTGGATTGTGTTTTGAAAACATGATATTTCAACAACTCTGCCCCTCATGTGTGAAGGCATCTGTACAGGTCGGCTGATCGACAGATACTGACAGCCGACTTGTACAGATGTCTTCACACCTGAGGAAGATGGCAGAGATAGTCATCAAAACACAATCCGATGGTACACCCAGAGCCGACGTTAGGGGGGTGGGGGGTGTTAGCAGGTCAAATGTATTTGGGCCCACCCGGCTGATGGGGGGGCCCCCCACTCCACAAGTTGTAGAGCTAAAAAAAGGTCGCCCATTTGGTCTGAAGGGGGCCCTAACTGATGAATTCGCCAAGGGCCCCCAACTGGTTACCCCGGGCCCCAAAATCCTAGTGCCAGCCCTGGGTACACCCATGAAGACTTCATTATGATACAAAGTATATTGTGCAGTAGACATTATCACCAATTTACAAATAACATGGTATAAGCAATGCATTATTTCATTATATTAGTACAATAACGATCTAATTGTTTTATAATCTCACTCAGAACTTTTCAAACTAACAAATTTTAAATAAAATATTATTAATATGACATACTTGAAAGTATATTTGGATTTGATTCCCATTTAACATGTTTAATTCTTGCTGCCCTTTTCCTCTCCTGATTCATTCTTTCAAGATGTTGAGCTGTGTTCGATCGCTGCCTATGAATGCCAAAACCAATGTCTGTAAATTAAAACAAGAAATATCGACATATATTTTATAAGGTGAGAAAAAAAGAGATTGTAACTATCAACAAAAAAACAGTATTGTGTGATAAAGATAACATGAAATTATTACTTTTCTTTTTTGTTAAAAAAAATATGGGGTCAAAGTTATCATTTTTCAGAACAATTTTCAATGTATAACGTTAAGAAATAATATACGCTGTTTTGCTATTTGTTCATAAGTATGTCTTCTGTTAGAAAATTTGTTGATGAAAATACAATTACTATTATTATAATTTCTTGGCAGGGTAAAACTGGTATCGTTTGGGTTTAAAGAAGTGTCAGAATTTGGTTATTACTGTAATAACATGAAACAGTTAAAATTACTGGCAAAGCAATCAAGCGAAGAAAATAAAACTGAAGCCTGAATGATGGGTGGTAACAATGTCAGTTAAACTGGACACCCCTCCCCCTCTAAAAAGAAGCCAGCCAGCAATACTGGACATCAAAAGAGAAATATACACCTCACCAACACTGCCATGTTGTTTATAATAATCGACACATAATGATTTAGACTGAGATTTACCCTCATCATTAACACTTTAAGGACCAGCAGCTTAGGTACATTCTTGGCACAGAAAACCAGTATTTATGGCATTCTTTAAAATGTCACTGACATGTTTGTATTTGACATATTTTAAAGAGAAATTCATATAATAAAAGAACAATCTTTAAGGTTTATTTTACATATTTATTTTAATTCTCTTAGTTGGTAACAACAAAGTTAATGACAAAGACAAAAGGCATAATTTTTGTTTCACGAAAAAATTGCGTTTTCGGTATTGTATTCAGTGTGGAAGATTTTGAAGCATTCTGGCATGCAGAGAAATTTCCCCCTCCGACCCAGAATCATTCGATTCTTCTTCTAGAGCTTTAAAAATTTCTTGCCACTCAAAAAGCATGACATATTTGATAGAAACTCGCAAAACTCGTGCAGCTGAAGCTATCCAGCACCGCTTACTGTTTCTTTCGAAGTAATTCCATAAGCACATCAGAGAGAGCAGCACAAGTCAAGGATAATATAGACAGATGTTACACGCAGCTCTAGCACAGTATCCGGCCTGCTTCCGGGTAGGAAACAGGCATGTGACCTATGCTCAGGCTTGGTTGCGAGAGTGTTAAATAAAACCATTTGAATGGATCCTCTCAACATAGATGGTAACAATGCATCACAGGACAGTGTCCCATGTGGGGATAAGGCAAGAGAACTTTATCCCTCCTTCTCACACTCAATTTCGTGTTGCTGCCCTGGCCAAGCACCATGGATCTTACCCTCCAATGTCATCATTAGCTCAGATTTTGGAAAAGGAATAAAGTTCACCCGAGAACTGCCTCATTCCAATATGGCTATGTAATCAACAGCACACAGCCTCCCTTTGACAGGATTGCAGAGAATGAAGGTCATCTAGACAAAATATGTAGAGTTCATTACAACTTCCTGCATTACAATTAAAACAAATTATGAATGTGTGTATTTTATAAAATTTTCATATGCTGAAGTGAATTTAAAACAGTGTAACATTCTGCAGTGTAAATGCAACAATTTCTATTGAGCTCTTAGTCAAATTGTAGAACACAAAAAGGCACCCCACTCCGCTAATTTGGACCAGTTAGAGTATACAGGTACACATTATCTGAAGTTGATTTCCTGTGGCAAGTCAAACGAAAAACTTAATTTTTTTAAAGTATTATTTTTAGTGCATACATGGTACAGAGCTGTATCACTTTTCAACATACACTTCTCCCACATTCAATGCAAGTACTCATGTGTTTATAGAAGTGCATGGGTTCCTTCAGAAAGAAAGATCTTTCAGTAGTCTGAGCAATCACTTGTACACCATGTGGCGTACCCCTTCATAATAACAGAATATCTTTCCTCTCATCACTTCTTTGAGTATTCCAAATGTACAGAAATAACTTGGTGTGAGGTGTGATGAGTACACCAGATGAGGAAGACACTCAAAATGTTGGTTTAAGATTGTAACAACTATCGTATAGGCAGTATTGGACCTTTCACTATCATGACGCTAAAGGACACCTTTAGAAAGCCAGCCACATCACTTTAATTTTATTGCAGGCCAAAGACAATTTTTAAGATCTAAGTATGTTGTACTACAGACAGTGATTCCTCTATGTGTTCAGTGCTCAAAGATGACAGCTATTTTTATTCCAAAAGAAAATTGGCATAAACTTCCCTGCAGTTGGTTGTGTTCCTTATTCACTCTCTCCAATTTTGGTTTGTATAAATGAACCTAGGTTTTGTCCCCGATTAATGATTCTTAAAAGGAAGCAATCACCTTATAATTCAAAGTGCCACAGAAGTCCCCGATTAATGATTCTTAAAAGGAAGCAATCACCTTATAATTCAAAGTGCCACAGAAGTTCTTCACAAACATCAACATGACACACACTTTTAACTCGGGAGTCAGCTGTCGTGGCACTCATCTGGGTGAAACTGAAGGATTTCTTGCAATATGTGGTGCGATTGACCATGAATAATGTTTGAACATGCTGCAATTTCATTCAGTGTCACTTAGTAGATTTGCTTACTATGACTTTACTGTTGCAATGTTCTCTAGTAACAACTCAAAATGCCTGAATTCCTACTCTATTCATAGACTTTCTACTGTCGAAAACATGCAACACCATACTGAAATTTAATTTTTTGATAGATTTCAATTTTTTCCTACACAAAAAACTCAATAACAGATCGTGTTGTTCCCTACTGTGTTATACAGTGTCTGTGCAACTGTACTATGCTTCCTTCTGCACATCATTCTGCATGTTGTTTGTAGTACACTTACCAATTTACAGGATTATGGCACAAAAATGGACTTTTTTTTATTACAAATTTAATGTTTTCATTTGACCCACCCTCATAAAAATAATAATTTAAGAAGAAAAAAAAATGCTGCGATTTCTACAATACTGTGAAAGATTCAAAACATATCTGGACCTTTTAAGTTGCCATGGTGGAGACTTACTCAATGCTTAATGAATGGTTACTGGCAAAATATAGCAGGACTTTCCATGGAAGTGAATTAGAGCAGACCCATTCATCATGTATAATCATTACTATATTGCAAGCAGGAATGATAGGTGCTGATACCACATGGGTCCAATGCCACAACAAGAGGCTGCTGGATGAATTTAGTTCATCAGTTTCTCCACATTGAATTGGAATGGGTCTGGGTACCATGAACACCCACAGCCAATGTAATACCCATACAACTGAAACTGCCCAGCATATAGAGATAACTATCTGATACTGAACTGTACACAATGTAGCCATAATCTAGACTAGACTGAACAAAAGTTCTACAAACCTGAAGCATGCAGGAGCAGCTGGTGTCCCATTAATATACCGAACTCTGGATTAAACTGAGAGATATATGCAGAAACGTATTTATTGCTAATACAAGTAACAAAGTATAAATGTGCACACTAAAATTTAAAACTGAATGAAAATGTTGTAAGAATCAGGAACTAGGGGAAAAAAGAGCAATAAATCACATACATCCTGACGATTTAACTTCATCTTTATAGTCTTACCCGATTTTATATCAAAAGACTGGCTAAATGAATCCATATCATCATCATCATCACTTAAGTCTAGTCCTGGATAGACATCAAATTCTGAATTTTGAGCCAAGTTCTTCGGAATATCAACTCCCAACAATGCCATTTCACTCATACCTAAAACATAACAATAAATACATGAATAGTACAATAAAAGTATTGATAAGCATTGAAATAACATAATCAACACTTTCCTAAAGATGACAGGGATATTGAGGAAAAGAAAGAATAGGTGTGACATGAACAAAAAGTACATGCCTAAATGAATTACCACCTATGATTTTGGCCTATTTTTAATAGCTCAGTCACACCAAGCTCTAGATAGGACTGCCGACAATGAACAAGAAGGAAATAAGCCAGGGCCTAAATGAAGGAGCACTCCTGCCATTTGCCTGAATTTGGGAAGCCATGGAAAACCAAAACCTCAGTAGCCAAATGAGTACTAGAATCCAGATAGTCACAAACATGGGGTATGAACATTACCACTCACCCACCGAACTCAGTCATCAGTTGTGAAATCAATCTGTGATAAAGCAGGCTTCATTAAAATTAATATATTGGATTTTAAAAAAATGTAAATTTTGTCAATAGTGGCATATTGTTTGTAAGCTTACACGAGTTACGTCTAATTTTCTTCCTGCCTAAATCCTGCAATATGTTATCTACAAAAAGGGTTCATTAATGTCTATACATACAGAGCAGTTTCAAACTGACCTGCAAAATCCTCATACCCTTGAATTTATGTTAATTCAAGATGTGAAAGATAAAGGAATTAAATATAACAACACACCACAAAGTGAATTTGTGCAATTCTACGATCCATTACAGAATGCCAGGTTTTAATCCTGGTCTCACCAGGAATTTTTATGGGCTTTGCTCATTTGAGTTTTAGAAGATGCTCTGGGGTTTGGATTCATCATTAAATAATAGGTCCTGGAGCAAAGGAACTGGTTGTATTACCTGTGACACACAGGTTCAGTAAACACATTCTGGTGGATCCAACCAACATTCAGGTTGGGGACCATGTTATATTTTTATGAATAGCTATACCAAGTAACAAACAATATAGTTCAAAAAGAAGAATGTTTTCAAATGGACTCAATTATCTACTTAAGGAGATATATGTACTAATTCACTTTAGTTATGTAATCATAACTGAAAAGCAGGTGCTGTAGCTTAGTCAGCTGAGCAGTCTGCATGCCCATGGCTTTATCTCCAATGAAGCCAAAGATTTTTCTTCAAAGCTGAACCTCTAGAATGGTTCCCCAGTCACATTCAGCCTGCTATCCAGAAAGCACAGAGGGGAACACTGTCGGGGAGGTAGATTGTGGCACAAAACTATGGGAACATGGAAAGAATGCCACTGTATACACCTACTGGACATTGAAAGGAAATTAAAAAAGGGTCAAGGTTGTGCCAGGGCACAAGTGAAAGTTTTTATGTGAATACATCTTCTAGAGGCAAAATAAATAAATTTGGGTATTAGTTGAGCAATTTTAACATTGGTTACTTAACATCAGTTGCAGTCTGGCGGTTCAGTGTTTAAGGTGTCTGAAGATCGAAAGGTACCCAGCTCGATTCCCTGTATTGGTGGGGATTTTCATAGACCTTTAACGTAACTTCACCTCTGGCACAGCTTCCTGTGTAATGTGTTTGTATGCCAGCATGCTTACATGGTTCGGATTCCACGTTAAACAGTAGTCCCCTTTACCTAAAAGGATTAGTGGGTTAGATTAAGTAAGGAGATAGCAGACTTAGTATGCCTCCTTCAGGAGGGTCCAACAAACCTTCAGACTGAGGAAAGCACTAACTTTTAGCTGACGTAACATCAACCTATGCAGTGCAGGTATTTAATAGTTTTTTTTTATGCCTCGTCAACGGCTAAGGTCATTAGAGGAGGGATGGGACAGGGGACAAGGAATGGGAAGGAATTTGGCCATGGTGGACACTATCCAGTATACGGAGATAACTGTCCCGTGCCGAACCGTAGACAATACAACCGTACTCCAACCGCGACCGTACAAAGGCTCTATAAAACTGTAGCAGACAGGAACGGTCAGCGCCCCATGACATGCCACACAGACACTTTAAAACATTAAGGGCTTTCAGGGCTCTGGCTTTAACATCTTTAAGATGTGGTAGCCATGTAAGCCTACTGTTGAAAATGAGGCCCAGAAATCTAACAGTTTCACTAAAACTTAAAACGGTGCTCCTCAAGGTGAGATGAGGTTCTGCTAAAAGACTTCTACTGCGGCTAAAAAGTACACACCAGGTTTTCTCAGCAGAGAAACGGAAACCAGTGTGTACTGACCATTCATCCAGCCTGTTCAGCGCAAGTTGCAGCTGTCGTTCAGCGCTTCTCAGGCTAGAAGATGCAATAAAAATTAAAAAGTCGTCAACATATAAGGAGTACCAGATGGGCCTCCTTATAACGAATGAAATGCTATTTATTTGCTATGGCAAAAAGTGTGACACTTAAAACTGATCCTTGAGGAACACCGTTTTCCTGAATAAAAAGATCTGACACTTCACTACCAACTCGGTACCGAATGCAGCGAACACACAAAAATGATTTAAAAAAACGGGGCAGGTTACCCCTGAAACCCCAATCATTTAATTGCTTTAAAATAACATGCCGCCAGGTAGTATCGTAGGCCTTCTCAATATCAAAAAAGACACCCACAAGATGTTGGCTGCGGATAAACGCATCTTGTACTGCCGCCTCCAGCAGGATCAGGTTGTCTAAGGTGGAACGGGACTTTCTGAATCCACACTGAAAGTGGCTCAACAGATTGCGGGATTCAAGACACCAGACGAGGCGGCGATTGACTATCCTCTCCAGTGTCTTGCCCACGCAGCACGTAAGGGCAATGCTATGATAGCTACCTGGCAACAACTTGTCCTTACCAGGCTTTAAAATAGGGATAAGCATTGCTTCTTTCCACGAGTCGGGGAAGTGTCCTCCGGTAGAGATGGGCAGGTCCGAGATTTTAAAGGATTCGGGTCCGGATGTACATCCAGCGCTGCGGATCTGCATCCAGGTTCCGTGTCCGGCGGACCTGTATGGGTCCGGATCTACAATCGGGTGGGCGGAGTGTACGGCAGAACTGGATGTGTACGGACCTACATCCAGTAATACATGTCCGGCGGAGCTGTATGGGTCCGAACCTACAATCGAGCGTATGGTGGATACAAATCCGACCAAGGAGAACTGCAGTATGAGTTATATCGTGTTCATCTAAAATTTCTGTGGGCTTCTATAAGAATAAAGTGAAATCATTTCTTAATAATGTTTAAATACTACTAAAATTTTTTTAAAAAAATCGAAATCCTTTGTAATTTTTTTTTACTAAAAATGAAATTATTCAAGACTCAACATTTTGAGATAATTATTGCCTTTCCACAATATACGAGCTTAAGAAACAGTGTATTATAAATGAACAAAAAATAAAATTGCAAGTATAACTTATTTTAAATTGTGAGCGAGAAATTACGTAGGATTTGTTCTCATATTATGTATAGTGTTTTCCTCTGTATACTTTGTGAAACTGTTTTGATTGAGTGAATAAAACATTGTCGTGAGTGCTAAATCGAGTGCGATACAATGCATTTTAATTAATCAGTAATATTTATGTTTTGCTAGCTACCGTACTGTTTTTGGTGCTTTCAAAATCTTTATTTTATTTTGTGCAATTTCAAAAACTTTCAATTTCTTAGCAATTTTATTTCCAATTTAGTTTAAAGTATTTTTAAGCAAGATTTAATTCTTAGTAATAATAACCGATTGTTTGAGCCATTGTTAGACGTTCTAGAAACGGCTGGATGTAAGGGTTTTTTTTTCCAATGTTGGATTATAAAATATTGCTGTAAAGCGGTCAACAGAGTCGCTCGCAATAATGCCACATAATCATATTTATATATACATTACTAGCTGTTACCCGCGACATCGTACGCGTGGATTTAGGATTTGATTGCTAGAATTGGATATACAAAGCTGAAAATTATCTAAGATGTCCCAAACAACACTGAGTCGGCATAATATAACGGGAACGCCATCGATATACCATTCTACCTTCGAACCTGTCTCATGACTAAAACTTATTCATATCGGAAAAAAAGTATCCTATTTCGTTCCTAAATATACAAAGTATTTCCTTCTCACCGGTATACACATATAGTCGTCAAAACGCAAAAAAAGATGGAAACTCACTTTCGCATATACAATATTATTAGTTTAGATAACACAAAAACTAACTGTGGAACCAGTATACCGTAAATAAAGTAAACGTTTAGGGCACTATTCTACCGCCAAAGGCTTGCCAGAACATGGTATCCTTACTATAAAATCCTAAGCTTGGCTCAAACTATGAAAAACAGTTCATAAAAATATATGCGGCCAGTGGGATTTGAACCCAAAGCCACACTGAAGATTACTTTAAAAGCAAGCGCGTTACCACTACGCTATCTTATCACAGCTACATGTTGTTGCGCATTACAAATACACGTAGATATTATGCATTTGTCTTTCACAGTTAGATAGTCTTTATAATTTAATGACAATATGTTCTTATCTATACATAATATAGTATCCCATCTCGATCCTAATGTCAAACAGCATCTCCATGTCAAATTTCATCACGATCGGAATATCCGTTTAGCACAATAAATGTAACACACAGACATAAAGACAGACAGAGTTACTTTCGCATTTATAATATTAGTATAGATATGTATAATGTTCCTTGGAAACCCTACGAACCGTGTTTCTGCAATAAAGAGATGTTAAATGTATTATCTAATTTGTCCTTAAGCCATCAGAATTGAGAAAGTTAAAAATTCTAGAGACTTTGTGATTAATCAAACTGAACGTTAAAAGTTTAATAAGACTGCAACGCATTAAAATCACAAGTTAAATTATAAGTCCATTCTTATTTGGCACGTAAAACACTTCTCACCTTACAAGCATGAACCTGACCAATAAGAAAGTACTACCGGGTTTTAGCTACCCATTGACATTTAATAGTTATTGTAATTATCTACTAGTAGTCAGGCATTAAGAAATAGTTTTTCATTTATAATCTTATCTTTAAACAGAACTGTAATCGAATCGTACAGTAAATGACATTAAACTCTTCAGAACATAGATTTCAAATTGGAACTGTAATGAAAAATTGCGTTCCAGCTCCGCGTTGCAGGTCCGGCCGTGGTTCAACCTCCGGCCACGCGAGAACTGTGGCGCTGTTACAGGTCCGGCTGGAAGCAAATCCGACAAGCGCTCGGATGTACATCCATCCCTAGCGCAAGTGATACGGGTCCACGGAACTGCATCCATCCGGACCTACCCATCTCTATCCTCCGGTCCAAATATGATTGAAAATATTTAAAAGGTACTCATAGCGTCTTCACTAAGATGCCTCAGATCCCTGGTACTGGATCATATCAGGACCTGGGGCGGTGTCGTTAGCGCTGTTTAAGGCCGACTCCAGCTCCCAAGATGAAAATGGGCTGTTTTATGCCTCTGTACCTGACGAATCGAAGCACAGCACGTGCCTCTCGGCAGCAATCCTATGTTGCTGGAACCGAGGATCGAAATTGGCAGAGGAGGTGATGGTAAAAAAGTTCTCTGCCAACAGCTGAGCTATGCTTCGTTCGTGCCAGTGCTAAGTATAGTGTCATACATCAGGACAAATTGTCAAAAAATATTGTAATTTAGTTTGTAATTTTCTTTGTTAAATGTCATGGGTTTAAGCAAGGACATATGAACATTGGAAGGTTTGGTTATATGTTTCATATTGTTTCAGTTTCTTTGTGTTTTGTACTTAATATGTATTTTCTTTTGTTAGTGTAAGTGTAAGCAAGCAGCCACCCAGACTTAGCGTTATGTTTGGTAAGTCATTAATCTTGTGACACCAAGCTCTAGATAGACTACAAAGTACAGGTTTTTACAATTTTGTCAAAATTATTATCTATGAAACAAAACAGCAGGTAAAGTTGAGGATAAACTCATTTTTAGAACATTTATTTTAGCAAAATGAAAACCAGAACAATTTCTGTTGCAGTAGGCCTATATTCATTGGTAAATTTATGTGTGGAATAAAAAAAAGTGGGGTCTATTGGAGATCGTGATTCCACTACAACAAGATTCAGTAATGACGTCAGAATACTGCTGTAGTCACTCACAAGACGTGTTATTTTCAAGTAGTAATTCCATCGTAATTCAGTCTGGACCATTATTTTCAAGCACAAATTAGGTTGTAATACAGCCCGGACCACCAAGAAACCATTAAATGTACTCCAAAAAGTGTTTCTAGCAGTGTCTTGCGTTTGTCCACTGCAGTATTATGACGCTAATTCCTGGCGGAATTGCAATCTCCAGTAATCCCATAAAGTGTTCAACTGACCAGTTGCCCAAAATAATAATAGAAGTCAATTATCAACAAACTCTTAGAACATAAACAGCTTTCCAACATCTTAAAATTCAGTAAAGCAACGTGTAGTTCATTTGTAAACTAAGCATAACATTACCAGTTGAAAGATAACGCCAATGCAACTATTTAATTCATTTATTGTTGCGTCGTACGCGTTTCACATCTCATCGAGGCATCATCAGCGATGAATCTGTGTTACAGGTTTTATATACATTTGTATCCTATTATTATGTAATTAAGAGCATGGGATATTTTTATAGCTATTCTAGTTACTTACTATTTACATTTGTTAATGTGGTACACAGCTGCGCATCTCCATTTCCTTATACAAAGCATGTTTTGCCTGTATCCTAATTACACTATTGTGCATTTTCATCGTTCTGTCATCTGTTGGGGCCAGCTGGTTTGTTTATGTCTTGTCTCTGGTGCGCTTTCGCATCCTTCGATTGTCTGCTGTGGCCATCTTGTTTGTATATGTCATGTCTCGTGCCGATAGCGCGAGTTTTGAAAAGTGCATGTATGTGTAATGGTCTGTTAGAATGTTTTATATTTATGTGTGATGTATATATGTGTGCGGTTTTATTATACAGTCTGTGTTTATTTTGCTTTGTCTGTCGAGATTGTGTATATTAAATTGAGTAACGTTTTATTTGTGAGGTTTACTTGGTCGTTTAGTACCTGTTTGCATTCATTTTTTGCTTTTTGAATATATATGTTTTCCTGTATAGTGAGTGTGTTGTGTCTGTGGTTGTTGATAGTGAGAATTTGCATATCTGTGTTTATGTTTGTTGTTGAATGGTCATTTTCTATAAGGTGTTCGGCAAATGTGGAATGGTTACTGTATTTTAATGCTCTCATGTGTTCTTTATACCTGTTTTGGAACTGTCTTGGTGTTTGCCCTATGTATATTGCTTCACATTTTGGCAGGTGAGTTGGTAAATGCCTGAATTGTGGTATTTGTTTGTGTCTGAATGGCGTCTAATTTGTCTTTGCGGCGAATTGTCAGTTCGCAGTGCAATGTTGATGCCTTGTTTTTTGAAAATGTTTGCGATTCAGTGTGTGTATTTGTTTGAATATGTCATTGCATACCATTTCCTTTTGTTTTCATTGTCCTGTGTGGTTTGTTTGAACTGTGTGTGTTGCAGATGTGTTTTTCTGGTGGGATCTGTGTGGTTGCATTTTGGTTGTGTTGTTTATTATTTGTTCTTTTTTCATTTGGTTAATTATTTTTCTGTTTATTGTGTCAACTGTGTGTGGTTCATATCCATTTTTTGTTGCTATTTCCTTTATTGTGTTGAGTTCTATTTGGTAGTTGTTCTTTGTTTGTGGGATTCTGTTTAATCTGTTTAGCATGAAACGCGTACGACGCAACAATAAATGAATTAAACAGTTGCATTGGCGTTATCTTTCAACTGGTAATTAATTAAGCAACTGTGGAAACATGGCCTGCAACAACATTGCATTAAGCATAACAGTTCAACAAATTGGACTATCCAATATTTGATTGGCTATAGTATTTATGGATACTTCACTGGCATCAAATACTGAGGAATAAGCACCAACCCTCAGTCTCTATCACATATAAAACAAATAAATGGATCATGCAACTGAATGAGGTCTACCACAGAATATTATTCCGCTACAAACTCATTCTTCCACCCGAATTTATGTCATCAGAATAATGTGGTAGTCAATTGCCCGATGGGTTATTTTCATGCAGTAATTAGATTGGACCAGTATGACATCAGTAAAACTACTTCGGAAAGTATTTCTAGTGGTGTCTGGCATTTGACTACTGCAGTATTATGAAGCCAATTCTTCGCGGCATCGCGATCTCCAGTAATCCCCAAGAATGGCTACTCTTAGACTTTAATTTTTGGTTTATTCCATATTCCATTCAAAAAACAAGTAACATGACTTAACTTCGAAACATCAATGAATAGATTAATTAGTACACATAGTATGAGAGCTGTGGATCCAATGGGTTCAACAATAACTTGGAGAACGAGATTTTCAGTGTCTCACATGGTTTGTAAATGACAGGCTAAAACTAGCTAATAGTAACTAAATCACAACCAGTAATTTTGGCGTAAATGCCACATTACGAATCAGCAGCAGACCGTAATTGAATTTATTGCCATATTTGCTGCGTTATAAATTGGGAGAAGGTTAGCTGGATGATCATTAATCCCACTTCAAAATCACAACAGGAACATTAATAACAACATACACTGAAATAAAAACAACATAGTCAGAATAAAGGCTTACCCGTGTCGTCAGATATGATAAACGAATTCCTTATATGAGACAAAAGCCAATGTTTATTATCGTAAATAGCCATATTTTCGTAGATTATTTTATCGTCATAACATTTAAGTTATTTCATCGCACTGCATTATAATCCCCGTTCTAATACAGAAATTACTCATTTCATATAAATGAACATGAACACATAAGTGCGTTGGAAACGTCATTTACAACAACACTAAATCCCACCATTTCACAGCTGAGTATCTTAAAAACTCACTCAAAAGTGAAAAGCAAACAATGACAACCCGCGTCAACGACTCAGCATTACACCAACAACACCCATATTCAATTGAACCTGTACAGTACACACTTCACCCAATACGCAAACACACACGTGATCACTGTTTTGCTCGGTAAAAATGATTACACTCTATTTCGTCTCTGAGATGACATTAGAGTAAAAGCTGAACTTCGCATTCAGGGTAGCCAACCATTCTTAGGAGATCAAGTTAATCAAGAAAGGATTAATCCGACATTTACATAATAAGACAGGCTTAAAGGAATCTCCTGGAACAAAAGACCTGAATTTAACCTGTTATTATGCAAATTACATTCTTCCTGCAACAGTACTGGAGGCAGAATTAAACCTTGTCCACACTAATCAAAGTATGCAATTGTCGATAGACAGACGAGAACATTATTTCAGTGTTCAGCAGCTCCCCGTAGACAAAAACGTCGTGTTTGTGGGTCTTCAGCCTTGAATGGAAGACTTGCGACGTGATGCGCAACAGTTCGTAGTGTGGACATATTACTTGGACAGAAACTTCAGTCTCTCCTCACCGCGAATTATTGTTTTCTTCCAACGTACAACTTCTTCCTATTAGCTGAGAAAATTTTAATTTTAATAGAATATTAACAAAAATACTTGATGTGCCGTTCACTGACCTGAAACATAGATTTTTTAAATTTTTTTTGCTGTCGTCAGTCTTTAGAATGGTTTGATGCAATCCTCCATACCTTCCTATCCTGTGCTAACCTCTTCATTTCTACATACCCCTTACAGCCCACGTCCTCAATTATCTGCTTCATATATTCTAAACTCTGTCTTCCTCTACAGTTCTTACCTTCCACTGTTCCCTCCACTAACAAATTAACCAATCCAGCATGTCTCAAAATATGACCTACCAGCCTGTCTCTTCTTTCTGTAAGCTTCTTCCACAAACTTCATTTCTCACCCATCATTTCTAAAACTCGTTCATTTCATACTTTGTCTGTCCACATAATTTTCAGCATTCTTCTGTAGCATCACATCTCAAATGCTTCAATTTTCTTTCTTTCCGGTATTCCTAAAGTCCATGTTTCGCTACCATAAAGTGCTATGCTCCACACATAGAGTTTTAAAAAGTTCATTCTGATTCCTAGATCAATATTTGAAACTAAAAGATTTCTCTTTTTCATGAAGGCTCTTTTTGCTAGCGCTATTCTGTTTTTAACATCATTCCTGCTTCGGCCATCGGTTGTAATTTTACTTCCCAAGTAACGGAATTCACATACTTCTCCTATTGCATTCGATCCTATTTTTATATTTAATCTACTAGTATTAGTATCATTTCTGCTACATTTCGTCACTTTTGTCTTGCTTTGATTTATATTTAGTCCAAAATCTTCCTTCAGTATTTTGTTCATGCCATTCAGTACCTTCTCAATATCCTCAGCCCTCTCTGCTAACAAGATAATATTATCAGAAAAAACGTAACATACTGATTTTTTCTCCCTGAAAAATTATGCCAAATGGAAATTTTTCTTTTACTTTCTTTATGGCTTCTTCTACATACATGTTGAATATTAAGGGGGATAGAATACAACCTTGTCTCACACCCTTTTTAACTGATGCATGTCTCTCGTGATTCTCTACTTTTATTATAGCCACTAGATTCCTATATAGTTTATAGAGTATTCTTCTATCTCGATACTTGAGACCAGACTTCTTCAAAATTTTGAACATCTTGTCCCACCTAACATTATCAAAAACTTTTTCTAAATCAACAAATGCCATAAAACTATCTTTGTTTTTCTTGATCCGCCCTTCAAGTATTAATCTTAAAGACAGAATTGCTTCCCTTGTACCGCGATTTCTCCTAAACCCAAACTGATCTTCACCTACTATCTCTTCTACTACCCTTTCCATCCTTCTGTATATTATCCTGGTCAGTAGTTTTGAAGCTTGTGTTGTTGGACTAATGGTGCGATAATTCTCACATTTGTCGGCTTGTGCTTTCTTTGGAAGTGTGTAGATGATATTTTTATTAAAATCAGTTGGAATTTCTCCTGTTTCATAACTATTTGATATCAGCTTGAATAGTCTTTCGATTCCTACCTCTCCTAAGGATTTAAGAAATTCTGCAGGTATCTCATCAATTCCAACTGCCTTATTTGCGTTCAAGTCATTCAGAGCTTTATTAAATTCTGTCCTCAAAACAGGATCTCCTAAGTCATTAATGTCGACATCACATTCCTTTTCCATTACACTATTGTTCAAGTCATCCCCAACATACAGTTTATCAATGTATTCCTTCCATCGGTTAGCTCTATCTTCTGAGCTTAAAAGAGGTTTCCCATCGGCAGCTTTAATGTTCATACCTCTTTTATTCATTTCTCCAAAATTTTGTTTGATCTTTCTATATGCAACATCTACTTTACCAACGACCATTTCCTTTTCTACTTCTTCACACTTTTCTTGCAACCATTTTTCTTTTGCTATTTTGCGTTTCCAATTTATTTGATTTCTAAATTGCCTGTACTGCTCTCTTCCAGCTTCATCCTGAGCATGTTTGTACCTTCTCCTCTGATCCATCAGCTCCAAAATTTCTTCTGTGATCCAAGGTTTTCTGGCAGCTTGTTCCCTAAAGCCTAATGTTTCTTTACCAGCTTTCATTATTTCGGTCTTTAAACCATTCCATTCGTCCTCGGTTGAGCTCCTTTCATAGTTACTTCATAGACCTAGGTCTACGATTTCTGCAAATTTTTCTCTTGTGCTAGATTGTTTCAGTTTAGTCACTTCCAGTCTGTTCTGCTTGTACTGCTTCCTTATTCGCTTAAACTCCAGCCTGTACTACACATTATTATCAAATTATGGTCAGAGTCTATGGTTGCTCCTGGGTACGCTCTACAGTCTAGAACTTGATTTCTGAATCTCTGTTTGACCATGGTATAATTCAGCTGATATCTGCCTGTATCCCCTGGACGTTTAAAGTTGTATAGCCTTCTTGCCTTGATCTTAAACTGTGTGATTGTCACGACTAGCTTATATCTTACACAAAATTCTAGCAACCTGCTTCTTCGCTCATTTCTTTCTCCTAGACCAAAACGTCCTACAGTATTGCCCTCTTTTCCTTCTCCCACTATTGCATTCCAATCACCCATGATTATTAGATTTTCCTCCTCCTTCACATATTGGATTAATTCATCAATTTCAGCGTATATTTTTTCTATTTCTTCGTCATCTTCCTGTGATGTTGGCATATACACTTGTACTAATGTGGTTGGGACGGGCTTAGTTTCTAACCTCATCAAAATAATCCTGTCACTAAACTGTTCATAATAACTCACCCGTTTCCCAACTTTCTTGTTCATTACAAATCCTACACCAATGACTCCATTGACAGCTTGTGTGCTAATTATCCCGTGTTCCCCAGACCAGAAATCCTATGCGTCCTTCCATTTAATCTCACTAATCCCAACAACATCTAACTTAAGTTGTTCCATCTCCCTTTTTAAATTTTCTAACCTTCCTGCCCTATTCAGACTTCTAACATTCCACGCTCCGACTCGTAGAATGTTTCTATCCATTCTGATGACTCCTCCCTGAGCAGTCCCCGCCCGGAGATCCGATTGGGGGACTATTTTACCTCCGGAATATTTTACCCAGGATGAAGCGATCATGATATATGTAATTTGAGAGGATTACATGTCTTCGCGATGCCCTTTAGGTCTTTAATGCAGTGGTTTCCCGTTGCCTTCTGCATCCCTATGCCGTTGATCATTTCTGATTCATCCGCCTTTAGGGGCCGTTTCCAACCCCAAGGACAAAAGGGTGTCCTGGACCACTTCCCGCTCTTCCGCCCTCGTTTCAGAGGCCGTTGGCAAGCAGTGGGTGATTCCTTATACCGGGAATCTTTCAGTCGCCAGAGCCTCGTCCGTGCAAACAGGGTGCACCACGTGAAGGAGAGGTTCACATTTGGCTGGAAAAGGCTAGTATAGCCTCCCCCAAACCATGGATATCTTCCTAATAAAGCCCGACGATAACTTTGTGGAGTGTTAAGTAACTAAAAGAGTAAGTGATCATGATGCAGTTCTGATGGATGTTAGACGATTCAGTAAACCAGTGGCCAAAATAGAAGGGGGAAATAAGTACAGATTCCGAACATGAGGAGATATTTCTCGGAAAGTTTCAGAAAAATGGAACGATCTTACAAGTACAGTAGAACCAAGAAAGGAAGAGTTCAAGGAAATATTAAAAAAGGGTGAAGAAAAATTTATTACAAAACAGAACATAAAGAGAAGTACAGAACCCATGTTCTATAATAGGGAGGTAAGGTGGTTAAAGTGGGTGATATGAAGAGAACATAAGCGAGTTAAGAGACAACAGAGTAGTAGAAAATATTTGAAATAACTAAACAAGGAATTAATAATAGCAAAGAAGGTGGATATAAATGGGCTTATGAAGAGTATTATCGGTGCAGGTGGACCACTGACTGATGCATCTAGAAATTTAGATGGCTATGTTAGAAAACTGAAGGGAAGGGAGGGTGTTGAAACAATTATAGATAAGGATGTAGAAGAAATTACTGAGGATTTGAAAAAGGCAAAGATTTCAAGTAACTGGTTTAGTGAGACCATTAGGGACAATGATGGGAGGGTGTAAATCGGAGAACGAGCTTAATCATACATGAAGAAATGAGCAGACTAAAAAAACTTAAATTCATCCTGAGGATATGCTTGCTGCTTACAAGAGGACTAGATAATTACGACAGTAGTACCGATACATAAAGGATGGGTGACAAATAAAGTCGAAATTTATAGGCCAATCAGTTTGACATCAGTGGTAGGTAAGTTAATGAAGAGATTGATATGCAACCACAGAAATATATGTGTGGAGAGAAATAGTTTTCAAATTGGCAATGTGGTTTTAGGTTAGGATATTTATGTGAATCTCAGTTAGTGTAAGATATTTCAGATGAAATGGACAAGGGAGTCCAAATTGATATGGTATCACAAGATCTTTCAAATGCTTTTTACAGAATAAGCCATAAAATGGCGGCAAATATGGTAAAAACTATTTGGGTGTATGAGAAAGTGATTTGCTGGGTAGAATAATTCTTATAAAGTAGAAAGCAAAAAGTTAGGGTAGGAAATGCAGTATCTAAAGAAGTAGAAGTGAAAATGGGAGTGCCACAGGGTAGTGTTGTGGGACCATTGCTATTCATTTTCTAATGAATAATTGTATTGATGGTTTACTATCAGAAGTTAGGTTGTTTGAAAACCATTTCTCTCCACACATATATTTCTGTGGTTGCATATCAATCTCTTCATTAACTTATCTACCACTGATGTCAAACTGATTGGCCTATAAATTTCGACTTTATTTGTCACCCATCCTTTATGTATCGGTACTACTGTCATAATTATCTAGTCCTCTTGTAAGCAGCAAGCATATCCTCAGGATGAATTTAAGTTTTTTTAGTCTGCTCATTTCTTCATGTATGATTAAGCTCGTTCTCCGATTTACACCCTCCCATCATTGTCCCTAATGGTCTCACTAAACCAGTTACTTGAAATCTTTGCCTTTTTCAAGTCCTCAGTAATTTCTTCTACATCCTTATCTATAATTGTTTCAACACCCTCCCTTCCCTTTAGTTTTCTAACATAGCCATCTAAATTTCTAGATGCATCAGTCAGTGGTCCACCTGCACCGATAATACTCTTCATAAGCCCATTTATATCCACCTTCTTTGCTATTATTAATTCCTTGTTTAGTTGTTTCAAATATTTTCTACTACTCTGTTGTCTCTTAACTCGCTTATGTTCTCTTCATATCACCCACTTTAACCACCTTACCTCCCTATTATAGAACATAGGTTTTGTACTTCTCTTTATGTTCTGTTTTGTAATAAATATTTCTTCACCCTTTTTTAATATTTCCTTGAACTCTTCCTTTCTTGGTTCTACTGTACTTGTAAGATCGTTCCATTTTTCTGAAACTTTCCGAGAAATGTCTCCTCATATTCATGCTCTTTTATAGAATATTACACCTCCTCATAAAAATCATTTTTTGTGTGTGTTCCTATGTTCTGTTAAAATGTATTAAATTATGACATGTTTTTATTCTTGTATTTGTATTTTCTAACAAGGATTTTTGTATTCAGCTTTTGTATAAAAAACCATGTAAGCACAATAATTATTGCTTCTTTTTTTCTACATTCCCCTGTGTATAACTATATCTTAAATAAAATAATATTTTTCAGTTCAATACATTCTTTAAACTAAAATATTATTTAGTTATCATATATACATACCTGCACAATTCCTTTTAATAATGTTATGATGGCTCCAAAAACTTCTAGAAATATTTGTGATATCGTTTGTTTTGATGTACTGAAAGTTTACATGACGTTGGTGAATGAGTCGCTACTCTCTATAAAACGCAGTGTGACTGCCAAATCTGAGAGAAACTGGTATAGTCTCCAGTGAATTCGTCTGCAGCTTGGCTATTATTCCCCTACCTGGCTGAAGTAAATCTTTGAAATTATTTGGGGTCAATCACGTAAAATTTCGGAATAACATGGAATCTTCCGGTCTCAATGTATCCAAGAGAGTTTTATCGAAGGCAGGTCTCTCTGATAAAACCTGTCGTGTCGATCAACGTCTTTTTCTGAGTTTAAAATACGATTAGTGAAGAATATTCCAATACTGACTGGAGATTGTGACATAACCATGGAAATTACGGGTATATTTTTAGTGTAGATTGTGATCTGAGAGGTATATATAATGTCTTTGGCGTTGGACGATTGTGCTTTGGATTATCGCTGTCGAGTCATGGCATGTGGATTGTAGTGAAATGTTGATCAGCTTTAGACGTGATTTCTTAAGTGTTAATCTTTATTAAATGTATTGTAATTATTCATAATTTTACTACCTTTCAAAATAAATGAACCTGCAATCTTCTGATCTACCAAATGTCTGGTAGTTAATTTCTTCGTCGACATTTAAGAATACATGATACAGAAAGTAATAATTTAAAATAGTTACATGGCGACCGTGACAGGACAGTATTAAGTGGGATTAATTAAAAGCATAATTAACCACGGAAACACATTGGAATAAAAATTTGGAAAATGTGAGTAGTTTGGGTAACAACAATCTATTTCTTCATCATCTTCCTGTGACATTAACATATACACTTGTACTAATGTGGTTGGGACGGCGATAATGGACTTATCTCAACGAGGCGCGAACACGACAAAGCGGTGAATGAAGGAAACCAAGCATACACGACAAAAGCCGAGCTGCACAGTACTTCGACAGACGTGGACCAAGCAACAACAACGCAACGTGAATCTTCGGAGAATGGTATATACGGAACATCGCATCGCGGGCAACACGACGGCGCGGAGGCATTGCGGTCGGCAGGATAGCAGACGGCAGCTGTGATTCGACGAAAGGGAAGTGCAAGAAACTTTTTTTATTTAAAGAAAGACACAAACTGACATTAAAATAATAAGAAAAATACCGTTTCAATTTGAATTACAATTCCTCGGTAGTGATTATTTCTTTTGCATTAATAAATCTTCAAATGAGCCACTGGCTATGCGGATTGCAAATTTTATGCATGTAAGCATAATTTTATTCTGATTTGGGTCAAGTTATGTCAGTTTCTATTACTGAATCTATTGGTAGATTTTTTTGTTCATTTCCAAAGAAGGCATACGCTGAGTAGGATTAATAAGTTTCTTCTAAACAATTTCTTGTTGGTTGGTAAGAGAATTTATTTTGCCACTTGTTTGTGAATTCTGGTTTTAGTGCCTTTTATGTAAGTTAGAAGTCTTAATGCAAAGGTGTATGCCTTATTTGGCAAACTGGGCAGCCAATTTGAGCTGGTGAATTGCTTTCTTTGTCTTGGAAGTATATTTATGTACCTGTTCCTCGTGAATGAAACTCAACATTATAGTTTTTTTTGCATATTGGAGGTTTTGAGATTTTATTTTCACGCTGCTTTCTGAGGAGAAGATGAATATGTTGCTTTCTCGTTTCGAGTCTATGAACAGTAATTTTCTAAATAAGCTAGAATCTATGAACAGTAGTTGGTTTTTTGCATGAACTGTAGCACAGGCTTATCTATGTTCTTCAGTGTGATTGACGATTGATTAGAAATTGGGAAAGATGGAGGTTGTGTATTACTGTCCGGAGTTTGGAAAAAATGTATGGGGAGTGTGGAAAGATTCTTAAGCAGTCTAGACTTTCTGAGAGTTCACATCAGAGTAGAGGATAAGGATAAATACACAGCTATAGTAAAGGTTGTTAAGAGTTTGGTTGCAAACTTTAAGGAGGAATGCAAAGTACATATACAGCACAGTAAAGATTTCAGGGATCCTGAAATTCTAAAAAAATATAGATTGGTATAGAATTTCGGTATGAATAAAGCTGGATGAAGCTCGAGAAAACTGGGTAAATTTTGTGATAAAATATCCATGGTTTCAGTAGATTCTGCTATTGATTCTATCAAGGGGGTGATACACGATTTTGGTAACAGAGTAAAATACCTTGAATCTCAGAAAGATTGGGTACAAAAGGTAGAATTTAAAGAGAAGATGTTTTTAGCCATATTGAAGGATTATTCAATGCTGATTGGGAGGTAGATTCAAAGTTATCTGAGCCTGTTGAGGAGCAGGTTGTGGATGATAATTAGAGTATGAGGAGTGTAGAAAATAATGAAAATTTGGAAGAGGGAGACATCTTGGGAGCAGAACAAGATTTTATTGCATTTATACAGGACTGCCAAGAACAGTATACATTCACCAAGACATCAAACAACACAGGCATAAAGCGTTGTTTAGAAGATACCGAAGAAGTTGTTGAAGGGTTAAAGATGAGTGCAATAGGACCAGAAGTTTTGCGAGAAGAAAACTCAGAAGAACCTGTGACAAAACATAAAATTACTAGGGAAGAAACTGAAGAATCGAAGGCCAAAGAACTGGGTAACAGTCTCGACGCATTTGGAGCGAAGATGGACCGGATGTTTGCGGAGTTTGAGTACCACCTGAGATGTTGGTTCGAACAAGAAAAAGCAAAGATGATTTCAGAAGAAACTTATGGATCAAATGGAAGAGAAACTGTGGATAAAAACGATGGTTGTGAGCCAGAAGGACAGGAGAAGACTTGTGTAACTGACGACAAAAATGTTAAGAAAGTTACTGTAGTAAAAGAAGAAATAATGTCAGTAGAAGAAGATGGAAGACAGCAAGAAGCAGTCCTTGAGGTGAGAGAAACATTTCAGGAGACAGAAGCAACGAACCCTGAAACTTTGCCGGAAGGAAACCTCGCAATGAAACATGCTATAATGGTAGATGAGTACTATTCATTGTTTAAAGGCATAAAACACAAGGTACTTTATGGGAATAAAGAGGCTATGCAGAATAGAGGACAGTATGTGAAGCCAGAAGAATGGTATTTGCTGAGAAAATATGTGGAAGGAAGTTGAAGGAAGGCGAAGTGGAAGAGACGCAGGAAGAAATTACGGTTATATAATGAAGCGAAGAATGTAAATAAGAAGAAAGAAGGCAGAAGAGAAGAAAGTTGGAAGAATCATAAGAAGAAGCGGGGTTTAAAGCTGTTTGGTGAAGGAAGTGGAATGAAGGTGAAGTCGAAGAGGCGCAGGAAGAAGTTACGGTTATATGATGAAGCAAAGAATGTAAATAAGAAGAAAGGAGGGAGAAGAGAAGAAACTTGGAAGAAGCGTAAGAAGAAGCGCGGTTTAATGCTGTTTGGTGAAGGAAGGAATATCGTAAAGAAAAAGAAGTAGGCATATTAAGTAGAGGGGGTGAGGTACAGTCTTCAATTGCCTCACTGCGCATGATGGAAACATCCATGCAGAAATTCCTTAGCGTTATGATAGGTTTAGGTTTTCATGTTTGTTTTGTCTTCACAATTATTTTACTATAGTTTTGTTCAATTTTGTTGTATCAAATGTCTTTTGCGGTTGTGCGCAGATTAGCGACCCGCACACTGTTGGTTTGGTTAAGGTATCATCGTTATTTTTAACAGAGGAACGAGTTGGTTATTTTGACTTACCTTTTACTTACATTAAAGTGTTAAGTCGTTTTAGATATTTCGCGCAGCGTTATGTCAGTTTGCGTCTTTCCGCGTGAGAAGTGACCAGTGTTGGGGTACAACAGTGAGTGAATGAAGCACCTGCCTGTGCTGGGCACACTGTTAGTGCACCATCAAAGTAGTCAAGGCACGAGCCAGTGCTAAGTATAGTGTCATACACAAGGAAAAATTGTCAAAAAATATTGTAATTTAGTTTGTAATTTCTTTGTTAAATGTCATGGGTTTAAGCAAGGACATATGAATATTGGAAGGTTTGATGATATGTTTCATGTTGTTTCAGTTTCTTTGTGTTTTTGTACTTAATATGTATTTTCTTTTCTTAGTGTAAGGGTAAGCAAGCAGCCACCCAGACTTAGCGTTATGTTTGGTAAGTCATTAATCTTGTGTTTGGTAAGATGTATTGGAATGAGCCCCATGTTTCTATGTAAATGTTAACAGAAGTGGTCTGTGATGACAAAAGTCGGTGCTTTTTCAATGCCACCTTTCGCCACATTCCAACGGTGGGAGTGTGACATAACCATGGAAATTACGGGTATATTTTTAGTGTAGATTGTGATCTGAGAGGTATATATAATGTCTTTGGCGTTGGACGATTGTCTAGCGTGGTTTGGAACAGTCTTGGATTATCGCTGTTGAGTCATGGCATGTGGATTGTAGTGTATATAGCAAAAGTTTTAGATTATCTGTAGACAGTTGCGTGATTTTGTCTGCCAGTGTGGACTAGGATATATATACAAAAAGACTGGAACAAGCTGGGCACACATTGTAAGGATACAGCCGTAAGACCGAACGCCACATCCATTCAAATGAGACTCTTTCAATAATAACATTATTTCAAGAAATAGGAAAATATAACAGAAAGATATACCCACAGAGCAGATCGGATAACTGAACAAACACGTCTGTTTACAGCCTGAAAATTGATAAACAGTTACTGCTTTGTGAGTTGTAAACAAGGATAAACTAACAATCTTCTCTTGCAACATTCAAGTCATAGCGCCATACAGTCCTAACCTGTTATGCATAGCTTCGAATATTGCACAGACACCAAATTATAAAAGAGGGTTGGCCGTATGGATGATATAGGTTACACTTCTTCATAGAAAACGAATATCTACGATAAAATAAAATAAAAACTCCGTACCATTGTATATATTTGTCGGATTTTTTTTGTATGAAAGGTCAATGGTGAAGGACCAATTATTCTATCCCTTCAACTACTCCTTACTGGATTATATATATGCACCAAAGACGAAGACCACTGGAAAAATATTAATTTTCTTTCATTCATCTAAAACATCATAGTCACTTGAGTGTCAATGATATTATGCAAATTGTTAATCAGCTAAACTAAAGTACCCCCAGAATGAACAAACACGTATTTTGAGTATCTTGAAGTTCTGGAATTAGAAATAGAACTACAGAGATAGAAATCCTGGTATATATAATATTACCACAGATGTGTTAAGGAGGGATGGCAAAGACATTGAACCATACCAGAAAGTATTATTTGGAGGTAAGTCTTGAGACTTGCTGTGTTCCAGAGGATAGGAAATGTGCCGTAGCACCATGGAGGAAGGAAATATATGGAGACGACGCAAGAGACCTTCACCACGCATTGAAGTGAAGCAGGGCGGAGGAGGAGTGGGGGGGCATGGCCGGAGTGGTGGGGGCATGGCCGCTTCCATACAAACACTGGGAATATGTACAAAAACCTCAAGGGGACTCTAGGATAAAGGTGACGCCGATATCTGGTGATGGATTATTATGTAACTCGATATGACAAATAAAAAATGAAGAATAAATTTTTTTGATATTCTGCTTAGTTTTCGATATATTCTGTCCCAAATGTGAAATGGTTTTGGTTGAAATTCAGAAGAAAAAATTGGTTAAAGTCAAATTTGATGATGGATTCTTATTTAAAAAGACGAGACAAATGAAAAATAATGAATAAAAATTTTCGATATCTCACCTAGTTCTAGAGATATACTGTATCAAAAGTGAGGTTTCTTGAGTTGAAATGGAGAAGAAAAATTCCGCAAAAGTCAAATTTAATGATCGATTCTTACGTAACACGACGAGACAAATCGAAAATAAAGAATAAACTTTTTCGATATCGTGCTTAGTTTTCGGGATATACTGGGAACATCGCAATGTTTGGAAGCGCAATACCGCTGCTGCCGCCATGCGGGAGAGTTTAGAGCCTGCTTCACCGATTTAACGTCACTTCTCCTCCATATATTTCCTTCCTCCATGCGTAGCACTGCCATTTCAAAAGGGTTGACCCACAAATAGGGTTGAAAACTATAGATCCATTAGTTTAACGCCAGTGGTGGGCCAGTTAATAGAGATTTGTATAGCCAGCTGCGTTAGAAAATTCTGCGAGGAAAAGAAATAGTTTGTAATTCTGCAGCATGTATTTAGAAGCGGTTATTCATTTGGATCTCAGTTAATAGTTTATGTATAAGATATTTCATATGAAACAGATAGGGGAGGCCAGGTCGATAGTGTGGCAATAGAGCTTTCTAAGGCATCTGACAGAGTTAGCCATAAAATGGGTGCGAATGAGGTTAACACCATTGGGATTAACCAAGCTGTATCTTAAGCGGTAGGAAGCAAAGATTCAAAGCTGGTAATGACATATCAGAGGAAAGTAATCGGAGAACAGTTATGCCACTGGGTAACGTATTGGGACCATTACTTTTCATTATGCTAATCAATGATTTAGTCGTGTATCTACAGCCAGAAGTTTGGCTCTTTGCAGATGATATTATGCTGTATTATAGGATTTCATCGAAGGAAAATCTAGCCTCGCATTCAGGAGAACGCAGGTTCAAATCTCCGTCCCGCCATCCATATTTCGGTTTTCCATGGTTTCCTAAATCACGCTAGGTGAATGCCGGGATGGTTAATTCAAATGGTCATGGCCAACTCTTTCCCGTTTATTGCCCCCGTCATTTGCCCACTCAATGACCTCGACGTCGCTGAGGAGTAAAGCCAGAAGCGCAAACAGTACCAATTCTTGTTTTAAATTTGCAAGTATCAGTTTAAAATCATCACAGAAACTCAAAAGCATATTCAATTGTATTCATTCATGGAAGTAACCATTTCCAAGATCTCATAGGGCCTATCCTGCGTTGTTCAATACGCAAATTTGTTAAGGATCACCAGAGTTGTACTATTATACATTTTTATTTCGATCAATTTCAACTCCATTAATTCCAGACCAAAGCAGAAACGCGAAGGTAATGGATGTGAGAAGTAAATTTGTAGTTTATGTTCCATCTGATGTGACGAATATTTTTTTTAAATATGCAGATAATTAAAGCATGACACTGTGCATGTATCTTGGTTCTGCATAGGTATGCGAATCTCATCATAGTTATTAGATGTCGTTGGTTAACGCGACTGGCGAGTCAAAAATTATTTGGCCGTCGCCGACTCGTGAAATTCAGCACTATATGTTATATCAAGTACGTCATCCATTTTTTATGGTATAGCCTAACTAATGCAGGAAGAGTACATTAGCATTTGTTAACCGTTTCACTGTCGGTTCGCGACTGATAATTCTTTGAGTTAGTCGCTTCTTATTTTAACAATGGCTTATTCTTAATATATAGTCTCAGAGTAATGGATTCTCCTCTGAGGTCCACCAATTTATCCTTCTGGTCGACAACTCTAATGTGGATGTTGTTATGCGTTTTCACCGGATATTTGACATTAGCTGGTACTTCTACAACCTTGTACTACCATGCTCATATATATCCGAACGATCTAAATCGCCCTGTGCTGAATTTTCTCATGTATCTTATTCAACCCATTATACACAGCTACGAAGAGAGTACTATATGCTGTAGGTTGTATACTCTGGTGACTATCCCACATTGACACTGATCCAACTCCAAGAATACCTACTTTTTTCAGTTGATTCGTTTTATAAACTAAAACAACGCTTATATTACGGTATTAAAAATGTTTCGCAAACATTTAATACACGTCTTTTCACATTTCTAAAACATACGACAGTCTCAATACAAAGCATAAAAGAGAACATATTTACACAAAATATTAATTTCGAAAAGGTGCTAGGACAGAAAACATTTTAACTGTTATATAGAAATTCAACAGTATATAATAATAATAAATACAAGAAAAAAAAATTTGTTTGCAGTATATTACGGACTATTACAGCTTGTGAAAGTGATGCGCAGCTATCTCAATTAACTGATATAACATTGCTGAGAGGACATTATTAGCGCCATTGACTTTTCAGACTGGTTGTTCTAAAGCACGCTTCTTTTGGTTTCTCAACTAAAATCTATTTTGTGGAACTCATAACAAAAGAGAAAAAATTGTTAAAAAACTGCTATCGGTAACTTAAGAAAGCTTAAACGCAATCTGCGACGTCCAAAAATATAGAAGTAGTAACTGAATTAAATTTAGCATCATCAAAGTTATTTTCACTCACCACTAATAAGATCTACTACATCAAGCATACGGACCATACTTGATCTTTTTTTATTTTTTCGAAATAACATTGTTGACGGGCTCAAAATCTATCCGTAGTGCTTCATACAGGGCAGTCTTTTGTGTGGTTTGAAAGAGGATTTAAAGGTTCACTATACTGTTGTGCCCAGCTCATTTCAGGCAACAACTACAGGTACCTGTACAGGTAACTGTGCCAAAAATACAATATGCATTTATTCTAAAAGTCATTTATTTTAAATGAGATCAAATGTTTCTAATTAGGTGTTCCGTAGTTATGGCAGTTCAAGATTTGAATTAACAACTAAAAAAAAAAAATCAAAATGCTTGCTGAACGAAAACGACGTTATTGATACATTTCGCGTGCGTTATTCGTGGCATTCTTTACGATGATCTCTGCGGTCAGAATTTCGCAAAAGATTTTCTTAGAAGCAATGCTCCAGATACTTTTCAGAGACTGATGGACGGTGTTTCGAGAGGTTTAAAGCCATTTTCTACATTAGTTTACATGGATGACGTAATCATATTTTCCAAAGATATCGATGAGCACGTTAAAAGATTGAGTAGTGTTTTCGAACGTCTGCAGAAAGCTAATTTGACGCTGTCGATTGAAAAATGTAATTTTGTAGCTTCTGAATGAGATTATTTTGGTCTTCACATTGCTAGGGAGTAAAATCTCATCCACGTTTACTTCAAGCAGTGAAAGAGTTTCCAACACCAACTTGTGTAAAAGAGTTACAATCATTTCTTGGCCTTGCTAATATTTCATAAATTTGTTCAAAATTATGCCCTTAAGGTGAAACCACCAACCAACTTGTTGAAAAAGACACAAAATTCGAATTGTCAGTTGAATGTGATCAAGCTATGGATAGTTTAAAAGAGGCTATTACAATTATCCAATTTTGACATTCCCAGATTTTTCCAAATCTTTTGTTCTTTCTACAGATGCAAGTAATATAGTACTAGGATCACCTTTATCTCAGGTCATACATGGAAAAGAAAGACCAATTGCCTACGCTTCTCGCCAGCTGAATAAAGCAGAATCAAATTAGAATATTACAGAGTGTGAACTTTTGTCAGTCATTTGGAGTATAAACTTTTTTGTTAGATGTTACGTTTATGGCAGAAAATGGATATTAGGATTAAAAGACCCTTCTAGCAGACTAATGCGTTGGACAATAAGGCTCAATGAGTTTGAATTTGATGTTATCCACAAACCCGGAAAATTACATGGTAATGCGGACGGTTTGAGTAAGAAAGGTCGGATTTTAGAGGCGCAAGGCCCCCCTCCAATTGTAGAATTGTCGATTGCGCATGCGGAGGATGAAGAGTGCGCTAAGTGGAGGACAGATAAATGGCTTGTATTTCGTGATAATGTGCTGCACCGCAAAACCAAGCGCTGTGACAGAGTTGTTCCTAAAGTCTTACATGAGTCAGTCATGAAGTTATACCGTGATTCTATTTTGTCAGGTTATTGCGAATGGAAACGACCAATCAGTGAATAGCTAAACAATATTGGTGGTCAGGTCGTAAAGGAGATGTCAGAGTGTATGTAAAAAGTTGTATTCAGTGCAATGAGAGATTAGGTCTTGGAAGAGCTAGAGAAAAGTTACAACAATTACCAGTAACTGCAGATCCATTAAAGAGAGTTGGTTTATATGTAATGGGTCCTTTCAAGAGTAGTAAAGCAGGTTATACCATTGTACTTACCATCACATATGCTTTTTCGAGATATTTAGTTATGGTGCCTTTGGTAGATCAAACAGCGGAATCAGTAACAATAGCTTTTGTGTTAGGATGGATACTAAAATTTGGAAAACCGATTTCTGTTATCACGGATCAAGGATCAAATTTCATGTCAGCGTTGTTCACAAAAGTCTGTATGTTATTGGGTATTGATAAATTGCGTACTACAAGTTTTCACCCACAAGGAAATGGTAGGACAGAAAGAATTCATAGAACTATTGGAAAAATGTTGAGCAACTATGTAATCAAGACACATAATGATTGGGATTTATTATTACCAAATGTAGTGTAAGCTTACAATACCAGAATTCGTGTTAGCATAAGGAAAACTCCATTCGAAATGATCTATGGTCGAGAAATGATGTCACTTTTCGAACTATCCAAAACTTCTAAAGATATTGATAATCCAGAAGTACGTAGTATAGCATTCAAATTGAAGTAAATATGGTCAGAAGTTCGTAGAAACGATGAGAAAGCATTTCAGTCACAAGCTAAACAGTATGATAAAACTGCTAAACAGCTAGAAATTAGCGGTTCTCACCTCGCATTCGGGAGGACTGCGGTTCGAATCCCCGTCCGGGCATCCAGATTTGGGTTTTCCATGGTTTCCCCAAATCACTCCAGGCAAATGCCGGGATGCTTCCATCAAAAGGCCATGGCCGAATTCCTTCCCATTCCTTGCCCCCATCCTTGCCCCCATCCTTTCCCGTCTCTAAAGACCTCGATGTTAAAAGAGACGTAAAGCAGTTACAAAAAAAAAAAAAAAAAAATTAGCGTTGGAGATTTTGTAATGTTGAGCACACCATTTTTATGAAAAGTTCAAACACGTAAATTCACAACAAATTTGTCAGATCCATTCGAAGTAATACAAATTCTTTCACCAGTTACAGTTAAAATTAAGTTACCAGACAGGGTGATAGTTGTTCATAAAAATCGTCTTCGGATATACAGTTGGAATAGGAAACATACAGTGAACCCATGTGAAAAGACTTCAGCAGACACAACATGCTGAACAACCTAAGCAAATTCGAAAGCCAGTAGAATTTCAAAGTTCAAGTCCATATTCATTGCGCAGCAAAGGCCCTGTTGAACAATCTCATACATCTCAAAGCCCAAATATGGTTTAAGTCCTAGAAAATTGTCAAAGATTGTTGTAATATATATATATTTCATGTTTTTCGTAACTGTTGTAACACGAAGCGTAAGTTTATATTTTGTATGGTTAGATATTTTAAGTTTAAGATTTGAACTGATAATTTTTATATTTGCAACGTATTGCAAAGAGACATGCGTCTCTGTTGATTTTCAACCGCCTAGCCTTGTCACTTTTCCAAGTGCGTATAAAACACGTTTACTGTGGTGAACAAACTGTTGTAGCCTCTCGGAGAGCAGCAAAACAGCAAAGCAGAACAGAGCGCTGGCAGCAACTTGATGCGCCCCAGGCAACGCTAGTAGAGGAGAAACAGAGCAGCAAATTGCTGCAAGATTAAGGATAGTGTAACGAAGATTTTAATTAGATAAAACAAATACAGAAAGATTAATAAGAATGTTGTATCATGTTGTTTTCGTCGATATTATGAGATGAGAGTGAAGATAATTGGTGACTATGCCGTACCGTTATAGTTGATTCCAATGATTATAGCAAATAGAGACTATGATAAGAATTCAGAAATAGGATAGGACTAATAAGCTAATGTTTTTGTATGTTTATTCATTTTGACTTTATAATTAGGTGGCATGATGTTTGCAATTATATATGTTCTCGCATGTGTGTAGTAAGAGTGAGGACATGAATGAAGCGATATTTGCAGTTGAGATGCAGTGGGATTCGCGGGGGGTATTGGAGAATTAAAATGTGATTAATATTCAAATTTGTTATGTCTTGGAAAATGGGGTCACCCACGTGGTTATGTTTATGTATACAGTTATACAGAAGGGGGATTATTGTCATGATGATTTTTATGTTTTTGTATGTATTTGTTTCATTTGCATGTATAATATGATATAACGCAAGTAATGTAGCTAGATAAAATGACAGTCCATGTTAGGGTGTGACAGTACAGTGGCGAGTGATACTAGAAGAAATCGTGTGATGATGTGCACAAACTGACGATGTGGTAATCTAAAAGGTCCAAATCCGTTACTTTCCGATTAAAGAAGGGTGAGGGCAATATGTAATGTAACACAGTGACAGATACGTTGCGTCTGCTGTTTTGGAGACGGATATATTTGCGGACGAGGTAGTAAGCGTTTTTGAAATCAGCTTACAGTGGTCTGGACTGCACCTGGACAGCGTGGCAGGTGGCCACCCTCTCGCATTCCAAAGGGATTACGGGGGTAAGACAATAGACGGGAGAGTGTGTAGACGGGGACACTTGAGTATGGGCAGCCGACGCGAACAGGTTGTGAGTGAAAGTGTTGTAAGCGTGGTCCAGCAACCAGCCATTGTGCCACGCGCTCCACGATGATGAGAAAAGGATGCATCGCAAGTGACGTAACAGACTACTGTTGCTTGGCCTGACTGTTGCCCCATGCCATGTCGCAATATCCAAGCAGCCGGCAACCACGCCGCCACCACGCCTCGTCACGGTAATGAATCAAATGTATTGAATTACGTCAACATACCACAGTTTTTTTAAAGTCTGTCACCCAGTAACGACCATGAGATAAAGAGTACTCAAAGCCACAATCACTTAGGATATTATTGAACCGTTTAGTTTAAATTAATAATATATGCCTTCTCTATATGCCTTTAATATAAATGTATTCATTTTTCAAATATTTATGTAACAAGGATAGTAGTTGAAAATCAGACAAAATAAAATAATTTAATTGTGATGCCACTCAGTGGCAATTTGAAGGCAAAATAAATATTTTTATGACAATAATTGCTCCTCCAATTGGTCATTCAAAAGTTATAATTTATATTGATCACTGGCGCCCAATTGAAAATCCCTGGTTAATGATAAACGAATTGTTGAAAGGTATAAAGTTTCATTTGACAAGAATCGGTACACCTCAATCTTTCACATAATGATTAAGCCATAAATTCAGTTTAATTGGATCTGAAAGTAATGTATGCTGTTCTTCAACAAGAGTTTTACAATATTTTGGAAATTCTACCTCATAAGCCTAACAGAGTCAGGAGGTCATATTTCGACATTTGAGGAAAAATTTTAAGGACAGTATTTGGTACTTTGAATTCTGAAGATTTAAGACATCTAGAGTTAAGATTAAATAACTTAGAAGCTGTAGGAAATTATGTTAAACTTAGCCTCTCAGCACAGTTAATTTTGGTTCAGCATATGGAGGAGTCTATTATAAATCATGCACAAGCAATACAGGTTCTAGGGCAAAACCGCGACGGACAAAACCGCGACGGACAAAACCGCGACGGACAAAACCGCGAACGGACAAAACAGCGAACGGACAAAACCGCGAAAGGACAAAACCGCGAATACAGAAAAACCAAGAATACATAAAACCACAAGAGTTCGTAGATTCTTAGCGTTACCCAGGGTGCACCACGAGGAGGTGATCTACGTAACACCCCATTATTTTTTTATTTAAAAAAATTACACAAAAGCATGAACATTATGGAAAATAAAAATACAATATAGATGGATTATACGAAATATACATCAATAAACCATTAATAAGTTAATATAAATTGTAACAAAATACACAAGCTCACTATCTAATAATCGAAATTATGAACTATACCAGAAAGAAATTTCTGTGCATCGCTACAATCATATTCACTAACTAAATTGAAAATCGACTTGGTGACTCTCGCATATGTCATTTTCTGTATTTTTCTATCTCCCCTTCCATATTGCACCAATTTAACCTCCGTCAGATTTTGCTGCTTCTTGAAAGCTTCTATGAGTTTCCAAATTGTAGGATGGCTTGATCCAAGTAATAACCGAAAAGCATTGTGCCAACCTTCGACGGAGTTGTTGGTTCTCTCTAACGAATTTTTAACATTCTGGTTTTGGTTCCAAATTTCGATTGGAAATAGTGGTTCTCGTCGTCGATTTCCTCGAAGAATACGTCCAATCCATGTATCATCAATGTAATCCAAAAGTGGAGAGAATTCCTCGTCTGCAAACTCCCTATCACAGAGTTCTTCATAAACAGAGATGACTTCTGAAACAGGAAGAAAGGCAATTGCTGCAAGTTTCTTTATCTTTGTTTGAAACGTGATGTCTTCTTTGTCATTGTACTTTTCTTGAAATCCCGGTATTTCCTGAATTTTTCGCCAAATGCACTGTTTAAAATGGAAGAAACATCCAGTAAGTGTTACTCCAGGAAAAGCTTCTGCGAAAGCGTTCATTGCAGCTTTTTCGAAATCCAGCATTATCATTTGCAGATTCGATCCAATTTGCGGCTCTATTTCTTGTAAAATTCTTATAAGTCTTCTATATGTCTCCTCCCTTTTGTTTGGAAGTAAAGCGAAAATCGATGGTAGTGAGGCATCTTCTTTAAATCCGTGAATAGTATAAAGCTGGCTGAAAATAAGTGGACAAACAGAGAACGTCCCATCGACAAAAATTGCATTTGATTCTTTCAGAGTTTCAAGGTTTTTTTCCGTTCCAAAAATTAATATACGATCCTCTCTTGGACCACTGTCGTGCAAAAGAAAAATTTCACCGTTTATTTTTGTATATTCTTCAGGAATTTGAAGTTCTGTTCTTGATAATGGATTCGGTGGTACTCCTCCAGATTTTTGTCTTTCTCTTCTAATTTCTCTTGCAAGTGAATCGGTGGATGGTAGTGCTCCAGAAACTTCATCGGGCATCCCTGCAAATAATGATGCAAGAACAGTTTGGGGTGCCTCTAATGTGGTTGTAGCCTTTTTCAGCATTTCAAGTCGAACCTCTTTTGCTTTTCTTTTCGCTGGTTTAGCAGAATGATTGTGTAATCCATTCGTTTCTGCAAGGTTTGATTGATTTTCCAATGTAACTCTTGCTGGGCATCTTGTACTGTCATAACTGGTGCATCGCCAATATTTTGGAAGACGGTAGAGATTTACTTCTTTCCTTTCTTGCCTAAATGTATATCCTTTATAAACGAGGTGATTTCCCCCTTTGTTATTTTTTACAAACACGAGAGCCATTATTCAGGAAGATACACAACCTCTTCGGTTAACTGACCACCACAGAATGCTTGGATCTGCCATACCGGCCTTGCCTCGGAAATGCCCGAACGTCTCCGGGTTTTGACTTTGGCTGCCGAATTTTGCATTTGCATGCGGGGATTTCTCCTGCGACAGCAACAAAAGATCGTCCAGGCAAATTGTTCGCTCGACTTGAGAAGGGTCAGTTAGGCCGAACCTACCGGAGATAAGCAGGTTTTCCCACTCACTCCATTGTGAAGGCCATTGTCACTCTTCTCAGGTATACAGAAGCCCCATTAAGCTGCATTCCCACCGCGCGTCGGGTCTAATTCTTTATTAACCTCAACCAAAACAAAATCGTCAAATGCGAAGTGATGACGCTTGACAGAATAATATTTTGGTGCATAAGAGATCAAAGAATGAGGGGATAACTTGTAGTTTATAAATTATGTATACACAAAATGAGTTACAGTACTCCATAATAAAGTAACCCTAGCTGCGATCCACAAATCATTTAAAACTGCGTTAGGATAATATTTTGATGCATAAGAGATCAAACAGTGAGGGGATAACTCGTAGATTATAAATTACATATACACAAAATAAATTACACTACCGTACTATCGTTTAAAAACTGCGTTAGGATAATATTTTGGAGCATGAGATCAAACAGTGAGGGGATAACTCGTAGATTTGTCCGTTTCGCGGTTTTGTCCGTTTCGCTGTTTTGTCCGTTCGCGGTTTTGTCCGTTCGCTGTTTTGTCCGTTCGCGGTTTTGTCCGTTCGCGGTTCTGTCTGCGCGGTTTTGTCCTCGCGGTTTTGTCACTTCGCGGTTTTGTCCGGACACGAGCAATACAAGTTTTAGCAGATGCCTTCATCTCACAAACTAATGAAATTCAATCAATAATAAGTAAGAATAATGTTTTAGCAGTTTTGAATTACCATATTTTTAGTGTAAAGACTTTTCAAGAGCTTATATTTGAATTGACAAATGTACGTATGGAATTAGTTATATTAAGAATTGCTTTATTACATGGTTATAGTGGGAAAGTTAGTGATATTTTATTGAGTCGTAGAGTAATTTTGAAATATTTGCAGTTGACACAGAAAAAATTAAATTCAAGTATGTTTATGATTGCCCCTTGTACTAAGGAAAGTGTAAGTTTGTATTATCAATTGTCTAAGGTAAATATTGTTTTAATGGGTAGTAATTTGTGGTTAGTTGTTAATATTCCTATTGGTGCACATGATTCAGTTTTAGAGAGATATAGTATTCATACTTTTCCGGTTTAATGGAGTGAAACAGGTAGATATGTAAGATGGGATATGAAAGATGTTATTTTATTGAGTAAAGATCATAAATCATATGTAACACTTAATCAGAATTATAAATAAAATAAATAAAGGCAGAAATGTGAATACAATATAGTAGAAATGATGACTTTGTATGATGTCAGGGTAAGTAGTTGTGAATCTAATATGTTCTTTTCAGAAAATTTTAACAAGTCATGTCAAAGAGAAGTTGTGACCCTTACCAAATCATTTTTTTGCTAGAGTTCATGATAATTGGATATTCACTTTTTAACATCTGGTAATGTCAGTGACACTTTGTAATTACACAGTCTTAAAATCATTACTGTCCCTGCCGACTTCTCCACAAGGGAACTTTACAAAACAACTTAATTAGATTACTTTATGTTAGTATGGTCGCCATGCTAGAAATATCCGGTATATATCTGTATAGTGAGAGGAGAATAAACAAAATTCTATCACACCTTGATGACATATGCTGTGTGTCACAGTGTGATTTATTAATGTTATACCTTCTCTCCCGGATGGCCATCAGTCAATAAAATTACTTTAACATATCAGAAGATTGCAATGATCCTTAAGTGTGAAGCACTTTTACTTTCGACATATCTGTTCGTAGTTCACTGTCCCCGGTCACCCTCAGACACTCCATGCGACTGCGTGACATCGCCCGGCTCACAGCAGGGGTACCAACCGTCGCACACGCAACAGTACCAGTCACATGTATTGTTACAACTTGTATTCAGTCTCAGCAGACGTGTAAGTTATCAGTAAGTCGGTCAGAAATGTTTGTAAACACTACAAGCTATCAAATAATTTTCAAATGATTTTAGAACACCAGCAATTAAGTCAGTTAAAAGGTCTTATCCATTGTATTACTTACCAAATTTAACGTATGAAATTTATCACAGTCCTAAATTGGTTGAATTGAATTTGACCTATAGTAAAGAAGTTAAGGAAGACACTGAATATTATCTTAAAGCATCTAATGACTCTATCAAATTTAATGAGGTTATTGCACATTTGGAGCCACAAATGAGTTCTAGAGTTCAACATAAGATCACAGTTGTATCTGCTAGTGTTACATCTATTATTTGTGTCTTAATTTTCTTGTTTTTTGTATTTGGGTGTGTAGACATTGTATGAATAAGATGATTCAAAAGTATTTGGCTTCAAATGCAACCACGCTTTCTATTAGCAGTATAAGAGTAACGATTGCAGAGATTTCGCAAGGTTCTGTTGCAGGAGTAACACGTGTTTCGAAGGCGGGGGAGTTGTAAGAGGACCAAACAAATCCCCGTAATATTCTGCAATAGCGGAGTGAATGTAGGCGGCCGCAGCCGGCAGCCGGTAACATGACGCGTGCACGTGAAAAGCGGTCAGCACTTTTGTCGTGAGTGCGGATGTACTGAGGCAGTCTTCGCCGAGCGGTCGTGTAGGAACATCCAATGTAGGCAGCGTACTACCAACAATTACGTTCGCTATCCCGTTTAGGCCTAAATACTTCCAAATTTGACAGGTCATGGATAGCGGCTAACAGTTTGCGTGGACAAGAGTTGTATTCAGCGTTTGTAAAACTGTCTATGATTGAAGAAAGACAATAAACCTAAACTTTTGCTGCAACCTCTGTTTCATTGCTAGTAACCTTTCAAATCCGTATCTGGCTACAACCACTCAAGCCATACGAACTTCACCCAGCCTTTTTATTTTTATAAACTATAATACCTATAACTAACACACTTTTTAGTCTGCGCAGTTTGGTGATATTGCCGTAACAACAATCAACTGGTGTCAGAAAATGAAGCCATCACACTACCCAACCCCTCACCCCTTTAGACCGAGTTACATAGTTTATGAACGCTCACTTAGGTGCAATTCCTTTGCAGCGCCAGACACTGCAGACTGCTACGATGGAATCTAATGGGATCGCTTCCCATGACTTATGAGCAACCTGTCGAAATGAGACTCTCAGCCAACCCATAAGCATTTGCATAACCACCACCCCTTGCTAATTGTCTGGTATTTTCAGTTGATAGTTGTTCATTGCTGTTTAGTTCATAATGAGGTTCGTTATTCTTTTTTTTTTGCAGGAAACTGTGTAAATACCAAGTAATAATAAGCAAATGATCAGCAGTTTCTGACTAAATACCAATCGGCGAATTAAATATGCTAAATAACTAATATAATAAAGCGAAATTACGTTTATAAACTCCGCAAGCTTGAAAAAGGCTGTAGTTTCAAATACTTTTATACTGTCAGCAATTGCAGTTTGACGAGGAAAGGGTTTCATCATGTCTGAATGTACTCGAAATAACTGGTTGCTTACAAAAAAAAAGTGCAGTATTGCTACATACGAATTTGGCAGTCTATGCGGTGGAGGAAACATATTACTACTTACAAATAATTTTCAGATAATAGTTTGGTCGAAAATTCCAACGTCACTTTATTTATCGTCTGACCCGACATCAATGAAAATTATTGTGTAGTTTGCATCGACTACAGCCATCACTTCTTGTAATATTTTATCAAAAGCCCGTTGATGAGTGACTCGAAACAATCTTCCTCATACCTTGCTTGAAAAATGGTATGTTTTACAGCCTTTTCCTTATATCATTACAGTAGAATTTATTCATTTTTAATTTCCTCCAAATTTGACTAGTTGACTAAATTTGAAAAATAGGTTACTTTATTATCTATTTAACTACAATAAAAAATCGTATTATTTTTTAAAATAGAACATTTACATTATGTATTCTGCATTTTAAAAAAAAAAAAAAAATTTACTTCGAAAACGCTCAAGACTGACATGGCGTCTTGAACGACGTCACGCCAACCGAAACAAAACAAAACAGTCGTGTATGTAAATGGCAGGTGTTAGTTTTCTTTAATTAAATTGAATTCCTCGTATTATAAGTACTGTGTAGTGCCCCAGTGTAAAAGCACAACAATAAAAAGCCAAACAAGTTATTTATACATGTTCCAAACAATAAACAAATACGGAAAAAGTGGTTAAAACTTGCATGGAGGGAGCATGCTCATACTTTATCTCCAGATTCAAGAATCTATTTTTGTGAAGATCATTTTAATGTAAGTGTTTGTGCACAATATATTTCTAAATCTAAAGCAATGCAATTTTTCGAAACCACTACTTTTCAAGTATTGATAACACAATAAGGTATGAGTTGAGGTGTTATTTTGGCTTTATAATTTAAAATATTTCTTTAGTATTACGTTTAATATAATAAACACACACTGGCAGCACTATCATTACCATGGTGCCACAATCTGATGATAGATTCTTATGCAGCTCGATGAAAGAAATAGAAAATAAAGAATAAAAGTGTTTAATATCTCTCTTGGTTCTCGAGATATCTTAACTGAAAGGTGATGTTGTTAGGCTCATATGAAGCTTAGAGCAGTGCCGTAGCTGTGCCACACCTGTTTTTGTGGATATACTATTTCTGGAAGAAGTGTATATGAAAGCAGAAAGAAATATACCTTTAACATGATGCAACAGAAAAGTTACGATACGCCACAGAATTAATAGTACCGTACAACCATATCCAATGTCATTATTCACGCTAAAGATACTACCACCTTTCGTTCAAGATATCTCAAGAACCAAGCAATACATCACAAAAATTTGTATTTTCCCTACTCAGCTCTTGAGGACTTAAGTTTAGCTATTTAGTACTTGCTTATACTTCGCAAATGTAGCCTCAAAACCAGTATCAATAAATTTACAAAACATATGTCTAAGCAATAGGTTATTGTTTACGAAACTTAAATAATGCTATTTAAGCTTATAATGTATATTTGACACTTGTGTATACTTACATAGAAGTTTTAAACATTGTGGAATTCCGATGAGCAAAAGTCGATGTTTGACACGAAAAAACTACCAAGTGTTACGGCGTCAATTTTGGGCAAATTGCTACTGTTTGTTCTGCTAAATCCTGGTTCCGTAGCGAATTACACTTGTATTTCACCATATAACTGAGAATAACTGTATTAACGTGACAAAAGTTGCTACAAACGAATAGTTTTTTTGTTCCACGAAAATGTCAACAACTATATTGGCCTTTCGGGTGGCGTGACGTAATGTTTTCTGATTGGCGTTTGCAGTCACGTGACTTAATTCCTTATTTTGTCGAATTTATTTTCTATAAATAATAATAAAAGATCTTTTATAATAAATAATTTTTTGTTATCTCCTTAGTATGATTAATCATTAATACTGCTATGCGTCCGATTTATTGTTAGCGGACACAAGCCTATCAAATAATAAGTCGCGCCCAATCAGGGCCTTTCGGTACCAAGACTGCAGAGAGACTGACGTTGCGTAAGAAGCCCACCCTTATTACTTTGGCGTTTTGTTTCAGGATAGTACTCCAGAATGCACAATTCGTCACCTGTGATCACTTGACTGAAGATTTCCAGTTCCCTTTCAAGAAGGAACAGAAAGTTAGGATACAGATCTCTCCATCTGGCATACTGCTCAGTCGTGGGTTCTTTGGATCTGTTTTAGTACACACTTTTTTTCCTGATCAAGCCCTGTGTTAACATATGACATACGGAAAACTGATTCAAATTTTACTCACTACAGATCATTTTCAACGTCAGTAGATGATTTGACAGAAAAAAACCTTTTCACTGTCTTCCAACACGAGTTTCGTCTCGGCCTTCCAAAAAGTTTTTGCGCCGTCTTAACACTTGTGCACTGGATAAGGAATGTTCTATAAAAGGTTTTGTATGATTTCATGCCAGAAGTGGATTCACCAATCTTTGCACAAAATTTGATGACACAACATTTCTCAAACTTTTGTTGGTCAATTTTCAAAAGACACAGCTTCACTTCAGATGTTCTTAATAATTATGTAGCAACTACAACAAGCTAAACCTTCTACTAAGTCTACTGCAAAGATTAATCTTGCTACAGTATGATGGAGAAAGAAATAGCTTAGTCAGTTACTGCACTGTGTTATATGCTTCATTATTTTTCTGATACACCTCATAGTATAAATAACAGAGTTCATATATCCTGCGTTTATAAATTTTTACAAACCTTGGTAAGGTTTTCTCTGTGTTGTATTTGTTTTTATTTTCCTTCTGGCCTTATGGCGATGTCGATGTCATTAGAGGTGGGAGAGGATGGGCGCCAAGGAACGGGAAGGAGTTCAGTCTTTTGGAGAAACCATCCCTTCGTTCGCCTGGGATAACTTCGGGAAACCATGGATATCAAAATCTGGATGTCTCAACTGGTAAATGAACCCGCGTCCTCCGAATGCCAGGGCCGAGCGTTACCACTCAACCACAAAGCTCGGTAAGGGTTTCTCATCTCCAGCCTGCGGGATACGTATTTGTATTACGACGTGTACAGGAATTTTACTTTCGGTAAGTGCATCAAAAACCTCAGTAGACTTTATGCTCGTTGTGACCGTACGAATAACGACCTTTAAAATCGTTTAGAGGATCCTTGTTATACGCGTGGGAAAGTAAATATCACATATTAAAATTTAATTCTTTATATTGGTAGCCTGGTTTTTAATACAGTTTCCACGAAAGGAAAATTAGCTTTGAGATAAGTTTGAGATTGTTTGCTGATGATGCAGTTGCCTACAGAGAAATAGATAGTTCTGTCAATAATTTAGAAATTCAGTATGACCTCACCGTTATTTCAGCGTGGTTTATAAATGCTAACTTAAACTAAACGACAAAAAATGCAGAATAATGAACATAATCAACAGAAATAATACCCTTTTGCATGAGTACAATGTAGGCTATACAACTCCTGATGAGGTTGAAACCCTTATTTATCTGGGAGTAACAGTACAAAGCAAACATGAAGTGGGAATAGCACTAAGTTCGATCGTAGTTATAGCTAATTCTATATTGCGATTCAGAGATCGAATTTTGAAGAATTGTAACACACATCACATCCAAATATCTAAAACCATCATCCGCCCTCATCTTGACAACTGTTGTGCTGTATGGGATCAGCATCGCAAAGGATTAATTATTAGTATCAAAGGAGTACAGAGATGAGCCTGGTACAGTGATTAGGCTGAGAATGTCTGGCAGATTGGCAACCTAGTTTCCGATTGAATTCACGGGCTAACATGAGAACACCCATCTTCATTTACGACAACGGAGAAATACTTCATCCACAAACGTATTTGTGTACAGAAGAGATAAAAATCAGGAAAATAAGGCATCACAATAAGGCTTATACACTGCCTGACAAAAAAAGTGTAATTTTGAAAAATGGTGCCACGATACTGCCGCATGAGAGGTAACGCATGAAGATACAGGATGTCAGTGACGTACCGTTGTGCCATCAGAGTTCTCTCAATCACTACCAACTGTGACCTTCTCATGGTTCCTCACAGCATGACGACATGAGTAACACGGCTGTGCCATTCCAAATCATTGGAAGAATGGGACCTCTCCCCAGGTCACCACCATACTCGCCGACGATGATCATCCGGGGTAGTGCAGTATCGCTGGATGCAATGAATGGCGTCCCATTGTTTTCAGCGATGAATCTCGGTTTTGAGGGTTCATTTTTTTTTCCTCCTCCCCTTCCGGCTGCTCCACTTTTTGTCAGGCAGTATATGTTTTCTTTTTCCTTTGGTGGAGTTAATGATTGGAACGCACTGAGGAGATATTAATTTTGTTGCAAAAGTCATTCCACCATTGATTATTATGCGAATTCTAAAGTGTATATGTAGATCTAGAAGCCATATGGAGATTACCGTGAACCTTTTTCAATTTATTTTACGAAGTTGCAGTTTCGTAGTGTAGTAGAAAATTGGTGGGACATTAACATCTGACGTTCGTGTCGTTAGAATTAATGTCGTTACCTGGGAACTAGCTATTGTTTCAAATTTGTTTTCAGTCGGGGTATTCGGAGTTTCCACCACTTTTATCTCCCTGTCTGACTCGCTTTCTTGTGTTGACAGCGTTATTTGTCCCACCTGGGGCAATATGTCTCGCTGTTTGTGTGTGTTCGTCTTTGTTTGGGTTGGGGTTGTTTCGTCGTTTTGGCTACGGCACTTTGTAATTAAAACAATGGTCTAATTTTCAGTCAATCGTTCGACATCCGTCTGGTTATCTCTCCACAGAGAGGACGCTGGGTTTCTATGCCCTAAACAGGCACATGACAATGCTCGCTATCCATCGCGTGAGCGCTGCCTGATATAGATAGCGTATTGGACAAATGCGGCTCCTAGCTAAAGGGTAGAATAACTGGCGAGAGAGCCAATGGAGTCTGTATAGCTCGGCAATGCACAGCAGACGGAATTAGCATTGTCATCTACATCAAAAATGCAGTCCTACTAAACAATTTTCCTGATCTGACTGCAATCCGTCGCAGTTTAAAAGAATAAAAAAATAGTTCATGGTAAAACACTTTAAAATATAACCCTCCGCTGAGGCGCCGCACACTGGATCGCTGGATCGACAAGGTATAACGAGACAAGCCAGGAGCCCAGGATCCCGCGTACCAGCCGTTTTGATTACGGTTTTCAGGCGATTTTAGGCAATCTCTTGGATGGATGATGGGACTGTCCACAATCTCCGCCTCATGAACTATAAATTTCACAAACAAGAAATACTCTTTCATTCAGAACACACAAAGTTACTCATTTCGCAGACAGATGGCAACACAAGACTTTCCTCCAATAGATTAGGTACGCTGTACCATACAGACCAGGTTACATTTAGGACAGGAACTCAGTCCCCCCCTCCCCCCTTTTTTCCGGTCATTCACACTCACCTGAGGTGCCTAGTGTCAACGTGATCTATCGTGGCCGAATCGGAGGGGAAACAAACTATAAGATCTAGTGTTCCACCAAGTAACCCACAGCATGCTTTCAAACCCTTAAGGCAAACCGAGTGTGGTGGATGAGCGATAACGCTCTGGCCTTGCATTTCAGAGGACGCGTGTTCGAATTCCAAACCGGCCATCCAGATTTCGGTTTTCCATGGTTTCCTGAAATCACTTCAGATGAATGCCGGGATGGTTCCTTCAAAATTCCATCCCCAATTCCTTCCCGTCTCTTGCCCCTAGTTCTTTCCCGTTGACGAGGCGTAAAATCATAAGCAAAAACAATATATATAAATAAAAGGCAGCTTGAGGAAAATGTTTCCATTAGTTTCAAATATCCGGATAGTTTTAATTAGTTGTATTTGTTTTATTGATTTTATTATTATTTGTGCTATCAAAAATTAAGTTGAGTTGTAATATGAATAACTCGCCAGCATGGCTGCACGCATTAAGTCAATTGCGCTCATATTTTTGTATACTAAAAAAATTGATTTACTGTCCTCTGTCATCCCTTAAGCATGTACCATCAATAGAATAACCTTGTATATTACGAGAAGCATCGAAAACAGAACACTCAAATAATCGCCAAAGAAACTGGTACATCTGCCTAATATCGTGTAGAGCCACCGCGAGCACGCAGAAGTGCCGCAACACGACGTGGCATGGTCTCGACTAATGTCTGAAGTAGTGCTGGAGGGAATTGACACCATGCATCCTTCGATGGTATGACTTATTTTGAGAGTATGGTGGAACAACTGCTCTGATTTTTCGGCTCCCCATGATGACAGTGTTTGTACCCCTCCTCCGCGGCTTTTGTATTCGTTGAGAGGATTTATTCTGCTGGAGGATGCTTGAGTTGTGCGATTTAAGAATACTACTTTCAGGTCTCAATGTAACAGATGAATCCTATATTACCCCAAGCTACTGGGTAAGTAAATTCATGTAGGCTGCCTAGTACCCCCCATTCATCCCTTGTCATGATTGGACCTGCCGTTTAACCTGAAAATCAGAATCGCTGTCCATCATAGTGTACCTCACATGGACAAAACAATATGTATAAAAAAATGTATCCACATTCAGTAAATCGTAAGTGTCTTCAAAAGGAAACCTCTGCAATACCACGCAATATATATATATATATATATATATATATATATATATATATATATATATATATCTGTGGAGTGATTCCATAAAGCCAGAATTTTTCGCTTTTATGGTATGACTTATTTTTAGAGTATGGTGGAACAACTGCGCTGATTTTTCGTCTCCCCATGATAACAGTGTTTCTACCCCTCCTCCGCGGCTTTTGTATTCGTCGAGGGGATTCATATAGGCCTACTGCATTCGAACTCTAGTCCTTCAATTCCTTGAAAATTGGACAGTACTGAAATTGTAAACAGCTAATTATAAACACATGTACAAGAAAAATATTATTAGTAATGCAAAGTCTATAACAGCTCGAAAAAATAACTGACATTACTTCAATTCATGTAAGGGGCAACAAAAGAAAAATAATTGAAATGCTTTTGTGTTGTGCAGAATTACGCAGCACTTTTTATCATAAGTGTATTTTCAATATGAATGAATAAATACGATTTTAAAACGCGTGGCAATAGGGATCGTGTTTTTAAGATGACACTTTAAACTAATGGCGGTCTCGCGTTTTTTCTGCTATACCTGCTGCCGGCCCCAGTGGGGAGATAATACATTCAAACTAGGGTGAGTGGTGGTCGGGCGCGGAGGATTCAGTCTGGTGAATAGCTCTAAACGATAACATTTCGTATCTCGGAAACAACCGTACCCATTTTTGTGGTGTGAATTTCTCTGTACATGTCAGAAAATCTAATTGTCCTTTCATACGTCGTAAGACTATTTAAAGATTAAAACTTGCGTTACTTGTTTTAGAACTTCGAACCCACGACATCCTGCCTAAGAAGAATAGGCGAATATGAGACTGCATTTCAATTATAATCAACTGAATTAAGTACAAAATCGTGATAATACAATTTCTTTTTACAAAATCTATAAATTTGAGAATAAATTTTAACTATTCATGAATTCACCTAGAGTGATTTGGGGAAACCATGGAAAACCGAAATCTGTATAGCTGGACGGATGAATTGAACCTGCGTCCTCGCGAATGCGAGACCAGTGTTCAGATATAGTAACTAACAGTTGTTGTAATATATCTGTAGTTAATTCTATAAATTCATTCTAGTTTTCTGATATTAAACTACTAGTCCGTTGAAATTATTATCCGGTTACCACTGTTAAAAATACGTGGTAGAGGCTTGTCGGGATGTGTGTGTGTGTGTGTGTGTGTGTGTGTGAATGGGGTGAAATATGCTGGTTTCTCTGGGAACTGGCGCGACCGAATGTTTATTGTTTGTCACGTATTTCTTTGGATGCTCTAAAGATATCAAAAATTCTCCAGTAACCACTGTTAAAAAATACGTGGGAGAGGCTTGTCGGGATGTGTGTGTGTGAATGGGGTGAAAAATGCTGGTTTCTCTGGGAACTGGCGCGACCGAATCTTTATTGCAGGGGTGAAAATTTATTTGTCACGTATTTCTTTGGATGCTCTAAAGATATCAAAAATTCTCCGGTTACCACTGTTAAAAATACGTGGGAGAGGCTTGCCTGGATGTGTGTGTTCCATTTACCCCCTCTCTCCGTTTTACATACACGAGTTGTGCGGGGTGGTGATTTTGTCACGTGGACGCTACGACTTATAAAAAGACGCTGGATCTTCTTAAAATAATCGTGTTCTCGAAAGACGTTGAGTGTTGTAGCAGTTGAAATTCGTGAAGGATTGTTATTGTGCGTGTGTGTGTGCTGCTGTCTGTTGTGTGGTGATAGCCCTCACAACTCGAGGTAAATTGGCGCTCAAATTTCCTCGAAATAATTTTGTTTGTTTGTAATATATATGTGTGCAGTTACCTATGAGCATATAGCTAAGTGTACTTTTTCAAAAAATTCATTTTTTTTTGTAGAAAAATCAAAATAGAAGGCCTCAGGCTCCAGTTTTGCCACCTATGGACGTGGCCACATTGGAATATATAGCCTTGATGGATGTATGCGCACGTTTACCACGTGCGTCCGACATTTATACTCTAGAGTTGCCCCTTATACTAAAGAATATTGCTCGTGACCTGTTTGTGCAAGCAATATAGGAGGGGTTGCTATCAGATATGACTAGCAACCCTTATTCGTACACAGACATGGGCAATGTATACCCAACTTCAATTGTGTCCAGCGTGCAATTAATTCAATGGAGCCTTTGATATGTGATTTATGTACACGTTTTAATGACTCATACATTCTGTTTTTTCTATTGCATACCCAGTGCAATAAGGATGATAACGTTTTTAAACTTCGATCAACCAATTACGTGGCGAAAAACAAAAAGAACAACAATAGTGTGGTCAGTATTTGTGGCCCCTGCATAAATGAAATAAACAATACCAATGAGCTGTTGGAAATTTATGACCTTAGTGAATTGCAACTGCGAATATACAACGAAAGTATTCTTGTAGGCAGTGTAATACCACGCCATATATTTTGCGACAGCGATATTTGGTGCCAAGAGTGTGCCAAAAGGTCGCTTTTTAGTTGCGAATATGTATATTCAAATACAAGTGACGGTTCCAGTAGTGAGGACGGTGATTAATAATAATCTGTATATTTAATCTGTATCATATTGTTGGATAGGAATTACGTATACATATCGTGTAATTGTTATGTCAAGCATTGACTTCATTCATAGAGGAAATTCACATTGTTTACTGTATTTTTTATGTTTCTTTATTTATCTTTTTAAAATGTATTTTGTACATTTTCACAATTTCTTGATGAAATTCATGGAAAGTTGCAAATACCACGCCATATATTTTGCGACGGTGATATTTGGTGCCAAGAGTGTGCCAAAAGGTCGCTTTTTGTTATGACAAGCATTGACTTCATTCGTAGAGGAAATTTATATTTTTTACCAATTGTTTACTGTATTTTTACCAGTTTCTTTATTTTTCTTAAAATCTATTTTGTACATTTTCAAAATTTCTTGATGAAATTCATGGAAAGTGGCAAATACCACTACAGTGATATTTGGTGCCAAGAGTGTGCCCAAAAGGTCGCTTTTTAGTTGCGAATATGTATATTCAAATACAAGTGACGGTTCCAGTAGTGAGGACGGTGATTAATAATAATCTGTATCATATTGTAAATAAAATTATGTTTACCACTTGTTATAGATGTGTTTGATTTCTATGAACCATTACTAATTTTTCTTCTTCTCTAAACCACTTGCACAATCAATGATGTAAGTTTTTTGTTAGTTGTAATGTTATTTCACTTACCTTATGGTAAACATCCGCATATTATTATTGCTACCCTTGATCTGTATGATAGCTGCTGCCACCAAGATTTCATCCTTCATGGATTGGAATTACGTATACATATCGTGTAATTGTTATGTCAAGCATTGACTTCATTCATAGAGGAAATTTACATTTTTTTACCAATTGTTTACTGTATTTTTACCAGTTTCTTTATTTTTTTAAATCTATTTTTGTACGTTTTCACAATTTCTTGAAGAAATTCATGGAAAGTGGCACATAATAATTTATGTCCAACACAATTAATGTCTTGTCGAGTGTAATCCGAAGGACTGAAACGTTTTGGTAAACTTGACATTATGCAGTAAACAATGACGAAAATTTTAATAAGTTTTACTGGCACACTCTGATAAGAACGAAATAACGCACATCCATTTACATTTTTTGTTTCAGTAGACAGAAGAAAGGAAAAAAAATCTGCAGAGCATGACATTGTCGGACGTTCTCCTGGAGTAACTTCACGAATGCTTACAATTTTATCATGAAGGCCTAAGTACGTTTTGTTAGGAGGAAACCTCTCAAAACAGATGGGCGGACGAAGAAATTAATGGCTGTCGATGGTTTTTTTTTTTTTTGTTTTGTTTTTTCGTGCGGGGCCCGACCAGTATAATACATGCGGCAACAGGTAGGGTCGGGATGGCCGGCTGGCCAGCTGCTGCGGGATATGAGATTCATTCAAGTCAGCGGGTGGGCGCCGTATTCAACATCACATAACGTTAAAACTAGTATCTCGAAAACGGCTCAACAGATTCTCATATAATAAATTTCTCTGTACTTGGCAGAAAAATTGCTTGTAAATTGATATGTCGTAACTCTATTTAAAGATTAAATCTTGCTTTATATGTTTTAGAACTTTGAATCCACGACCACCTGCCTAAGAGGAATAGGTGAATATGAGACTGCATTTCGATCATAATCAACTGAATTAAGTACAAAATCGTGATAATACAATTTATTTTTACAAAATCGATGAATTTGTGTATAAATTTTAACTTTACATAAACATTTTTTTTTTAAATATGTGCAGCATTGGAATTTTTTTTTAACTATAGCGGTATACATGTTTTTGCAGCAACCTAAGCAGTGCACTGTATATATTTACCAACTAGATACACAGATAAACGTTATATTTCCTCTTCACTCAAACAGTATTTACAAAACATTCATACACATTCACCTAAGTACAGATTTGGGCCCCCACGGTAGGGTCTTGCACTGCCTGAAATTATTACATAACCCACGCAACGACCCCTTTGGGAGGGGAGGAGGCGGCAACTTCTTTGAGGCTTAGAGGTGGTGCCGCCCTCACTAGTATATTATTATTTACTACATTTAGACCATCTGAGCTTACACCCGCTTCCATAACACGGTCCCTCGGTCAGGCTAAGTAGTGGCACGTGGCACCAGTCTCATTTACATATTATTTATTACCCCTTTGAGTTATGTTAGCGCTGTACGACTTGCGGTCACACCTGCGTCCATGAAAAGGGGCCGAAAATCATTAGCATATTATTTATGACCTGTCACTTGGGTTAAGAAGTGGCACGTGGCCTCATTTAAATATTATTCCCAATAGTATACATTTTATGACTCCCATTTAGACGATTTATGACCCGTAACTTAGGTTAAGAAGTGCCGCGTAGCCTCATTAGCATATTATTCCCATTAGAATACGATTTACGATAAGCTCACTCCCGCCTTGTCGCACTACTTACGCGAGTAGGCCTTCCGCTCCGGAAGCCCATATCGATGAAGTTTCGTTGAATGGTTCGCACGCTGACACTTGTTGATGGCCCAGTATTGAAATCCGCAGCAATTTGCGGAAGGGTTGCACTTCTGCCACGTTGAACGATTCTCTTCAGTCGTCGTTGGTCCCGTTCTTGTAGGATCTTTTTCCGGCCTCAGCGATGTCGGAGATTTGATGTTTTACCGGATTCCCGATATTCACGCTGCTCTCGTGAAATGGTCGTACAGGAAAATCCCCATCCCATCGCTACCTCGGAGATGCTGTGTCCCACAGTCCCATCTCTCGTGCACCGACACGTATTTCCCAACGTACTGGGTATTTCTTGAAACTGAAAAGTATTCCATGATCGTTTCTTGGCCACTATTATTTTATGCGGGATTTCAGTGGTTACTTCGCGGCTAGTATCTTTACTATTTCTTACTCTGCGCAGTCTAATTTTCCGTAACATTGTAATTCCTCATTAATAGCGCCCAGTGGGTGCGCTGTAAACGTTTGGACCTGTCTATTGGGAGTAGGCTCCGATTCCCCCCGTCTGGCAATCAAGATTTCAATTTTCAATGATAGTATTTCTTTCATAATTGTGCGACAGTTACTACCGACATCTGATAGACTGGTTTTTCCAGCCCTAATGTCACAGCTCAATCCTGACGTGTGGGCGTATTTCATACCATATTAATGGCGAAGTTTTTGGTAATTTCGATAGGATAAGAAATGAAGAAAGGGGGAGAAATTCAGGCTAGAGGTCCGAATCTGTGAGACGAATAATCAACACCATTTCCATACGCTATCATACTATATAGACTGTGTAGACGTTTTGAATTTAACCCAAGATTTTCGTGCACAGTCTAGTATTCAGAAATGGTGCTTCCGATCTCACCGACCGAGCGTGATGGGTGAAAAGTTAACGTTCTGGCCTCGCATTCGGGAGGACGCGGGTTCGAATCCCCGTCCAGGCATCCAGATTTGGGTTTTCCATGATTTACCCAAATCACTCCAGGTGAATGCCGGGATGATTCCTTCAAAAAGGCCATGGACGCATTCCTTCCCGTTCCTTGTCCCCAGTTCCATCCCGCCTCCAATGACCTTAGCCGTCGACAAGGCGTTAAAAAAAAAAAAAACCAACTCACCTACCTTGCTGATCAATTTGATTCATCAGCATGGCTCGTACCAATTAGTCACCGTCGTACCACTTAATCGACTAGTGTCAACAAGGTGATTTCTCGTCATAAGAGTAAATACAATATACATTGTTATGTGAAGTTAGTATCTCCTAAACGAGTAGATATATTTAACTCGGATGAATTACATATTATACCTCGTGAAATCACCAATTTATGGATATAGTAAGAGATGCATCATGTCTATAAACAAAGCAATTCATACAGCATTTTGTTGTTGTGAGGCCCTTCGTCTCTGAATACAAAGTGATCTGCAGTTTTTTGTGTGTCTGGCCCGCGAGCCCACCCGCGTAGTTAGGTACCAGCTGGTGTATTGTTCGTCCAGCTAGAGTCGTGCACTGACAAAGGGACAGTGTTTTTACAATTCCCATAAAATCCATTACTTCGTGAACGCGTTATTCTATCAAAACGCGGTTTATTGGTACAAAATGTGTGCTTTATTACCTATCTAAAAATGCGTAACATGATACAGCTGACATAGAATATAGTTTTTAGATCCCGCAGGGGACATGAACTCGCGATTTTCGGACTGTGAAGCCTGAAAATTTGTGTTCATTAAAATTTGCATTTTTTTTTTTTAATATCGAATACTTCATTACAACTTTTCAGGTGGTTTAATCATTCGTAAATTCAATAATCGGTCATTACGATTTGACATTAACTAAATCACTTTATCACTTAGATTAAACAGCCGCACGACGTTCTAGTATGCAATAATTGAATAGCAAACTCATCTAACCATTTTAAAAATTCAATCAAAACCATACAATGGCCATTTAATCCGAATTTTAATCAAACATTATGTAATAAAATAGGCTATTAACAGTAAGATATATTAGGACCAAGAACAACACAGGTCCGGTTACTTCTGTATACTGTGTGGTCTCAAAAGCAGATATGAGTGGCGTGGCTGGCCGAGTCCATCAAACTATTGGCACCTTGAGGGATGCTTGCAGTTGCAGGTGACCTAGAGGCGGCTTGGTGGAGTGGGCAGGAAGAAGATGCTGTAGCATGTCAACAATATAGGTTTGCGACAGTAGACTGGCGTATCCTTTGTTTTTGGTCACAAAAAGCCAGGCTGACTGAGGTTGATAGCCACATGTCCCTTGTCAACATAGCAATCAATAAATCATAACACTGGCCAAGTGCAAGGCTTTTCAACAATCAATATAGGTTAGCGCCAATAGAAGGCAGTCTTATTTGTATTTTACCCACAACATGTCAGACAAACATAGCTTAGTGAAGATGCATGCATAAAGCTCTCAACAATTCCAAGGGTGATCCCACTTATAAGGCGAATTGAGCATAACTAATTTGCATAACAGTGCAGCGGCCGAGGCCTAGACAGACAAGTCTCAACCTGCCCGCAGGAATATCCCTTTCCCACACTACTTAGAGACGATACGCTTTATAAATGCGGTAATCCACCGACATAAATGACTTTGGTAAAGGACAGATTGTTATAGCTCTGCGCCTGGAAAACGAGCATCTCGCTAACGGTCACTATGGGACCTGTGGTAGTGATCGAAGGCGCCATGACAGATATGGATTAGGTGAACATTATTGTGGACCACCTGAATCCTTTATGTTTTATGTCTTCGACGACGGCAGTGGCATCTACTAGCAGGATAACTGCCCGTGTCACAAGGCCAAAATCATGCTTCAGTGGTTTCAGGGGCATGATAGTGAACTCACGTTGATGTCTTGGCCACCAAATTCACCTGATGTCAACTGGATAGAACATATTTGGGACGCTATTGGGTGCCAGCTGCCTGTTAACAAACTGCCGGCCCGTAATTTAAGGGAATCGTGTTACATGTGGGTATACATATGGTGCCAGATACCTCCTTAAACCTACCGAGGTATTGGCGAATCCATACCAAACCGAATCGTTGCTGTATTGTGTTCCAAATGTGGAACAACACGTTAGTAAGAAGTTGAGGATAAAATGTGCTTTCAACATCCCTTGTGGGTTATGAGAAACAAAACTTACTCTAAACAGTGCGACATTGGAGCAACTATTGCGGAAAAGGTAAATATAGGCCTAAAAATTGGAGAGGGAAGCTAAAGATGGGTTCATGAACAATATTGTGGGAACACGAGGACCAATGATTGATTCATCTAGAAGTTTGGGAAGTTTCGATCACTATACTAAAAAAGTGATGGGATGGGATGGGAAGATATCCAGAGTCTTGTCGATAAAGATGGAGAAGAAGTTACAGAAGACATGAAAAAGAGAGAGATATTAAGTAGCTGGTTTAATGAGAATATTAGGGTCTACTATTCAGATGTGGGAGGAGAAATGTCAGAGGAGGAGCTTCTCTACTTGAGTAGAAATAAGTAGACTAAATAACTGGAAGTAGATCGCGACAATATTATGAGGTAACTAAGAAAGCTAAGAAAACGTAAAAGGACCGATGAGGATCATATTACTTTTGATTTATTAAAGATACGGGGATAAGACGTGTTGAAATATTATATAGCTTATTTTAATTGGCGTTGCAACTCTTCGACACCCAGGTAATTAGAGCCGGCAAAGGACTTGGGGTAAGGAACGAGAAGGTATTCGGCCAATTCGGCCATGAACTTTTGAAGGAACCATCTCGGCATTCGCCTGGAGTGATTTCTGGAAACCACGGAAAACTGATATTTGGATGGCTGGACGGGGATTTAAAGTGAGGCCAGAGCGTTACTGCTCGGCATGTTTATCTTGAGTCTGCAAACTTTTTGCTTACCAGAGGATTGGAAGAGTACCGTAGTAGTATCGATCCACAAAGAAGGGGTGGCAAATAGGGTTGAAAATTATAGGTTGCTTAGTTTGACCTCAGTGGTTGGTAAGTTGATGAAGCGATTGATAGGCGAGTTCATCAGAAATGTCTTTGACGAAAGAAGTTGTTTTGAAAAACGACAATATGGGACTAGCAGAGGACATGCATGTGAATCTCAGATAGTGCATTATATGCAGGACTTTTCGGATGAAATAGACAAGAGAAGCCAGTTTGATACGGTAGCTCTCCAAGGTATTTGACAGAATGAACCATAAAATGGTAGTAAATAAGGTAGAAACCATTGTAATGGATGAAAGAGTGACTTGCACCGTAGAAAAATTCTTGGTGGGAAATGCAGTACCAAAAGAGGAATAGTAAGGACGATTTTGCCGCAAGGTAGTTTATTGGGAGCATTGCTGTTGGTGCTTTACAAACAAACGTTATTTGTTTGTTGATGACTTAAAAAATATTATACAATATGATTGAAATAAGAAAGGACTATGAGCAGCTACAGCGGGGCCCAGACAGGATTCCTGGCTGGAATTAAGATAAATGCCAAGAAGAGTCAACTTATTAGGTAATGTAAAAAAAAAAAAAAAACAGGATTCCTACAGCTACTGCGGCTTCCCGCAGAATTCACGGAGACAGAGCTCCGTATTCCCGTTAAAACCTTTTCGGCACAAGAAGGAATGCGACTGGGTTAGCGCCGCGCTCCGTCCATTCTTTACATTCCCACGGAATTTCTTCCACAGTACTCATTAGCTAAAGTTTTTTTTTATGATAATAGATTTGGGAGAAATTGCTTGTATAAGACCTTAAGTGTAAATATCTTGTTGTAAAATTAGACAATTTTTTTTTTTTTTTTTAGAGTTTTACGCCTCATCAACATCGAGATACTTAGAGGAGGGAAAGAACTGGGGGTAAGGAATGGGGAGGAATTTGGCCATGTGATTTTTTTAATTGTGTCTTTACGCCTCGTCTACGTCGAGGTCATTAGACGCGGGATTGGGTACAAGGAATGGAAAGGAATTCGCCCATGACCTTTTGAAGGAAGCATCCCGGCATTTGCCTGGAGTGATCTGGGGAAACCATGGAAAACCCAAATCTGGATGTCCGGACGGGGAGTCGAACCGGCGTCCTCCCGAATGCGAGGGTAGAACGTTAACCGTTCACCCACCACGCTCGGTTTTGCAATGTCCTTTTGAAGGAACCGCCCGGGCATTCGTTTGCAGTGATTTCTGGAAACAATCGAAATCCGAAAATTGGATGGCCGTACAGGGATTCGAACCCGCGTAATCCTGAATGTACAATAAATTCAATCAAACAGTACTCATTTGCTTGATAGTTGGGTAAAGTTACTTTTTTTTTTTTTTTTTTTTTTGAGTGGCTGATGAGAGGATGTATCAAAGAAGTGAGTGAATTGGGTTACAAAAACAAAACTTTGGTCAGATCCTTGCTTAAATATGGGATTCACATTTTGGGTATCGAATATAGGAGTTGGAAGGGGTGGAAATTTGGGCAGAAAACAATTGGTAACTGATACGATAAAGAAGCTAGGCTGAGAATCACTGGAAGTGTATGAAGCAAACGTCGGTGATGTGTTTTGTATGGATGTTGGCAGAAGAATTAGGAGTAGTACACAGAAGGGGATAAATGACGATGATTGCAAGCTGACAATTGCGTTCAGGTGCAAGAGAGAGGCAGAATTTTCTTCTATGGGTAAGGGAGTTAGGGACTGCATTCAGTTAGCAAAAACATTTGAAATTAAAATTCGTAAAGTGTGGTTGGTGATATTGCACACAAACGCATTTAAGATACAAAATCGTGAAATGGGAAAGTACTGTAAGTATGTAGAAAAATTGCCACCGTATCATGTGATCCACAGTAATTAAATTGAATTTTGCTTTATAGTAAGGAACGGTGGTAATGTTTACTCACCGCCTTTTATCTGCCGCCTTTTCCCCTCCTTATACGATCCCGTCGGCTCCATTCCCCTGCACCAGACAGAAATACACTGGACTCGGCTAGAATAGACGACAGTGTCCCAACGCGAGACTGCACTGTCGAGATTCGTGTAAACAAACGACTGTGCTGGAGCATCGGCAGAAGGGGAGCAACGAACAGAACAGTGAGCACGATATTGCAGCTGTTAAGCAACAGTAAATGTATCTAAATAGCTAATTACTCGCGAGCGATTTAGGAATTACTAACCTGTCCCGGTGGGAGAACAGTAAAGTGTGGGCCGTGCATTCGGGAGGACGCGACATCAAACCCCTGTCCGGCCATCCAGATTTTCAGGGTTTCCCAAAATCATCCCCTGGCGAATTACGTGATGGTTCCTTCAAAAGGCCACGTCCGAATTCCTTCCCGTTCCTTACACCATCGTCTCCCGCCTCTAATGACATCGACGAGATGTATAACAAGAAACAACAACAAAACAACAAAATACAATAAACAACAACAACAACACTTGGTACGTGTATCAGTGAGTACACGCGCAAGAAGTGAAACTTCTATGGGTCATACTCACTATTATCTGTGTATTTTTCTTGTTAATCTTTCGAAGAAAAACAAACTATTATTTCGGTGAATTTTCCTAAAAATGAATGTGTAATCGTAATAAAAGCAAATAGTAGCGAAAAGAAATGGATGTAGGAAATACACATATTTTCCCCACTCGCGGATCTAACTAACGACCTTTTGTATACTGACACACTCATCAAACCACACAACTATTCGGTTGGCTTTGCAAGTACGGCTTTTCTATAAGTATATATAAACAATTCAAACGTCACAGTTTTTTACTTAATTTCTCGTAAGCAAAGGTCAGCCAGGATGAATGATATTAGGGGGAGATAACAGGAGTCTTATGATATAAATCCACATATATCGTTTTTAGATTCCGATTACCAAACCGAAGACCTCTCATTTTATTTATTCTCGTAAATAAATAAAATTATAAAAAAGTTAAGGCGCACTTCGCTAGAGTATAAGAGACATTAGAATGTAAATTATAGAGTATTGCATGCAGCTTTAGTCTGTATTTTTTTGTCCAGCTTTGATATCGGAGCACAACTCGGACAATATTATCTAATACATAGTAGGACGGAAGAGCCATCTGCAAAATAACATTTTTTTGAACAAATAAAAATCATTTTATTCAGAGAACGTCCATAAACTACGTGGTTCGGTTATAGGGGGGAAGGGCGGGGTGGGTGAACGGTTAACATTCTGGCCTCGCATTCGGGAGGACGCGGGTTCGAATCCCTATCCGGGCATCCAGATTTGGGTTTTCCATGGTTTCCCCAAATTACTCCAGGCGAATGCCGGGATGCTTCCTTCAAAAAAGGCCATGGCCGAATTCCTTACCGTTCCTTGTCCCCAGTCCCATCCCGCCTCTAATGACCTTAGCCGTCGACGAGGCGTAAAAAAAAAAGAATAAAAAAAAAGATTTTTACCGGACGCCTAAATGGAACTACGTGGTTAATGGATGCTCCCTCAGTTAGATATTTACAAATAGTATGTTGACGATAATGATTATTATTGTAATTAATTTATATTACTATTTATTATTATTATAATTCCGTTGTGTTTGGTGAATTCGTATCATATACTTTTTTAATCAAAGCCTGGAATGCTGCGTTATTTATTTGACTATCAGCTTTCGGTTGCCATTTTGCCAAAAGAAGGAGGCAGCAGAAATTTTAAAGAATATGAACTGTTACAAAGATGACAGCGTCCTATTTCTTCCCGATGCTTGGTGCTCGTTGCTATGTAAATATAAATAATATCTCTGAGAAGTCTGCAGAATGGCAGCTGGAAACTTAGACTGTCATATGAATAACGCGGCATTCCCGCAAAATTCAGTTATTATTAGAAAATATATGTTTCACATTTAATACGACCACGTACCTCGTGCAGACTGCATCAATTATTGTATTAGATTTTTTGGTTGAAATTTATTAATTACTTTGCAAAGATGAATTACCTTTATTACGTGAGGCGGAACCTTGTACTGTATTCGTTAATAATGAATGATGTAAATAATCAATGTCATCTAACTTTTGATTAGAAGAAATGTACCCTTCTACAATCCTAACGTTTTTCTTATTTTTAATTTGCACAAGCCGCCAGCTATTGATGCCATTAAACCACGTAACGCTTAACGTGACGGATTACTCCTAACGCTCACAAAATTCTTCCTACCGTGGCCAAAGAAATTTCACTTCAAAAAGCCAAATGCCCGGCATATCTTTCGCTTCTACATAAACAGAAGAAACAACTATTGCAACCTCCGATTTTAATTCACTCGTTGTATTACCATAGGAAAAATACCTAAATTGATGCTTATTCAGTTGAATATTACTCAGGCCCTTTTTTAATCATGGCCAAAATACTGGCGGAATAGCTGTCATATTTCTCCTGGCCAGACTTTGTTGTGTACAAATGATAGTTTGTTTCCTCCTTCAATCGCTTAGCAGCCTCATGGCTCAGTAGTAAAGTGTCTATTTGAGGATTGATACCGAGCGTGGCGAATGAGTGGTAAAGATCTGGCCTCACATTCGAGAGGACACAGGTTCGAATACCCGTCCGGCTATTCAAATTTCGGTTTTCCATGGTTTCCCCAAATCACTCCAGGCGAATGTCGGGATGATTCCTTCAAAAGGACATATCCAAATTCCTTCCCATTCCTTGTCTGCAGTCCTTTCCCGCCTATAATGACTTCGACGTAAACGAGGCGTGGAGCCAGAAGCAAAGCGGACTGATTATGACTCCGTTTGAAAGATGCTTTCGGCTTAAACTTTTAGAAGACCTGTAGAGTCCTTCACCCCTTGCTTTACTTGGTTTATGTGAAGTTGGTTGAATACTTTCGATTTAAGGGATCATTGCAAAAAAAAAAAAAAAAAAAAAAAAAAAAAAAAAAAAAAAAAAAAAAAAAAAAAGTTAAAGGCTTATTTCTTCATCGCCCTCTCGGAGAAGCGCTGGAATTAATCATGTTTGAATATTGTAGATTGAGGAGAATAACGACACTCTAAACATACATCATGATTTAAGAAAAACCACACCCTCGAAACAGAATTCACTTTTTAAAAATCTGACATAAAGTAATTTTTAAAACTAACAAATTTCCATAGTCTTCTTCACCACCCTTTCCCAAAAATAGGGGTCGGCTGTCTTTGATGAGTTTCACTAATTTCGATTTTCGAATTTGCGGCCGCATGCCCTTGCTGACGCCAAACATTTTATACCTGCTACCAGGTCGTACTACGTACTAATAGAGGAAGTTTAGTGTCATCATCTGTCTGCGAAATGTGTAACTATGTTCTGAGCGTGATAACTGTGGTTATTTATTATTTGTTTTTGCAATGAATAGTTTATGAGGCGGTGTTTGGGGATATTCCCGACATTCACCTTGATGATTGCGGGAAACCGCCTAAAAACAGCAATCATTACGGCTAGTATGTTGGTGCCTGGGATCTGTCCGACTCCGTTGTGCATCCATGATCCAGTATGTGGTGCCTCAGCGTACTGAGCCATACTGGCGGGTACCAAACCTATGTCGGTGACTGAAGGAAATACGGACGTCATCAGTACGTCACATTGGTTGTAGCTTATAGTATATATATATTCGAAGAAGATGCAGCTTGAATCTACTGGGATTTAAATAGATCTGTAGATGGTAAGTGTAAGGCAGCCACTTTTATGGATTTTATGGCCCATGCAGGACTTGTATAGAAAGAGCCCTCGAGGTTTCCGTGGCAAGGCCAGGACTACTCTCAGGCCGCTTTAACGCCAACAGCTTCTTTTCCGCTATTAATTTAATCTTACTGTCATTCAGCACCTAAGAAAAATCTACTTTCTTGTTGCAAATTGATCGCAGTTCGTCCAGTTCATCTTACCTCTCACTATTATTTGGTACTGATAGCTAGCCAACAACTTCAAATACAGAACTGTAATATCTCCGACCATGAATATGAATGGCAATGTTCAGCAAACAACAAATTTTTGAAATATATTGATCAGCCAGAACATTATGACCACCTACCTAATAGCCGGTATGTCCGCCTATGGTACGGATAACAGCGGCGACACGTGTTGGCATGGAAGCAATGAGGCCTTGGTAGGTCGCTGGAGGGATAGCTGCCCAACGCCTCAACATTTGGACGAGGTTTCATCTCGGTTTGCCACTTGTTGAAGACACTTACCATATATGCACACACAGGACACCTAATTCTCGTAAATTCCTGGCCTAGTGACTTTGAAAAATGCAACTGCCATTGGGAAACATGGTCGTCATGAAGGGGTGTACGTAGTATGCAACCAGAGTAGGTACAAACTGTATTAGCTGGGTCATATCCCGTTATGTGACGTCACAGGGCAGGGGGGGGGGGGAGACAACGGCGAGAATGGCGTGTTTAGTTCACCAACCCGCCGCCAGGTGTCAGCACCAGCTGGTGTCGCCAGTGTCGATCGCATGGCTGGCGCGGCTGTCCACAATTCTGACGCATCCCTGCGGGGCATATAGCTATTTCTAGGTGTACCGCTAACCAGTGCTCGGCTGTCCACAATTCTGACGCAGCGGTGAGAGTTATTCCCGACGCGAAAGAAGCACACATTCAGCATCCCCTCGGGCTAGCAACGGTTTCCATTAGACGCTATTCCTAGGGTGAGCGCACTCGGCTACTTTCCACAAGACAATTTACCGTACGTGACAGAGTATAAATTCTGTACCAACCTTCTTCTCATCCTCTTTGCTCATAGCAACATGGATCGTGCTTCAGGTTTTTTTCCAGTACTGACTGCTGAAGACATAGATCAGTATTTGACAAACGGTAAGTTAATTTTCTGTTATTAATTGTTATTATAATTATTATTATAAATAAGTAAGTTTGATTTTAATTTTATTTACAGGTCTTATTGACATCTCGCAACAAATCAGTGTTGGATTTCTGACTGGTAGGTTTTATTATATTTTATTTTTTGTTGCTGATAAATTTACTCGTTTTGATATTACTAATTTTGTTTTTTCTATTGTAGACTCACGATCGGTAACCATGAACGACCTTGAGGTGCGATACAATCTTGAAGGTGGTAAGTGATTAACATAATTTTATGCTACAGATTATTTTTTATTCACTTTGTTTCAGATGACGATGTGTATTAATTATGTTCCATGTGAATGCTTAATGCCTATGTGACTTGACATTTTCTTTTTTGTTGCAGATGTCTCTGATGATGTGAATGCTGTTGGCCTTACCAGTAAGTAGCTAATACTTTAATTATTTTTTATGTGAATGCTTAGTGACTATGACTATGACTATGACTATGATTATGATTATGATTATGTGATTGACATAATTTATTTTGTTGTAGATGTGAGTGAATGTGCTTTTCCTGAGATCTCCACTCAGGAATTGATGGATTGTTTTACTACTGGCAAGTGTTTGATACTTAAATTATTTTTCATGTGAATACTTAGCGCATATGTGACTGACATTATTTATTTTGTTGCAGATACCTCTGATGATGTGAATGCTGTTGGCCTTACCAGTAAGTAGCTAATACTTTAATTATTTTTCATGTGAATGCTTAGCGCCTATGTGATTGACATTATTTATTTTGTTGTAGATGTGAGTGGAGGTGCTTTGCCTTAGATCTCCACTCAGGAATTGATGGATTGTTTTAATAGTAAGTAGCTAATACTTTAAATAATTTGCCATGTGATTGCTTAATGCATATGTGATTGAAATTAATCATTTTGTTGTAGATGTGAGTGGATGTGTATTGACTGAGATTTACACTCAGGAATTGATGGATTGTTTTACTACTGGCAAGTGTTTAATACTTAAATTATTTTTCATGTGAATACTTAATGCATATGTGACTGACATTATTTATTTTGTTGCAGATGCCTCTGATGATGTGAATGCTGTTGGCCTTACCAGTGGTTATGTGCAACCTACACACAAACGGATGACAGTCCATCAAGAAGGATTAAAATGTCAGGTAATGTATTCATTTTACTGATTGCTTATTTTTCATACTTGTAACTATGATTCTAATGTTTGTATCTATTTGCAGATGTTTATATGTCACCGCCGGACATGGAAGCACTGTGGGGTATTCCAACAGTGGACATAATCCAACCCAGCACCAGTGCGAGGGGTATTCCTGCAGTGGACATAACCCATCCCAGCACCAGTGCGTGGGCAGATCCAATTGATGACGATCTACTAGCCACTCTGTCGCCAGTAGAAGCACTCTGGGCGACAGACGAACCATCGTCTCAGTGGCTGCCCAACACACAAGCAACCTTAAATACCATAAAATTTCCTTTAGCTTACGATCACTCGTTCACTTCTTATGATTAACTAACATGCTGATTTTCACTCGAATTTTACCTTTCCTTCCAAGTTTTACTTATTCCCCTGACGTGTTGTTAATACTATTATCAAAGAAACTCTCATATTATTACACTTTTCAAGTGGACGAAGTCACAGTAACTGCTAGCATGCTTTAATTTGCCGTGGTTCCCTTACTTGTGCAATAGTCATTCTAAAACAATTAACATTAATTTTGTTGTACACTCCTTTTAATCATCAACATGAACTTGAAACATTTGTAAGGCTTGCCGTTCCTAACAGTTCTTCTTTAGTTGTTATAATCTTAATTAATGGGTATTCTTCAACTGCATTGCATTGCTGATAATGTCTTTTACACCTTTCTTCAACTGCTAAACAGGGTTCAGTCTTAACTTATCAAATTTGTTCCAACGTTCATTGTACTCGTAACAATTAGTATCGAAACATCATGACATATTTTATTCTAGTTAACATAACTTCTCCTTCAGCTATTCATTCACGGTTACAGAATAAATACATTTTACCTTTCAAAACTTCTAATATAATTACATGATAATGGTAAACCATCAAACCATCGGTTTACGTAATATGCGCGAGTTTAATTACAAAGATTTAAACAATTTAAGATATTCTATTTATTACTGGGATCAATGTTGACGGAACTTCCTTTTCACATTTACTTATGGTCTTCAGACAATTACGAACACTATACAATTTCACTTCGGGATTTAACAAACAAAATTACCTTTATGATTATAGCATTTTCCCGATTTGCTTTTACTCGATATCTCATAATCGTATATTTATAACTTATAATTCTGGCGTTTGAATGTAGATTCTTGACATTACTTACGTCTTCTTCAGTTAACTAATTTCATGGAATTACGCTTTAATTAGTGGCGTTACACACATAAAAGTTAATATTGCTGCCCTTTCCATTGCGACTTAAATTCTGAGGGCATGAACACTTTCTTAATTTAAACAATAGGACTTATTCGACGCATTGCTGTTTAGATCTTGCTTTTTGCTTGCGTAACTTACTTGCGTCTTGTGGCATCTATAAGATTGCTGACCCAAACTGCTTGCACGACAATTTCCTGCTGTTGCAGCAATGTCTCGTGTCGACGACCCGCCTGCTGTGTTGTGACTACCTCCAACTCCGCTTGGCCACTTCCGTAACCGGACCATCTACTCGAACGACGTCTTCTGTGGGATACTGGATAGTGGATGTGGATCAACTATTGCCGTTTAATCTAACCATAACTATTCCCAAGCCGTGTCGCCTGTTTGACGCAGGGCTGACCAGAGGACAGAAACCAGAACTGACGTAATAAACATACATAGGACGAAATATTCAGTGATCTTACGATCCACTTGCACGCCCTCGTGCTAGTGCATCTCACAGCCTGACAGCCACAATTTTACTCCTTCTTGTAGTGACCCCGCCAGCTGATTGATAAGAGCCGACAGGGTGAACTTTTCCTGGAGCCGTGGATACGTAAGGGCCGACCATAGAAGATGGACCATTGTTCTGATATGAATATTCGTCATAGGTCCCTATTGCAACACCTCACCGGCTATTTTTCTCAGTACATTCAGATAATAACAGTGGAATGGCTGAGGAAGCTAGAATAAATTACGGTAAACGGCATTTACCTATTTATTCACATGAGAAATAACTGGTGAAATAGGTGATTATTTACAATGTTGCATTGGCTTTGAAACAAAACTTTATAGATAGGACCAAGGACTAGGCAAACATGTAACTTATGGGCGCCTCGCAGCCCAAACTAAATGGACTATCGATAATCTCCCTGAAGACTATACCCAAATGACTCTGACCAAATGATTGTATATCTGAACGTCCACACCCAGCTATCGCAGCAGAGCCCACCATAGTAGCAGACGCCAGGCATCATCTTCTTCTCTGCAACCGCCACCCCGGCGGCGCCGACGCCTCCCGGCGCCCTCGGCATCGATATGGTACGTTGAAAGACTTTCGTAGAGAGACCGACAGACCCCTGCGCCCAGGGTTTAAATAGATACTCCCTCTTCCTATCATCACTGTGTGGAGAGGGCAATACTCCTCGCTAACCTGATGTATGAAGTCATTTTACCAGCTTGCTGTAATGACAGGCGCTTGGCAACTGGCTTGCTGATATGCGTGCTACTTCTCAGGTCATAGCTTTATTGCTTATATTTTTTATGCTCGCCCAACCTGGATACTGACTTGAGAAATATGGTTTTAGCAAGTGATCTACCTGGTTCACGACAAAACCAAACGTTGATAGTATTTTTCTGTTTATTTTTGGCTATACATATCCAAAGTTCCATCGAAATCGGTTAAAAAATGAGGGCTTGTATAAAAATTAAAGGGTAGAAGGGGTGGTTTCTCAATGAATTTCATATGGGACCACTTTGGAGGGATACCCTATCCACTATAAAACTTTCATTTAAATCGGTTCAAAATTGGCGATGATATCGCTGAACATACATAAAAAAATCAGACGAATTAAGAACATCCTTCTTTTTTGAAGTCGATTAAAAATGTAAGACATGCTGGTTGTCTACACCAGTGGTCCGCCGCAACCTTTTCCTTCTCGCAGCTGCACACCCTACGGTTTCCATAAATCTCGCTGCACACTTGGGTGGTTGAGAAAAAAAATAAAAAATATCCTCACTGCACGAAATTTTTTTCGTGTATACCTCCCTAACACAAATAAAAAAAAATATAGCCAAAAACAGCGGTTGGTGCATGAAATTAATAATACGGCAATTTTATATTGGTATTAAATTATATAATCGTACTCATACCTTCAATGTGACACTTGTGCCTGCTTAAATGGACACAGGTGGCTGATTTGTGGAGAAATCGTCGACAATGCAAGCCTCATTTTTTATCGACGGATTTGATTCTTTCCCTCTTGGAGGTTTTAATCCCAGTGAAAGTCGAGAAGCCCAATTCACATAAATATGTAGTTGGAAATGGCAGTAACACATTAACTGCCATGTCAGAGATAGCGGGATATTCATTCCTTATTGTTAGCCAAAATGTATCTAAAGGAACTTCGAGAAGCTTTAATTTCAAAGTTCTGTCAGCTTTTAAATCTGTGAGGTCCTCTTGAATATTAATTGAAAGATGTTCCGAATTCGCAACAAATGGATCACGAACCCAGTCGAAATCTTCAGCACTCTCTCCAAACTACTTTTTGAATATATGCTGCAGGACTTCTAAATGTTCTTTAATTAAGTACATCACCATTTTATTACAGTCATCAAGTGACCGTACAGTCGGGAACATCTCACACGACCCATTTTCAATCCTCTGTAGCCACAATTATTCTCAAATGCTTTAATCTTATCCATAGTAATAAGAATATTTTTGTTCCTACCTTTCATTTTGATGTTCAGCTCATTCAAATGTACGAAAATGTAAGAAAGGTATGCCAACTTACATACCCATTCGCCATCTGTGAATAATTCCGCGTACTTATGTCTTTCAACAGTCAAAAATGCCTGGACCTCTTCTCTAGGTTCAAATATTTGCGTTAGCACCTCTCCTCGTGACAGCCAGTGTACTTCTGTATGTAGCAGAAGTGTAGAGTGTTCTAAACACATTTCCTGACGTAAATCGGAAAATAGTCTCGAATTTAGGGGCCGCGATTTTATGAAGTACACGACTTTTACTACTTCGTCCAGCACATCTTTCAGAGAAAGTGGCAAATACTTAGCAGCAACGGCTTCGCGGTGAATGAGACAATAATCGCATCGTAAGTTCGGATTCACTTCGCGTACTTTAGCTGCAAATCTTTTCACTTGGCCTGTCATAGCAGCCACTCCGTCTGTACAAACACTAACGCAATCCTTCCATGTTAATTCATTAAGGAGAAAATATTCATCAGTCAAACGAAATATTTCTTCACCGGTAGTATGCTCTGGAAATTCTTTGCCAAAGAAGAAATTACTTACAATTACATATCCATCGATGTAGTGAATGTAAGCCAGAAGTTGTGCATGGCGACTAATATCTGTGGACTCGTCAATCTGAAGCGAGTACTTCTGACTGTTTTTGATTTTCTCATTCATAATGTATTCAATATCACGAGACATGTCAATAACTCGGCAACTGATTGTGTCAGCGGAAAGAGGAATTTTTGAAATTTCACTAGCTGATTCTAAACCCAGAACTATTCTCACCATCTCTTTACAAACAGGCTTTAACAGCGTTTCACCTATTGTATGTGGTTTCTTAGCCTTTAAGATAAGTTCGGCTGCCTTATAACTAGCTTCCTATACTTTTTCCGGAACACGTACTGTAGCGGTCATGAAAGTCCTTTGTTTTTTCTAATTTTCCAACAAGCTACGAAAATAATTGAGCTCTTTGTTTGACAGAGAAGAATGTTTTGTTGACAAATGTTGTTTCAATTTACTGGGAACCATTGCAGCGTTGCTGAGTTTTTCACCACAAACGATACATTCAGGGATTGAGCACGTTTTTTCACCACACCAAGGATAAGAAATTATCACTATATTTCTTCTGCATTAAATTTTGTTTCTATCTTTCTGCCTCAACGCTTTCATCAGTTGCACTCATAGATGAAACACTCCGTTCATCTTGAAGAAATAAAATAGTCTGCTAATTGTAATAGAAAATATCAAGACGAACTACTAACGCAGTTTTCGGACCACCTCAGAGCACAGTTATGATGGAACTGAAGTAATTGGAAAGGTGGGTTTGCACGCTCAAGCCATTTGCACAGACTGGCTAGCGCAAGCCAATTTGTGCAAATGAACTGAATGAAATGTTGCCGTTCACACGTTCGGTTTGGCTTGCACAATTATGAAGTGAGGAACCCTCAAATTGTAGTTTGCTGTATTCAAAATGAAAAATTTGGACGAAGAATGAATTCTTGTAAAGGCTGTGGTTTTTATTATACATATAAAAGATCAAACTGAAGGCAAATGATAGGACTTGGTTGCTAAAAAGTGATTTTTTTCAAACCAGTAACTGAATTACGCAGTGAGCCTGACGATTTTCGCATCTATTTGCGTATGGAAAAAGCTACATACTAGCATTTGACAAATTTAATCACGCCAATAATTCAAGAGCAGATACTGCTTGCATTTTTTTCTACCAAAATGTTATGCCCATGAGATTTAGCATTGTGGTCACTGTATTCTTTATTCTCAACCAGGGTTGGCGTGATTAAATCATTCTGATTAAAATAACGATTTTAATCATGATTTAATTCAAATGAATTTTTCAATAAAAATCAGTGATTTCATCAAATTGTCATTTAGTGGACCAACCAAAGCAAAAATCTAATCAATGTCTGAATTGTAATACTCAAAAAGAAATGCTAATTTTTCTAGTTTTCTGTCCCCAACCTATTTTATAAAATAAACTGGACGGTCAGAATGTGGAAAATATTCTTTTCACCGACACTGATAATGCTATGGCTCCAACTAGTTGCCTGAAAATTGGATATAAATTGATTTGACCCGCTTTATTAAAATGTGGTTCTGCGACTCCCACCACTCCAGGGCTGTCATTTTTTTAAAACTTCTTCAGTAAACACCGGACGCGTATATCGTATTTTTGTAGGTCGGTATACAGGTGCATCTAACCGCTTTCGAGCGCAATGAAATTCCGGTCTTCGGTGCGATCCTAAAAATTAGGTTACCGGTAATAGGGCCCCGTCGAAAAAATCTGGTAATCCATCGCAGCCCCCGTTTTTTAGACCGGCGTAATGCGGTATTTCTGTCCGCAATGGGGTAGGGGGGCCCCCTCCCACCGCACCCGCCTGCCCAGATTAACACAAATGTGTCTTTCAGAAGATGCTATTAATAAATGGCTCTGACCAAACAGTGCACAAGAGTTGAGTTCCAGTAGCCATCGATACTGATGGCACATGAAATCAGGTGAGTGTGATGAGCACTGAGGTGTAAAGACATGCTGTCTGTCCTCTGCCCATCATGTAACACCTCAGTCTGGACGTGGGATGTGCAGTCCCTTTCCTCCAGTTACTTGTATGTATGTGGTGACGATGGAATTGTGGTGTATGCATAGACATGTGTGTGTGTGGGTGTGTGCCTATGCGGTTGTATGTCTGATTATGGTGATAGGAGTTTACTCGATCTCGAGATTTCACCATCAGTGGCCATCTATGATTTGTTGGTAGATGTAATCAGTTGGGTGTGATGAGCACCGGGGTTTGTGGCAAAGACATGCCAAATTTCGCACGTCCCTGTAACTATTCAGTCCCGACCTAGGTTGTTGAGTCCTTTTCCTACAGTTTCATGTATGTGTGTGGTGATGTATGGTATTGTGTGTATGCATGGACATGTGAGTGTGCGTATGTGTGTCTTTGAGATTTCTCAATGACTGGCTATGTATGTGTTGATGATACATGTAATCAATTGGGTGTGATGAATAATCCGTATAGGATAAGTACTGAGTTGTATGGCGAAAACATGTCATCCTCTGCACACACATTAACACGTCTGTCTGTTAATTTTGGTCAGTCATGGGGGTTCTGTCCCACTTTTTCGTTGCCATGAATTGGCTAGTTGTTGTGTCGAGCTCGCTGTAGGCATGTAAATTTACATGTGTGTGCGTCTCTCTCTGCGTATGTATTCGTAAATATGTTGATACCTTCCTGTAACTCGTTTGTCTGGATGTATGATGTGCTGATCCTAGACTTATGTTTGTGTGAGGTGACGTATGGATTTGTGGATGATACCTAGTATGAATATGCTAGTTATGATATCTGTCTGATGACCAAGTATCTAGTGTTACTCATGATACCTGGGTCACTTTTTACTGTATGGCATACAAGGCTTAGGTGTGGGATAGACGTGGTGGTGCTGATGTGAACAATTTTGTACCTAGGATACATGCTACTGGAGGCAGTGGCGTAGCTAGGGGAGGGGGCGGTGGGGGCGGTCCGCCCCGGGTGCCACCGTTTGGGGGTGACACCCGCATTCCGAAGAAAGCAATCGAAGATTTTTTTTATATATAGACTTCTTTTATACTTTGGTGTCGAAACTCATCTACAGTGCACTTGAAACCCCCCCCCCCACCCTTCCCTGCTATGAAAGGAAATACACAGAAAAGATTAAGAAACAAAAATTTTATTGTTAAATTCACTGTTTGAATAATAACTTTAGGTGCATAGGTTGTTGTCCAAATTTGTTCAACACCTTGTCAATAAATTCAGTATCCTTAGTTAATAAGTATTTTATATAATGAATATAAAAAACAGATGCACCTCCCTTAAAGTAATCCTGCCGGCGCCCATGTATTTATTTATATATATATATATATATATATATATATATATATATATATATATATATATATATATATATATACCAAGTCTACCAAGTCTACGTCGCAATACGCGTACTCTACGCTTCCATTTCCAATGTCCGCTCATCAATTAGGCTCAGACATTTTACGCTTGGCATGAAAATCATTTTATTTAAGTTGTTTTGCTTATTTAGAATTCCATTAGCTCTCCAGCTATGATTCAAAAGTGCCTTGAAGTATTTTCGATTAATTTTTTAATTTATCATCTGTATAAATTGAGTATATTTCACGTTATCCGATTTACACTCTCTGTGCCTACCTATTGTCGACAGTGCACCTATACTCGACATGAAATGATATCATGTTCGAATTTAGGCAAATAAGATGTTTCAGTAAACTGTGCATTAAACTAGCAATACTGTTAGGTTTCAAGTCAATCCGAATGGGTCCAAGAGTTCGTTGATGGTATCGTCTGTCGTTGGTAATCAGTTTTTGTTGAGCATGTGTTTAAAACAGTCGGAACCGCTTATCGTGCTGGCGAAATCGTAATATTAGTAAGCATTTACTTCATGTAACTTTTCTTAGATTTCTACTGATAGAGAATATGCAAATATGATCGCGTTGAAATAAATAAGCTTATGATTCTCTAAGAATTTTCCATAATAAATTTAGAGAAGAAGAAAATTTCTATTATTGGTAACATTTCTGTCGATTACAGGTAACTAAATTCTTACGTGTTCCTTAAATCGACAGGGATGTCGAACTTCTGTTCCTGAACAAAAAATTGAGCTTTAATCTTAAACTGAACGAACATTCTAGCTGTGGACAACATTTTATTTATACTCTACAGAGCGGTGCTAGAAATCAAAAGTTTACACGTGGAGACGGTCTTCAGTACATACAATGTAATATTTAGGAGTCTGTAGTAAAATATTTGTTAAATACTTCATGTAAAGACGGTAGATATCGTAAAGGCATATTCTTATATTACCTGACCCGTTGTTTTTTATTGCATTGTTTTTATATTTTATTTATTCTTCTATTTTTATGAAGGAATTAATGTTGAGTTACTTCTTTGGCTATACAGTATCCCCCTTGGTCTCACGACTTGTGGGTCCTGGAGCCTGGGTTTACACCTATAGAATCCAGGGTAGAGCTAAAAAAAAAATGTCGCCCATCTAGCCTAGGTGCGGGCCCACCCTAGTTGGCGCGAGGCCCCCTAGAAGGCGCGAGGCCCGTACCATTTGCTACCTCCTGCTATGGGGTTAATCCGGTACTGATAGGATACCATCTGAGTCTGGAATTGCTTCTACTTAGATCAAGCCACTTCTGTTAACTTTCCTCTCGATATCCCTTGCTCCTGCAAATACCAGGGTTATGAAGTCATTAAAAAAAAGCCTATGTTAACGTTTCAGTAACAAATGATTGGGTATCTTTCGACTTTTTTAAATTTATAGCGGAATCTTATGGTCGCCCTATAGTTACACGGGCGCAAATTAAAATCTCAACACGCACAAAGGAATGGTAGAATTTTAGGAAACTTTGAAGATATATCCAGGGCCATACCCAGAAGAAATGGAACGGGCTAAGTATATTTTAGACACAGTTTTCGGTGAGAAATGCGCCCTACTTGGGCATAAATAAATTCGTGAACCCTTGCTGGCATTCAATCAATAAGAGTTCGGATGTCTTCTTGGGGTATGTCTCACTACACCTGCATGTCTTTTGCAGTCAGATGTTGCACAGTTTATGATGGGTGACCATGTTATCTAATGTGTCTACTCCTTGTATCCCATACATGCTCTATTGGGGACAAATCTGGGGACCGTGCTGTCCAAATTGTGATCGAAATTCCTTGCAAGGCTTGTGTGACGATGGCAGCAGTATGAGGACGGGCATTATCTTGTTGGAAGATGCGATTTGGATTTTGTCACAGACAGAATCGAGACTCGTCTCTAAACACAAATGTACGCCATTCACGTGTCCATTTGGGTTTTGCATTACACCGGCTTAGACAATGCTGGCAATGAAGCCAGATTAATGGAATACATTGCATACGGGTCAGAGGGTGTAACCAAGCTTCTAGCAATTGGTTTACAGTCGTCTGGTGGTGACTCTCTCTGTAACCACTGCTTGCATCTGGCCTGTATTCGCCCATCTCCCAGCAACAGCCACCCACATAATTTGGTGGTCTTCACGTGATGTTGTTCATCTTTATGGACCTGTGCCTGCTCTAGGAGTATTAGGGGTTTCTTTCATCACTGGGTAACAAGTCTGTATACTGACATTGCACTCATTCCTTCGGAAGATTTCACGATATGATGCACCCTTTCAAAACACGTCAGTTCTCCGACATCTGTCACTACTGTTGTCAGGTCCGGTTTGTTAAAAATCGGGACAGAAGGACAAAAAAATCGGGATTTAGCGTTACAAATCGAAAGAACCAAAATAAAATAGGATTTTATATAGTTCATATTAATTTTTTACAATTGAGATAATCCTGGGGTAATTTATACAGGTATCTGCGCATCATATGATACCAACTTATGAATCTTACTACTAAACATCTTAATAATGGTCAGACTTGTTAACTACGACATCATGGAAATTCGTGTATTTTGAAGCTGAATTTTAAGTATTTATTTATGCTGTAAATTAGTATAAAGTATTTATTTTTATTAAAATTTTATGTTTGATTTCGTTTCTTTTAAACCTAGTTATAGAATTCACTATATGACAAATTGAAGTTTGTTTTGATTTGCATCTCTGCGTTAACATGCTCCAGTGATAATTGGTTTCGTCTGAGACCAAATTATATTGGCCTGGGAATATATACTTTCAGTTAACGCATTTGAAACTGGTATTGATGCCATTAAAGTAGATATTTTTTGCTGATTGACAAGCTCTTGAATTGGAAATATATTATGCCATTTCTGTAGCAGAATTAAGTCTTTGTTCAGCACTGCTGCCTTCACTATGTCTTTAAAGTTACACACTTCTTTATAAAGTTCATCCATTTCTAAAAACGTGTTAATTTTTTGTTTTTCAATTATACTAACTATTGACACTTAAACAAAAGTCATCTTGAAGAAAAAGTGGCTTGAAAAGTCGAATTTGCTTTCATTGAATTCACACTTGGTCTGTGCGTAATATAAAACATTTCTGTACCACGAACAACAATATTTTTTTTTTTTTTTTTTTTGAAATTACCGCACCTGAAGCCTAAAAAGTCAGCTTCAGTCCTCTGTCTAAATTTGTTAGTGAATCTGACCATTATATCGCAACCTTCGAAATATAGCAATGTGTCGTTTTCAAGGTTCAGTACGGTATCTTGTAGCACCTTCAGTGCATTTTGGAAGAAAACCAGGTAAAGTTCTGTTTCCTCAGAATTATCAAAAGAATATCCAGAGCGCAGTTGGTCATTCGTTTTCTGCAACAGATATAAAGTACGTAATCGTTTAGGATGTTGAATGATTTCGTGGCACGTTTAACAGCGTGGAGAAGTGATATCCACTACATTTAGCGATCTGGTGGCTCAGTTGTTTAAAGGCGCGCGACTGGGTAACGGGAAGTGCTCCGTTCTCACTGACCTGGTAAAGCTTTTCTTTGTTCATGTGAAGCACATAAGGACGCTCGTGGTACGAATTCCACATAAAACTGTTGGTACTCTACACCCGGATTAGATTAGGATAGCGACAGTAGAAGCGCATGTGCAGTAATTTGAAACTCTGTAAACCGGTGGCCGAACTATCCTTCGAGGACTCCTGTCAACATTGCTAGACGCCCTTCCTTTACATAACGCAGGACTGGTGTGAATTCAGATTCATTCGTTTCTTAAAAGTCTTTTAAAGCTTGAACTCGTTTTGCACAGTATGAGAAATGACTATTCAGCTTCAGTCAAATTCTCTCTGTCAAATTTACTCAAACTCATAGCATACTTCACACTGTTATGCAAAATGTGTGCAGGACATCACGCTGATATAATTTGGTGATCATTTTCGTGCAGTACCTGGTAAACTTAGTGTTCTTTTCGATTCACTCAGTATTTTTGCTAGAAAAGAACGAGGTTATAACATATTTTAATTTAAATATAGACTGTAAAGATTTTGTATATTGAAAATAATAATTTCGTGTTATCTCAAAATTATTGTCACAGAGTATCTTATTATGAAACTCGCAGTGACCCTATATCGTATTTACTAACTGGAAAAGGAGACCTAAAGATTAACATGAAATTCTAACCACGGAGCTTCGTAGAATCTTCGCATTAACAGATAAAAGCTTTGCCAAAGTTATGCTAAATATTAATTTTAAGGCCCACAAAAATTACAGTTGAAGACGGGATTTGAACCGGGGCCTTCAGTACCCAAATCGCAAGCAGTAACCATTTGAGTCGCCAGTCCGAATATAGGTGTAATGAAAAAAAAAGTTTTCAAACATGTTAAAAGGAACATACTCTTTTTCTACACCATCTATTTTTGCTATCCAGAAACACGAACTCAACTTTGTGTGTTTGAATATGTATTTTTCAGTACTTCTAGATTAGTGTGGCGTCTGGTTACGGTGTGAGATTCGGCTGTGGGAGGTCCCCGTTACAAATGCGGATCTTGTCTGCAATTTTTGTAGGTCTTGAAATTGATCTTCAACTCTGGAAAAGCTTTGATTTTTTAATATGAAGATGTTAGGACTCTTCCTACATTTCACAAACATCAGATGAACATGGAAAAGAGGTTGATGAAAAAAAGACTAACTATAACATGAAAACAGCATTTGGTCGTAAGGGAAGGGAAATTTCTGAACGCTCTCTATGCACTTCTCCACATCCAGCAAATCGACACTTGTCCGCACCGTCAAAACATAAACCAATCCAGTGCGGCCGGGTGTCGGCCGAGTGCCGGACGACACGCCATGTCGTTTGGATAAACTTCTATCGACTGAGCGCCAATGCGGAACAGTATCGGGCAAGTTAGGCTGCAGAGGAGTTAAAATTCATGTAAAACCACTTTCGATCACCGGTGAGCTATACGTGACTAAAATATTGCCATGTTGACTATTGAACATGAAGTAACTCAGATTGTTAATTTGAAGATGTGATTTACGAATTTGCAGCTATTAATGCTAGAAAGAGGAAATTGTGAAAGCAATTGTTTTTAGTTTATTTGTGTATGTCTTAAATCTTTTAAATATTACGATATTAGTCACTATTATTTTTGAATAAAAATAAATGTTTATTTAATTGTGTTTTTTTTAATATCATATTTTTCACTTACAAGATATTATATTTTACTTAACTTTGAACTTAAGTTTTCTAGGGGTGACACCATCCAAATCCGCCCCGGGTGTCACCCAAGCTAGCTACGCCACTGACTGGAGGGTAGTGAGGTCTGTAGTGTGAGATAAATGAGACGATGTTGATGTGAAGAGTTTGGTACCTGAAACACATGTTACTGATGATTTCTTGGTCTGTCATGAACCATGGGGGTTCTACGCCACTTTTTCGTTGTCATAATTGGGCTGGTTGTTGTGTGGAGCTCATTGTAGGCATGGAAATGTGCGTGTGTGTGCGACTCTCTCTGTGTCCTTTATGCGTAAATATGGTGATACATTACTTAAACTCGTCTATCTGGATGTATGATTTGCTGTTCCTCCACTTATGTTTCTTTGTGCTTGTGTGTGGAGACGTATGGATTTGAGTATGAATATGAGGGATTCTGGTATCTGCTGATAGTCAAGTGGCTATTGCAGCTCATGGTACCTGCGTCAGATGTTACTAAATTACAGAAAGGGTTACGATGTGGGAGAGACGTGTTGATGGTAAATATAATCAATTGGGTGTGATGAACACTATTTATGGTATAAACACTTAGGTGTATGATGAAAACATGCCATCTTTTGCACCTCTTCTATCTCGCCAGGCTGATGATATGTAAGGAAAGTTCTGTTTTTCAATCAGTCATGAGACAAGACAGTACTACACCACTTTTTTGTTTCCATGATTGGTGCCGGTAGTTGTGATGAACTCTCTGTAGACTTGGACATGTGTATCTGCATCTCTCTTTGTGCATGTAAGCGTAAGTATGATGATACCTTACTTTAACTCGTCTGTCTAATGATTTTTGTAACGATAGTTCTGTTCAGTTAATCAGTGGTAACGACAATTCTGCCCCACTTCAACGTTTCCATGATAGATAGATAGATAGATAGATATGTTCACTTTGATCCCATGTGAGAATAATCTCGGGGATGTGGAACAGTACATACACTTATTTGTAATGTCAATATTACTATATAATTGATAATGTTATTATATATTGACAACAAGTTAGCTACAACCCATAAGTATAACCAATATCTCCTGTTATCTACAAATACAATCCCGAGTTAATTAATACTTATTATGTGGAACAGTGTATACACTTGTTACCAGCATCTAATAATCAGTTATTTTCTTACAACCACTAACCATGATAAGTTTCACTGTAATTTGCGACTACATGTTATATCATGTTAGTTGCTATTTATGTAGAACAGTACACATACTTATTAACAATATCAATTATATTACCAACAACTCATAAGCAGTCAATTACTTAACAACCTGTTAGTATGATAATTTTTCACAGCAGTTTTTGAATGAATGCTATCCCATGTTAGTTACTATATATGAGTGGAATTTTGTAAACGCAATAATTACTTAAATTGTCAAAAGTTTCAACAGAAAGAAAAACCATATATCATTTTAGTAATTGTGGACAACTTTGTCACCTTCCCCTTCCATACACCATATATACTAATTTATCAGTCATTCTTAGTTACCAAATTCCAAGAAGAAAATTCTTTCACAGAGTAAGATGGGTTCTGAAGCAGAAACTCTTTCAGTTTGGACTTAAAGTAGTTGGGTTTTTGTAGGTAACATTTAATTTCTGTTGGTAAGACATTGAATAAGGAAGCTCCAGTATATGTTAACCCTCTCTGTACAATTGACAGTGATTTGTAATCCTTGTGAATATTATATTTATTCCTAGTATTATGGCTATGTATGTCAGCATTAAGATTGAAGTGTTCAGGATTTTCCACTACAAATGATAATACAGAGTATACATACTGTGCTGGCATGGTTAGAACACCCAGGTTTTTAAACAGATTTCTGCACGACGTCCATGGGTTTTCTCCACAAATAGTTCTTATAGCACGCTTTTGTAATTTAAATACCCTTTGTGCTTGTGACGAGTTTCCCCAAAATGAGATGCCATAAGTGAGCAGGGAATGAAAATATGCAAAATATACTAACTTTCTGGTTTCTATATTAGCTATTCTAGATATTACCCTCAGTGAGAATGTTGCAGAATTCAGTTTTTTAAGAAGTTGTTGAATATGTTGTTTCCAGTTCAATTTGTTATCTATATATACACCCAGGAATCTTGTGAAACTGCTTTCCTTGATTGTTTTCCCTTCTGATATCACATTATAGCTGTCCTTTGTTTTATTTTTTGTAACAAACTGAAGTAACTGTGTCTTTTCTACATTAAGTATTAGTTTGTTGGCATTAAACCACCTATTAATTTTCTTTATAACATCATTTGCTATGTTTTCGAGGTTTTGTGCTGATGGATCTTTCAACGATATGCTAGTATCATCTGCAAAGAGCACTATGTGTTCATTATCATCTAGTATATGTGGAAGATCATTTATATAGATTAAGAACAGCAGAGGGCCAAGAATTGAACCCTGAGGCACACCACATTTAACTATACCCCATTCTGAGTTTATAACATCTCCTGTATTAGCATCTTTCAGTGATACACATTGCTTTCTATTTTCCAGGTATGATTTAAACCAAAGTCCTGGCTTACCACTAACTCCATAGTGATCTAATTTACCTAGTAGAATATCATGATCAACACAGTTAAAAGCCTTAGCAAGATCACAGAATATACCTAGGGAATTTAGTTTTTTATGCATTGATTCCAGTATGTTGTTTACAAAAGCAAAAATTGCTGAATCTGTTGAAACGCCTTGTCTAAAACCAAACTGTACTTTACTGAGTAGGTCATTCTTTTGTAGATGTGCATACACCCTTCTGTACATTGCTTTGCTTGCTGTTAGTTCTGTCGACCTCTCTGTATGCATGTACGAGCGTGTGCGTGTGTCATTCCTCTGTGGATTTGAGTCTAAAATATATGGTTATAGAATTGTGCTCACCATCAACGTGTGATTCTAACCATTGCTTCAGGGCTTAGGCAATCTCCCATTTCACTGTGCACTTTACAGTTTACTGCCGTTTGTGTTGGCATACGAATTGTGTTTCTCACGTTTTTCACTACATGTACTTCGGGATAAAAATCATTTAACAGAGAGGATGATGAGGGGGTGTACCAGAGAAGCGAAGGACTTGGATACAAACCCACAGTCAGACCATTGCTTGTATGTAGTGATATATAGTGTATTTTTTGTACATCAAATGCAAGGTGCAAAAGATGGCAGCTAGATTTACTAGTGGAAAATATTCAACAAGTGAAATAATAAAGAATCTGGGCTGGATGTCATTAGAAGTTAGGAAGGGTGTCGGGGGCTGTATGTGGCGTATAACGCTGTCAGAATGGATATCGGTGGAATAATTCTGAGTTTTGTATGGAGCCTAAGTTGACCATGACCACAATCTGGCACTAGACTTTAGGTGATGAGGCCTGAGTGGATAAAATATCCAAACACCCACTTTCATATACGAATGACCTAACAATTTACGACAATTCAAGTTTGGGTGCTATCTTCGGCGTAATAGAACTAGTATCTGCACCTATGGTGACGTTTTGGATACTTGTCGAAGTATGGAGATCTTCTATGAAAATATGGGTTATGATGTTTATTAGATGACTATGAAACTATCGTTTAGCTAAGAGCATTATGGTATCTTTATCGTGGTGAGTTGAACAAAGCGCGCAATTGCAAACAAATGTTATACTTGGTCCTGAATCCGAAGGTTGGCGTCAGATGGGAACATTTAAACAGAATGGAGAGCTCTCCGGGGTCCTGATTGGTTGGAAAATAATTTCCTGGAAAAAGGGAGAATTTTATTGGTAAACTGCAGTAGAACCCCCTAAGCGAACATTTTGGTACCTGAAATCCCTGCTGCTGATTAGGAGAAGACTGCGAATTTTGAATTATTGGTTACTTTTACGCATGAACAAAAGGTAACCCTGTCAGTAACTGGTGTAAATCAGGGGTTGGATTGGGAAATAAAAGACTATCAGTAAGAGCCGGCACTGGATTTCTTCCATAAGGGAGTGAGGAAATTTTCTATATCTCCACCTTGGTCACAGGCGATGGTCTCAGGCATATTCTGTGCTTAGCACTGACTTAGCGTGACTCGATTTTTATTACATAGGACTGGCGTACTTCGATTCCACAGGGGTGAAATTAGTAAGATTAACAGACGGTGTTTCGTTTCTGGAACATATGTGCTGTGCTGTAAAATATAGTTAAAGGTGGGGAAGTACATGCCACAGCGTTTTTCTCTCTGTTCCTAGTGATTTACTGATGAAAACTTTATGCTTAGGAAGGATGACGGGTTTATGAAATTTCATAAAGTGCAAGACATTAAATGGATTGATTGAAATCAGGAGAGGTCTATGAACAAAGGAGACAACACACAAAACTCACATTAATCTGGATTGCTGTTGTGTAGTGTCGCAAGGGATTGATTGAATTTTTAGAGAAAGTTCAATAAGGGCCATCAACTTGTGATTGCTTACCACAGTTCTTACGAAAGCATAACAGAATTGATACATAGATTGGTCTCGGTAGAGAGACGACATATGTTTGAACTTGCTAGAAAAAATTAAGAGTGTGATGAAATATTTTATACCAATGACAGCAGATATGAGATTAGAGAAATAAGGTGTCATACTGATGCTTATATGAATTCATTCTTCCCTCGTTCCATTTCATGAGTTTTGCCATGGTCAAATTGGAAACTTTGATTTTTCTAGTCTTGGTGTGGGAAAGGTTTTGTTAATCATGTCACAAGTATTTTCTTGTGGGGCTCTTGTCCCAAGACTGAGTCTGTAGGGTTGAGAAAAAGGTTTGAAAAAATTACATGCTGATTGGTTGGATATCAGTGGAGAGATTAACATGTAATCACTTCAGAAATGTCTGTAGGGAAAGAAACTGGATTTCACATCTGCAACTATGCATTAGGCAATGATATTCATGTGAATCTAATTTAGTGGGCATATTTCAGATAAAATGGGAAGGGAAGTTAATTCCATAGCAAAAGGATAGAGATACACAAAGTTCATCGAGGTTGTAGACACATATATTAGGAAATCACTTATTTCAGCTTAAAACATTAGTTGGATTCTCGCTTTGTTTCATTGCACATAATTTAATAAATATTAAAATAATGGGGGTGTGACAGAAATTCGCGAGTTATCATTAACGCTGTTAACTATTAATTATATTGGAATCCCACTGTACGCTTATTTATATTCTTTATTTCCTTTTGTTATTAGGGCTTGGAATAATTCACAGAGTTATTTTTTGTGCAAAGTACCCTCTGCCAATTTCGAATATCAGAACTGCATGGTATAGATGCGAATTTGAGCTATGCCAGGTCATTCCATGGTTTATTATCACGTTTTAAACGTAAAAGTTACGCTTTCACATGGTCTATATCTTATTTTTTAACTAAATACAAAGACACAAGCAGTTTTTCTGTTCACCCAGAACAAAAACAAAATTTTCGATTTTAGTTTTGAATACACCTAATTCTGGCGAGGGATTAGACTACCATAAATGATTCTTAAATTTGTACTACGAAAGCTGACATATAATAATTATCCTCATCGTAATAATTTCTTCTTGAACCGAAGTGAATGCTGAAATATTTCTGTGTATCCTGCTGGGGTGGTTTCGCAGTGCAATGGGCATATGGCGAAACCCGCATTCCTTGTCGATAGCTGGACACCTGAACAAATACACACGAAATTCGCTGCAAGCCTGAGACTCTGTACAAAATTCTGCAATCACACGAACGGTGTGTTGGACGCCCTACTTTCTTTGTCCGCCAGCCAGACACCCAGCTATGCTTTCATAATGGTGGATGAATAATTTGCTTCATTGGCAAACACACACCAGCCAAGCTGTTTCGCTCTTAATGGAGCCATTTCGTAACCTGCATTTTCCTGTCGGACTCCCGGGCAAACACGCGAGTGGCTTCGCTAACATCGAGGGATGCCGAAATATTTTACGCATATGAAGCATGCCGTGCCATCTATCGGTGAACACGCCCTCTAGATGCTGCTACCTGGTGACAATTAAGCGACAGGCAAGTGCCCGGCTCAAATATTTATATCGCATACCGAGAGCATGTTTTCGCAACGTCTAATGGAGAGCATACCAGAGCGCGCATTCCAGAACAGAAATAGCCCTTGCCTCACGGGTTTGGTTTTCCCCACTAGCTGTCTCTCTCTTGGGGGAGTGGAATGTCTGCGCCCAAAGAAATTAAGCCCTTGGCAGATGTTGCCATCTCGCGGCTGGTCAAGGAACTAACGTATGGCAAAACCCGATCGGTGTTCCTCCCTAGCGGCCACCAAATGAACTAACGATCACCATCTTGTGACGTCATACGACCCTGAACGCTGATTGGGCCATTTGAATTTCACACCCTGCAAAGAATTTAAAACTGTGACGTCACGCGGACGAGTGGTGTCTCTTTGAGGTTGCACAAAGAGCTTATTAGGCTTACTCTCTTCCTCTTCTTCTGTCACCCTGAATTCAGTTTGAGTTGGGTCTAATAAATACGCCAAAAAGTGGCTGGGCGGCATAGCTTTGTTGTATCTCTTTTTTAAACTTAGATATATGGCTAAAGCTAGTTTTGTCAAATTTGGCTTCAAGTCTTGTCCATGGCTTTACTGCATCTGGCAGAGGCCCATTACTTTTTTGTAGGATATCCATTGCGGTTGATACTGTTTCAGTATCTCAGAAATTATTCAGCAGATCTTTTTACTATCATGTTTCCGACTTTTTAATGAGTTACAATTTTTATTATATTTCGGTTCTCTTCACAAATCTTTATTAACTTTTACCACTCAGTGTTGCAATGAACGTCTTGTGGTAACACAAAAGCTTTTGCACCTTCTTTTTTATTTAAACAATTTGAACCATGACTGTCTCTGAAATGTTTGCACAACATGATCCTTTGTGTAGGACATTTCCACTACCAAATCCTTTGATAGTAAATTCAGAAAATGGGCTGAACATCCATATGTTATAGTATTTTCATTTTTAATGTCTCTTCTCATGTTAGCCATACTGGAAGCGTTATCTGTTACGAAATTTGTTAACCCTACTATTAAACTTAGATTGAAGATGCTCTATTAAGGCCATAGCAACTTTAGTGAGATATTCAGACGTATGTAGCTTTCCGGATGTGTGTATAGTGTCAAATAGAAATACTTCGTTATAATTCGTATAAATAGGTTTTTTCGGCGTCAGCTGACAAAACAAAGAGAGAGGAATGCCCTTTTCTCAGAATAGTTGAATTATGGTGTTTTTTTAAAAACGTGAAAAATCATGATTAATTTTATTTAAAAAAAATATATTTTTTATGAAAACTTCGCGATTCTATTTCCAACTCTGCTGTCAACTATCCACCAACACGGAAACGACTTGTATTGTTTAATAAATTCAATAAGAAATTATTTCTCTTTGGACTTTTGAATAATACAATAAAGAAACTAAACGACAATGGAACACGAACTGAATGACTAAATTATAAAATAAGATTACTGAATAGATAACTGCTAATTGATAATGTCGGAGGAACAGGTGGTCGAACGTCACCATCACCCATGCGCACGCGCAAAGCTGGAGCTGAGGCTTGAACCTTGTTCAGACGCTCATACCAACACTCCAACCTCAAGCCAATTTTCTGTCGGGACAGATTTTACTCAAGCCAAACTTTTTGACTTGCTCAAACGTCATGCCAGCGTTCACACGACACAATTTACTTGCACAAACTGGCTTGCGCAAGCCAATTTGCGCAAATGGCTTGAGCGTGTAAGTGTACCTTAAGAAGCGGGATTTATACACTTCAAATAAGTCACATATACGGTGCCGATTGTTTTTACAGGATCTCTAACAATGCGTCGGTGCAATGGTACAGGAACAAAGTACTATTGTTGGAGAAGCACCAACACCGACAAGTTAATAAAATAATATAGGGCTTGGAAAGTTCTGCTAATACGAGCAGTTTAGACTGAGGGAAAAGCACATACACAGAACATGCGGTAAATATAACTGAACCTCAAAGCGCAGCATTAGAGGCGAGGAATAAAAATATTTAAAAAATGAATAAACCATACTAACAGCAAGTGTGAGTAAGTAAATAACATTTAATTTCTTAAAATACGACAATACGTAATAATTCGCGTCACATCAAACTGAAATGTAATTAATAAAAAATTCGTCAATTAATTCCTTATAATGGGTAAAAGGGTGTAAGGGTTTGGGAGAGACTATAATAGCCTTTTCCAACCAAATGTCAACCTCTCCTTCACGTGGTGCACCCTATTTGCATGGACGAGGCTCTGGCGACTGAAAGATTCCCGGTATAAGGAATCACCCACTGCTTGCCAACGGCCTCCAAAAGGAGGGTGGAAGAGCAGGGAGCAGTTCAGGGCACCATCTTGCCCTTGGGGTTGGAAACGGCACCTAAAGGCGGATGAATCAGAAATGATCAACGGCATGGGGATGCAGAAGGCAACGGGAAACCACTGCATTAAAAACCCAAAGGGTATCCCGAGGACATGTAATCCTCTCAAATTACATATATCCTGATAGCTTCTTCCTGGGTAAAATATTCCATAGGTAAAATAGTCCCCCAATCGGATCTCTGGGCGGGGACTGCTCAGGAGTTATCAGAATGGATAGAAACAATCTACGAGTAGGAGCGTGGAATGTTAGAAGTCTGAATAGGGCAGGTAGGTTAGAAAACTTAAAAAGGGAGATGGAACAACTTAAGTTAGATGTTGTTGGGATTAGTGAGATTAAATGGAAGGACGCACAGGATTTCTGGTCTGGGGAGCACAGGATAATTAGCACACCAGCTGTCAATGGAGTTATTGGTGTAGGATTTGTAATGAACAAGAAAGTAGGGAAACGGGTGAGTTATTATGAACAGTTTAGTGACAGGATTATTTTGATGATGTTAGAAACTAATCCCGTCCCAACCACGTTAGTACAAGTATATATACCAACGTCACAGGAAGATGATGAAGAAATAGAAAATATATACTCTGAAATTGAAGAATTAATCCAATATGTGAAGGGGGAGGAAAATCTAATAAGCGATTAAGGAAGCTGCTTCCTGGAAGCAGTATAAACAGAACACACTGGAAGTGAATAACCTGAAACAATCTAACACAAGAGAATAATTTGCAGAATTGGTAGACTTAGGTCTAAGAAGTAACTCTGAAAGGAGTTCAACCGACGACGAATGGAATGCATTAAAGACCGAAATAATGAAAGCTGGTAAAGAAACATTGGGCTTTAGTGAACAAGCTGCCCGAAAACCTTGGATCAGAGAAGAAATTTTGGAGCTGATGGATCAGAGGAGAAGGTACAAAAATGCTCAGGAGGAAACAGGAAGAGAGCAGTACAGGCAATTCAGAAATCAAATAAATAGGAAATTTAAAAAAATAGCAAAAGAAAAATGGCTACAACAAAAATGTGTAGAAGTATAAAAGGAAATGGTCGTAGGTAAAGTAGATGTTGGATATAGAAAGATCAAACCAAATTTTGGAGAAATGGAGAAAAGAGGCATGAACATTAAAGCTGCCGATGGGAAACCTCTTTTAAGCTCAGAAGATAGAGCTAACTGATGGAAGGAATACATTGAGAAACTGTATGTTGGGGACGACTTGAACAATAGTGTAATGGAAAAGGAAGGCGATGTCGACATTGATGACTTAGGAGATACTGTTTTGAGGACAGAATTTAATAAAGCTCTGAATGACTTGAAAGCAAATAAGGCTGTTGGAATTGATGAGATCCCTGCAGAACTTCTTAATTCCCTAGGAGAGGAAGAGATTGAAACATTATTCAAGCTAATATCAAAAAGTTATGAAACATGAGAAATTCCAACTTATTTTAATAAAAATATCATCTTCACACTTCCAAAGAAAGCACAAGCCGACAAACGTGAGAATTATCGCACCATTAGACTAATATCAAGTACTTCAAAATTACTGACCAGAATAATATACAGAAGAATGGAAAGGGTAGTAGAAGAGATAGTAGGTGAAGATCAGTTTGGATTTAGGAAAAATCGCGCTACAAGGAAGCAATTCTGTCTTTGAGATTAATACTTGAAGGGCGGATCAAGAAAAACAAAGATACTTTGATGGCATTTGTTGATTTAGAAAAAGTTTTTGATAATGTTAGGTGGGACAAGATGTTCAAAATTTTAAAGAAGTCAGGTCTAAAGTATCGAGATAGAAGAATACTGTATAAACTATATTAGAATCAAGTGGCTATAATAAAAGTAGAGAATCACTAGAGACATGCATCAGTTAAAAAGGGTGTGAGACAAGGTTGTATTCTATCCTCGTTAATATTCAACTTGTATGTGGAAGAAGCAATAAAGAAAGTCAAAGAAAAATTTCCACGTGGCATAAATTTTCAGGGAGAAAAAATTTGTATACTACGGTTTGCTGATGACATTGTCTTGTTAGCAGAGAGGGCTGAAGATATTGAGAAGTTACTTAATGGCATGAACAAAATACTGAAGGAAGATTTTGGACAGAATATAAATCAAAGCAAGACAAAAGTGATGAAATGTAACAGAAATGATACCAATACTAGCAGATTAAATATAAAAATAGGATCGGATGCAATAGGAGAAGTAAGTGAGTTCTGTTACTTGGGCAGCAAAATTACAACCGATGGCCGAAGCAGGAATGATGTTAAAAGCAGAATAGCGCTAGCAAAAAGAGCCTTCATGAAAAAGAGAAACCTTTTAGTTTCAAATATTGATCTCGGAATTAGAAATAACTGTTTAAAACTCTTTGTGTGGAGTACAGCACTTTATGGTAGCGAAACATGGACTTTAGGAATACCGGAAATAAATAAAATTCAAGCATTTGAAATGTGGCGCTACAGAAGAATGCTGAAAATTAAGTGGACTGACAAAGTAAGTAATGAACGAGTTTTTGAAATGATGGGTGAGCAAAGAAGTTTTTGGAAGAAGCTTACAGAATGAAGAGACACGCCGGTAGGTCATATTTTGAGACATGCTGGATTGGTTAATTTGCTGGTGGAGGGAACTGTCGAAGGTAAGAACTGTAGAGGAAGATAGAGATTAGAATATATGAAGCAGATTATTGATGACGTGGGTTGTATGAGGTATGTAGAAATGAAGAGGTTAGCACAGGATAGGAAGGGATGGAGGATTGCATCAAACCAGTCGAAAGACTGACGACAGCAAAAAAAAAAAAAAAAAGAAAAAAAAAAAGAAAAAAAAAAAGAAAAGGTAAAATTTCGCGGACACCTTTCTACCTTGTTGCGGCACACCATTGTGCCGCGGCACACCGGTTGGGGACCACTGGTCTATACTACGCGAGCAAATATTTGTGAATAGCGTTATCCTGTTGAGAGCAATGAATTAACTTTTTTAACTGACATTCTAAATCTACAATGAAAGGCCCTACGCTTGCAGATGCCGGATTAAACACTTCAAGATTAGTAATTAAACGTGATTAACTTATGAAATTATTTTCGTTGTTTTCTATCTGACGTGTTCGTGCAACCATATGCAATACAAGTTGGCATTATAAAAACTTTGAAATATTAGTGAATGAAATATTTAGAACAGCTCTGTGTCGTGAACACAATGTGGAGCAGTCCAGGCGCGACGCAGTACTGCGCTGCCCTGTCCTGCTTCTCAATATGCGCTGTTCCGCCCCAAAAAGGTAGAGCCTTAGTAACTGTGCTGCCCAGCCTGCGTCAACTGTGCGTCAATGTGCGCCCGGCCTAAAAGCGCAGTGTTTTAGAAAAAGTAATATGGCCGCCGCGCATGCGCAGTAGGATCAAACAGTTTGCAAGAGGCTTCACAGTTTTAGGGGTATTTCGTCTCCTCTCTTTTCTTTCCTCCATGGTACATACCTGGAAAGAAGTCTGCTTTGTATTTCTGTTTTTGAAGCAATGCATCAGCTCGATGAGGCGTAAAGCCATAAGTAAAAAAAAATGTATTAGCCAGTGAGAACTTATCAAAAATTCTCGCATTATTAAAAAAAAAAAAAATCAGAGGAAGGTACAAATTCGTGGTCATTGTTGATACGAAATCTGTCTGATGGCAGAGAGGTAACTACGGGGCTGTCCCAGGGAAATGTGGACGTGTTGTAAACCTAACGCAGGGAAATTTGTAGACCAACCATCTATAGACTGAAGAAAGCACCGAGCGATTTTAATTTGTTTCTTTAAACGAAAGAATTATTTTGAGGGAAAACAATTTAATGAGTATCTATGATGAGAAAAAAGTAGTTTCAGCGAGGTTCCAGACTCAGGCGGAAGAGTCTTGTGACTTTGGGATATAGATTTATTAAATGTTGAGACTATGGCAGCAACTATATTTAAAAGTAACGTTTGGAATATTACGTGATATTTCAGTGAGCGTTTCTAAAAATAAACGTTAAGTGCCCGCAAATGAGCCTTTTTATCTTTACTCTCCAGACGCATCTACGATCTGCACTTCTGCACCATGTCATACGGTAGATGTTGGTAGTATGTATGGTCAAAGAACGACCAATCTCCACTATCGAGCCATGGAGGAAGGAATATATGGAGACGACGCAAGGGACCTTCGCCACATACTGGAGTGAAACCGGGTGGAGACAAGTGGGGAGGGGAGGCCGCCATATTGCTTGACCAGAGAAACAGGGAAATATGCACAAAAACCTCAAGGGAATCATAAGACAACCGTGGCATCGCAATTTGATGATGGATTATTATGTAACTCGACGAGACACATCAAAAATGAAGAATAAAATTTTTTGATATCGTGCTTAGTTCTCGAGTTATACTGTCTCAAAAGAGTGGAGTTTCTGGTTGAAATTCAGAAGAAACGTGTCCCCAAAGTCATATTTGGTGATAGATTCTTATGTAACACGACGATACAAATCGAAAATAAAGAATAAAATTTTTCGATATCTCGCTTAGTTCGCGAGATATACTGTCTCAAAAGTGAGGTTGTTAGGTTATGAGGGGAGTCAACGATAACCGTGGAGCCGCAATTTGATGACGAATTCTTATGTAACTCGATGAGGGAAACTGAAAGTAAATAATAATTTTTTTTGATATCTCGTTTAGTTCTCGAGATATTGTACCTTAAAATTGACGTGGTTAGGTTGAAATGCGGCCTGGACCAGAAAAAAAACTATCTCCATTTCCATATTTGATGATGAATTCGGACGTAACTTAATGAGCAGCTAATTCTTTTTAATTTGAATAACAAACTGTTTATTTCTACAGTCCTTAAATTTTAGTTGATGTTCAAATAGGTTATATTTTCACATTCTATTTCAGTAATTGACAAGGAAGATTTCAAAATCTGAAATATACTTGTAGACATATTTACAAACAGCAACAAGTCATATCTGAAATTTAAAAAAAAGCATAAGTCAATGTTTAGAGCTTTTTTTAAAAAAATAATACTTCATAAAACCTCATAGTTTCTGAGCTTACTTAGAAGATATTTTACTGATAGTGGCCTATATAATTTTGCTAGAAAAATCAGTACATTCAAAAATCAGAAGCTAATAATAAATAAATTGTTTGTTCTCTTCTTGTATACACCGCATTTCAACCTGCCAACATTTCCATTAATATTGCCGCTACAAAACCAAACTATGTAGACACATCTAAACACAAGAAATGCATCGCGAACTACATTTCCGTCTTGGATAAAGCTAAACCCCCAAAGACCAACATTACCAGGGAGGAACGTGAAGCACTTCGTGTCTTGCGTCAGAACAATGAGGTTGTTGTTTTATCGGCGGACAAGGGAAATGCTACAGTATTACTTGCGGCAGAACAGTACGAGCAGAAGATGAGGAACATCCTTGACGACCCTTCTTATCGGCGTTTGGACAACGATCCTACCAGCAGGATTGAGAGGAAGACTACGGCTTTATTGAAGAAGGCCGAATTCTCTGAAGAGACAAATAAGAAGCTCAGACCTCGTGCTGCCAGGCCACCTCGGCTATACGGTCTGCCGAAGATACACAAAGAAAGCGTACCTCTAAGACCAATCGTCAGCAACATCGGAGCTCCAACCTACCCGCAGGCTAAATACCTGACCCGTCTTCTAAGTCCATCAGTCGGCCATTGCGAACACCATGTCAAAAATTCCACGGAATTTGTCAAGATTATCAAGACCATGGAACTGAAGGATTCAGATATAATGGTGAGCTTCGACGTCGTCTCATTATTCACCCTCGTCCCATTGAAGGATACGCTGGAGCTGATACGCCACCAGTTTGAACCAGCCATTGTGGACCTTTTCAAACATGTACTGACGTCCACGTATTTCACATACTTAGGGAAATACTATGAACAGGTGGACGGGGTTGCCATGGGATCTCCACTTTCTCCTGTAATCGCCGACTTATACATGGAGCATTTCGAAGAGAAAGCCCTGCAGGGAGCAGTTCTCAAACCTACATGTTTCTACAGATATGTAGATGATAAATTTGTGGTGTGGCCCCATGGAATCAAGACTTTACATGAGTTTCTAGAATATCTGAACGGAATCCATCCTAGCATAAAGTTCACTATGGAAATGGAAAAGGACGGTTGCCTACCTTTCCTCGACATCCTAATTAAAAGAAAACCGGATGGAACGCTGGGGCATAGTGTATACAGAAAATCTACCCACACAGACCAGTATCTGGGCGCCACGAGTTTCCACCATCCTGTGCAGCGCAACACTGTTTTAAATACTCTTGTGCACAGGGCTAGAGCGATTGCTGACAAAGACAGCCTGCCACAAGAACTGGAACACCTGAGAACTGTCTTCAGGCGGAACGGTTACTCCGAGAGGCAGATAGAAAGGGCAATAGAACGTAAGCCAGGGAAAATTCCAGTCCAACAGGAAGAAACGCCCAAGGCCACCGCCTTTCTGGCTTTCGCCGGAACCACCTCGGGGAAAATCGGCAGAATCCTCGCACGACATGGTATAAAATCTTTCTACCGACCACCAGCTAAAATACGGGACGACCTCCGTTCAGTCAAGGATGATCTTGGCCTAAGAGTTCCGGGGATTTATAGCATACCGTGCGAGTGTGGAAAGACCTACATCGGTCAAACGATCCGCACCATAGAAAACCGGTGTGAAGAACATAAACGCCACCTCCGCTTGGGACAATATAGCAAATCAGCGATAGCCGAGCACGTGTACGACCATGGCCACAAAGTAGAGTTCAATAACGTTAGGATATTGGCTAGAACATCACATTTTTGGGAATCTTTCATCAAAGAAGCCATCGAAATTCGACTGGCCGACACATTTAACAGAGACAGTGGTCTATGTCTCAGTGAGGCATGGAAACCTGCCTTGGCAAATATCCGCAGAGAACTTTGTACTTCCGTCCAGCTGCCGCCGTAGAGGGCTTCATATTAGCTCGGGCTGGAACAAGAACCTTAGCCACGCCCACGGGCGGCCAACCGCCAGTTGGTTGCGGGCCTGGCTCATAGTAAGCCATCGCCGAGGCCACGCGGACTTGTATATAAGGAAGAGCGGCACCCGAACCATCTCAGTATCTGTGGGTCAGCCGACCATTACACATGTCTCATCACCTGAAGAAAACGGCAGAGCCAGCCGTCGAAATATTGTGTTTCCACAACACTATCCGGCGGTACACCCGTGAAGACTACATTAACGTTCATCACGTTTAGTAGTTCGCACAGCACAAATTATCACGATTAATTTCATCGTATAATTTCAGTGTAAACTTAAACGTGAGTAATGCATGCAGAATACCATATTCACTGTGTCGCGATGTAAACATGACCCGTTTAAATTAAATTTTCAACATTTGTCTTCAATAAGGCTAGCTTTTTAGGTGCAAAATAGTAACATATGCTGATTGTCTACACTACACCAACAAAAATTTGCGAATAATATGATCCTATTGAGAGCAATGAATAAATTTTTAGCGAATGGCACTAATGTTGCGGTTGCCTGTCAGATACTTCAAGACTGATAATTACAATGTGACTAACTTATGAAACGCTATTCCAGGTTTTTTCCTATCTCGTCTGTTTGTGCAACCATATGCATCACAACTTGGCATTATAGAAAACTTTAGAATATTAGAAAATGAAATATTCTCAGCAGCTGACACAGTGCAAACAGCCCAATGTTTTGGTACTCCTACGATATCCGCCGCGCAGGTACAATTTTTTCACGAGGTTTCACGGATTTCGCGTTATCTCGTCTCCATATATTCCTTCTTCCATGTATCGAGCAGACTGCAAGGAATCCTAAGCATCTGAATGTATAAAAGTATCTCACACTGATTAAAGAGAAAGCGGTTTGTTTAAATTTTCACCTGTCTCATTCCATACACAAACTGTACTATCTCAATTCTTAGTGTATGAGACCTAAAGTAGAAAAATGATGATTACATTTTTGAGATGACGAGTTTATTTCTAAAAGAAGATAATAGATACTGGAAAATGTGTATTGGATTTATTTTTTAAAAAAACCTGTGAATAGTTTGTGTAGTTAGAATTCTTATAACTACCATAATCAGGGTTGAGAAAATATTTCTGTTTTCCATTGAAGGAAAAGTTGTTTCAAAATTAAAACGTTTATGAAACGAAGTGCATTAGGAATCAATATCCCTGGCTTAATGTAATATGACATAGAGTGGATGTATCGGATGCTTGTAAAGAACCCAGTAAATTATAACTGTTTAACTGAGAACAGTTTATAGATTCATCATGCCTTGCGTGTCAAACAGTTCTGTTTACGAAGAAGAGGCGAAGTTAAGATTTAAGCTGGTATGAATTTAATCTCCGTTAGGGCAGAAGCTTATTCACAGGAATAATTTATTTATTGACAGTATTACTATCGTTCCATACCATCCTGCTGAGAAAGGACCTCTGCGATGTGGGAATATGTCATGGTTAATATACATACAAGACGCTGTATACACCATAAGTGTGAATCCAGTTTAAATCAATAATTCTATTAAGAGAATTATGATAGTAGCATTCATAACTATCTGGAGAGATTACTGTGCATTTTAACATTACATTAAATGGTTTTGTTCCAGGTCTCATTCTATAGAGACTCTCCATACTTTTAAGCAATCCTGTCGCTTTTTTTTGGGGTCAAAATTGCGTTTTACATATTGGAACGAATTCTGTAGATGCAAATAAGCACTACGACTAACTTTGTGTAATATGTCCTGCTTTATTGCACCCAGAAGACTACTTACGTTTAAGCTAACGTATTGCATCTGTGATCAAGGTGTTAATTTCCACTTTACAACATGGAGGAAGGAAATATATGGAGACGAGGCAAGAGACCTTCATCACGCATTGAAGTGAAGCAAGGCCGTGGAGGAGTGGGGGGGGGGGGGCATGGCCGGAGTGGAGGGGGCATGGCCGCTTCCATACAGACACGGGGAATATGTACAAAAACCTCAAGGGGACTCTAGGATAAAGGTGACGCCGCAATTTGGTGATGGATTATTATGTAACTCGATATGACAAATAAAAAATGAAGAATAAAATTCTTTGATATCCTGCTTAGTTTTCGAGATATTCTGTCCCAAATGTGAAATGGTTTTGGTTGAAATTCAGAAGAAAAAATTGGTCAAAGTCAAATTTGATGATGGATTCTTATTTAAAAAGACGAGAAAAATGAAAAATAAAGAATAAAAATTTTCGATATCTCACCTAGTTCTAGAGATATACTGTATCAAAAGTGAGGTGTCTTGAGTTGAAATGGAGAAGAAAAATTTCGCAAAAGTCAAATTTAATGATCGATTCTTATGTAACACGACGAGACAAATCGAAAATAAAGAATAAATTTTTTCGATATCTTGCTTAGTTTTCGGGATATACTGGGAACATCGCAATTGTTTGGAAGCGCAATATCGCCGCTGCCGCCACTGCGCATGCGTGAGCCTGCTTCACCAATTTAACGTCACTTCTCCTCCATATATTTCCTTCCTCCATGCTTTACAAGTCCCTGGTTTACCTTATAATCTTTGGATGTCTGACAATAAGTTACATTGTTTTGTTTCGTTTAACGCTTGTTTTATGAAGTGATTGTTGAGGTAATGTCATTGTTGAACCATTTTTAGTGACATGTGACGCCTTATGTGTGTCTGTTGGCCGATTTATGTCTGATAG
>CM061921.1:279862752-279887752 GCA_031002005.1 Vandiemenella viatica
ACCGACATCCTATGATGTGTTGCGCGTATCATATGCGCGTTGGACGCTTTTTGTATGGGTAAAATCTTGTAATTTCGCGTCACCAACATGCTAACGTTAACAGTATATCTGTAGCTATACGTATGACGTATTGCGCTTAGACAGCGGTGAAAGTATAAATTATACTTGCATCTAATATATAAAAATGAATGTTTGGGGGGTTTTTTTCCACAGTTTTTATCCGATTTTGATGGAACTTTGAATACGTATACTTTAAACAAATAGGAAAATAGTTTTTAGGTTTGAATTACAAAAACTTAAAGCCTCCCCTACTTTCCCCTCTCACCTTAATTTCTGTCAAAATTGTTCATATAAAACCACAGTTTTTATCCAATTTTGATAGACTTCTCTCTCCGGTCACGGGTTCAAATCCGGTGGTGATCAGGAATTTTTAGGAGTTGTGTTTGATTACATGAGCCACGCCAGGTTCTGATTCCACGTTAACCTGCAGGCCCCTGAGGAAATGAATTTGCCTTCCTGCCTCTGACATCTCCTTCGGGAAGATTTAACCAAACTTCGGGTCGTGGACTAAGTTGGATTTTTAGTTTTTGAAGTGATAACTTCTTTAGGCGCGTTGGGCGATTTTTGGATACGTAAAATCTTATGAGTCACGTTACGGCTATGCTAATGTTAACACTATATCTGTTGCGGTCTGATGGCTCGGTGATTAATGGCTCTGACTGAGGAATGAAAAGTCCCTGGTTTGAATCCCTGTCTCAGCGGGGATTTTCGTAGACCCTAACCCTAACCTTCACCTCTGGCCCAGCTTGCTGTGTAATGTGAAGTAAGCCAGAACGCTTCCGCGGTTTGGATTCCACGTTAAACTGCAGGTTATCTGTACCTGGCAGCATTACCGGGTTAGGTTAAGGCGGCTATCACAGGGGCATAAGGCGCAGCCAACAGCAACCCTGTTACCAGATCATTACGACCGTACGGAATTATTATAATTTAGTATATCTGTAGCTATAAATACGACGTGTTGCGCGTATGTTATTCATATTTTTAAGTTTTCACTTCTGTCGACAGCCCCCAATGAAAGCCAATTGCCTTTTTTTTTCAGAACCCTGTACAGTTGACTCTTGAGAAACAGAAGCAAACACTTCGGGTTCCACAGAGCATGGCGAATCATCACGGGATGCCATTGACCGACGCCAGTCGCAAAGCTGGAGATATTGGTTCGCATCGCTCCTGCAGGCATACGTAGTAACATACGGCAAGGCTCAGAGTGGAATAAGACGCCCGACACGCTCGACATGATTATACACCAGCGCCGTTGAGACTGAAGTCCCGATAAAGCTTCTTGCGGACCTCAACGCCACGGGAAGGAGAACCAAGCAGTGAAAGAATAACAGAGTGGGACACAACACCGACTGGATCAAGCCGAACAACCGTAGCCCATATGGAAGTCACTGAACAGACTTCGAGTTGGCCGCTTCATGGGGATACCTGGGAGAACAACTAGATACCACATGTTCTAGTGGCGAGATCCAAACTGCCATACATTTTTTATGTCCACAACTCGGAATTAACGAATCCCAATCAGACCTTGAGTCAGCCAATGACAAAACCATCTCATTGGTGGAAAAATTACATTGTATTTGATGCTGTCAGCGAAGAAGAAGAAGAAGAGTTACAAAGTCTTTGAAGCACTTAAAACATGCTGCCACTAAGCCTCCAAACTGATACGGTAATTGCTGTTACTATAAATTTTTGCGAATTTAAGTTATATATATGGTATATCATCAGAAATCCCTATTATGTATTACTTTCACCGACTTTTTTATGTGACTCGGAGATTCCCATTACATCGCATCTGCTGATGATATCATCAGTTAAGTCGTGCATATCTTTCACCACTCCAGTTCTGGATGCAATACAAAACACACACGGAACATCATCACCCCGATAGTGTTTCAAATTTAGCTTAGAGATCGGGTCAACACATCACGTAAAATTAAACAACTGATTTCGAAATGGAACGTGTTACCGTTTGCGTTCATAGCATATCTTTTTTGAAAATTTGATCTTCACGGTTAACGAGTTTCTAGGTAAAAACCATCCGATACAGAAAGATTTGCTGCAAGGAACAAAGAGAAGCTCCAATTATGATGATCTCACTTATCCTCCGTTGTAACAATTTCCACTATGCTATCTCTAACCTACCTGTATTATCAATGTTCTAAATCATCCTAGCGTTCGCAGAACAAAGAAGCATCAACAATGTTTCTTTGTAAACAGTGACGAAAACAGAAGAAACCTGGCCTCACCATGTGTTGCAGTACTGTATAAAAATTGACTGCAGTGAGTGGTAGACACTATACAAAATCTGTCAATGTAAATACTTGTAGGTACAGTGGTGACGGGCTGTAATCACATGCCACAATGCGGTTGATATACTTTTTTATGGTCAGGCCCTTTCGCTAACTCTTCGCATGACATGACTGGCTGTTCCTTCCGTGTGGCTGTGCACCGAACTCCTAGGAGCGGTCCGTCGATGAAAACAGGAGGGGTGTCATGGTGTTTGAAAACACTGGAACCCGAACTTGAAGCCGAGACCCTTTAAAGTTTTCCTGGCATAATACCAAACCTGGAGTGGAAATTCTGTGATCCAGAAGTATAGAATTTGAACCGGAACGTAACTGATCTTCCCGGGGCTTTGATGAGCCAAAAATCTCCATGGTAAAAATAGAGAAACTAACGCAGATGCTAAATGGGACTCAAAGCCGCGTCCAAAAGGTAATGTTATTGATTCTAACCAGCTGCGCTAATATACCTACATCGTAGCCGGCTTGTCTAATATGGTAATCCTACCGGGTAAATGGGACCTACAGTTCTAACTGGCATCCGAAAAACAATAAAAAGCTCGCTATTTAACCCCGTATTTGGAATTACAAGAAGCGGGACACGAACTAGATGCCCGCAGCTAGGTCACAAAAACTAGTAATTTGGATCTATGAACACGAATCTTAGGTTTCATTGGGTTAAATATTCGCCCTGTTGCATAGCAAAACGGGTAACTGTTTGATAATTAATGTAAATGAATGGTAATTAGTCACCTGATTAGGTAAATATGATAATTAACTCAACATATATGGAAAGAAAATATTTACTCTGAAAGGTTACAAGAGCACAAATCTGCATGAAGCAACTGTCCATCTTTGGTTGGATCGGAGGCACGTTTATGGTCTGTGGCTTTGGTCCTTGATAAGATATAGTTAATTGCTTTCATATTGAAAATATAAGTGATTGTTCAAACCGATCATCAGTGGATGCTGCAGCATATTACCTCAAAATAGGAGATTGCCATTGTAACGGATTAAAAAACGCATTGAGAACCATGTACTCCTAAACGGCTTACCTCTCTGAAACAGTGAATTACGTATTCGAAAGTAACGATGCAGAACAAAATGAAATGGAATCAAACTTTAAATCCGTAATAGAAAAAGCCAGATCGAATTTCAGTGGACGAATTTCCAAGGAATGCATCAAAGGTACGAGAGAGGTAAATAATAATTGGAACAGTTCATAACGAGTGTATCACATCTAATCCAAACGCATAATTTACTCGTGATTACTGTCCAATATTCGGCAAGAAAGGATTTCTTTCACCTATATACAGATGCAAACGACAATATTTCGGAAATAAGATGCCCTTATGACTGTATGAGTCACAGAGCACTAACGCAAATCCAGACTGTACCACGAGCAATTAGGCGCACACATTTGGGCATCCATCGCTGGGACCCGTTTAATCGAATCGTGCAAGCCAGTGCCACCACGTTAATTTGATGTTTACAGAGGTAACTATGCTTATGTAACTGATTCCATAGGATGAACGGCTGAGAGAGGCAATCGATTTCAATCCTTTAGCGATCCTACTCTTTTATGTTCTTTATCTGGCAGCTTTTTAAGAATATAGTACACAAGACATTGATACATTACAAACAACATTTAATTGTTGCGCTTTGTCAATTTTCAATTAAATTATTTGCCTTTTAGATTTATTGGGCGATGTTTGACGCGTCGTTGAACAGCACGAATATTATATTTCGGAATTTCTTCGAAGAAATTGTGTATATAAATTTTTGAGCTCAAAAATGTTGTAATTACTATGTTCTATATATCAATATTTTGTTGACAAAGACTGAGATCGCATCTAAAACTCGCTCTTCGCATCTTCAGAAACTTGACGAAGCACCACTATTTCTTACAAAAAAGTTACATTAAACATTTTTTAAAGTTTAAATTCTTGAGCTTCTTTAGTTCTGATTTACATTTGCCTCCCCTTTCCGTACAATCAGAACGCAGCCGAAATCAAAGCCCAAAACGATCAAACAAAAGTATTTATCAAGGCAAAAGTATTTATCATACCAGTCATTTTCTCGTTTAATACGACATACAAAACATTGCAATATGAATGCGACATAGGTTAATGTAATAAACGGATTTTTTTTCCAAACGCTCTTCGTATCTTGCGCTAACATTTTCATCTCAACGTATCCCTTACAAAACTACATCTTCAGTTATTTGCTTCATATTTTCTACTTTTTGTCTACGTCTACAATTCTTGCCTTCGGCTATTCCCTTCACTAACAAATTAACCAACCCCGCATGTCTTAAGATGTGACCACCATCCTGTCTCTTCTTTCAAACTTCTCTCCTCATCCATCATCTCCAAAGCATTTGTATTTTTTATTATTATTTTATCTGTCCACTTAATTTTCAGCATCCTTCTATAAACCACATTTCAAATGTTTCAATTTTCCTTTTTTCTTGTATTCCTGAAGTAATTGCTTCACTACCATAAAGTGCTGTGCTCTATACACAGTGTTTTAAAAAGTTATTTCTTATTCACAGATCAATATATTCCTCCTTTTCAAAGAAGGCTCTTATCACTATTAATAATCTGAAAAACGATGAAACAATTACTTGGAACAGACTTGCACACAACAATTTGACTACTGTCGAATACAGGTCAGACAATGATTATTGACTCGAATAAGGCAGAGCCATCAGATTCGAGAATTATCACGCAAAAATTTGTTTACATCACGCACGGCAAAAATGCTTGACAAATAAATTTGTAACAGAAGTTCATAAATAAACTGAGGGATAGGCAGCTCAGGAATCAATCTTTTATTTATGGCTTTCTCGTCGATATCCAGGTCGTTAGAGCTGGTAGAGGACTGGATGCAAGGTTTTTTTTTCCATATGGCTTTACCCCTAGTCGACGTCGAAAGGACTGGGAGCAAGGAACGTGAAGAAATTCAGCCATGACCTTTTGAAGGAACCATCCCGGCATTTGCCTGGAATGAGTTCGGGAAACCATGGAAAACCGAAATCTGGATGGTCGGACAGGGATTCGAACCCGCGCCGTCCCGAACATTAGGCTCACCCACCATGCTCGGTGAGTCGCTTGTCCTCGTATCTCTTCGTCTCCTCTACAGTCGCACGAAGAGCACATTTTAACCCCTTTATCGTCATCAGCCCACCGTATTGCAGGGGTGGGATGTCATGTATGCCGCACTATACCCTGTTCACTCCAAACTGGCGGCCCAAGGTGATGTTCCTCTGGACCCGCTCCTCATCTCACAATGCCCTCCCTTCCTATCTCTCTGATCTGAGCTCTGTGTCTAGGTATTTACCCTTCGCATATAGGGGTAAGAGCAGCGTAGTGGGGATAGAGCAGACTGACCTTGAGACGCCTCTTACAACTGAACGGCCTACTGTATTCGATCAAATACCGCCCATAGCATGTACCTATTCGTATATCGCATAAAAGAAAAGTTAGTATTTTGTTCACCATGATTCAAAAATTCAACCGAGCCTAACTTTCGGGAAGATGTAGTTTCATTTCCCAGCCTGTTCATTCTGATTTCCGATCTCGCTAAATTGATCCAGGTGAATACCGGGATCGTCCCTTCATAAGGAGATAGGCGAATTCCTTCCCGTTCCTTGCATATAGTCCCTTTCCGTCCCAGTGAGGTGACAGTAATAACTACGCTGGACTTAAGTGATCAGGGGAGGGGGGGGGGCTGGTATTCTTACCAAGCTACGTAACTTTTCATTCATTTCATTTGTCACAGTTGAAACAGGGTACAGAATGCACAACAGCATGTGGATACACATTTCTATCATTTAATTATCTCCGTGTTTTAGATACCGTATCTACTGACAGTACCACGAATGCGTGTGACTTGAAGTTGTAGTGATAGGTGACACGGGGCCGATGCATTTGAACTAACCGACACGTGGCGGCGCTTTACGCACCCACGCGGTACCTGGACTCAAATTCGTTTACAGGTGTCAAACAGAATTTTCCACTCCAGTAACAATTCATGGTGTTTTGATGTTTTGAAAAAGGGTGATTTGATTCCGACCACCAACGATGATAAAATAATTCTGATTTTGTTCTGTCAAGTGAATTTCAGTGCATCTTTAATTATAGTACTCGCTGATGTGTTATTTCAAGTTCATAGTATGATGTGAAATGGCGCTATACAGTAAACGTTACGAAGCTTATAGGAAGTGTTTTTACAGAGAGTTTTCACTATCTAAAATGGCGTCAATAAACCATGGAAATCTTTTGAGCAGGACAACTTTTTTTACTTATGGCTTTACGCCTCGTCGACATCGAGGTCATTAGAGGCGGGATGGGACTGGGGACAAGGAACGGGAAGGAATTCGGCCATGGCCCTTTTGAAGGAAGCATCCCAGCATTCGCCTGGAGTGATTTGGGGAAACCATGGAAAACCTAAATCTGTGTGCCGGGCGGGGATTCGAACCGCCCGTGCCGTCCTCCCGAATGCGAGGCCAGAGCGTTAACCACTCTCCCACAACGCTCGGTTTGAGCAGGACAAAGAATCATTGCCTGGTAATGAGGAAAGAAAGATGACTGAACTAATGGTAGGTATAGCTTGTTACATTTTATCAATTAATAAACAATGATGAATGATTTTAGTAAAACCTCAAGTAGAATATTTCTTCCCGCTATCAACTTTCGCATATTTTGTTAGGAAACTCAAATTATTGTTCATTAAATATTAATTACAGTTAATAAAATTTAACGTACACAAATAAGTGATGTTATTCGCAGCTGTACCTATTTACATATTAATTAAGAAATATAAAAACTGAATATTAAAAACTATAAGTGAATCCGCCATCACACTTGATCGCGGAGATACAAAGTGGCCGGGGTCGAGTCCCGCCCGTCCTGTTTGCGTAGTTAAGGGGAATGCTGGGAGGGTCCCTGATCTCCACATCATAAACTAAACATTTCACAAATAAAAGTATTTTTTTTTTTTTTTTTTTTTTTTTTTTGGCATTTAGCCTTAGGCTAATCTTGCCAGGAGCAGAGGTAGGGATACTATGTTTTAGTTGTTAGTTTTCTTTATTTTAATGATTTTATATTAGGTTTTTGGTTTTTACAACGTACTTGTGTATTGAATTGATCGCTTTTGCGTCTGGATCTGAAAGGGTAGTCATTAAGGATATTATGTCTGTCATTTTTGGAGCGTTTCTTATTAGTTCTTTTCTGGCTTCTTTGTATTCATCACATCTGAGAAGGTAATGATAAATATCTTCCATTGTATCACATCTGGGGCAGTTCGGTGAGTCCGCGATTTTCATGATGTGCTTTTTATCATTTAATAGGGTGTGTCCTGTGCGCAGTCTGTTAATTAGGGTAATCTTGTTCCTGTTTAGTTCTTTTGTTTCATACCATGGTTTCTTGTTGATCTTGTTACTTATTGCCCGATGCCAAAGTCCTTTTGTTCCTTTGTTGTTTTCCCATTTCTCTTCCCATTCTTGTCTTATCCGGATTGCTGTCCAATATCTGAAATCTGTGAATGGAGTGGCCACATCCAATTTTTCATTGGCCGCTAAGCTGTGATTTTTGCTGCCCTGTCGGCCATTTCGTTACCGTGTATTCCCACATGACTTGGCACCCATTGAAGACTTATATCCACGTCCTGTGTTGTCAATTTCTTTATCTCTCTAGCTACTTCGTATGCCTAGATAATTTTTAGTTTTGCCTTTTGGGATTCCCATGATTGTCTGTAAGGCACTTCTGGAGTCTGAACAGATGACCACTTTCTTTAAATCTGATTTACCGATGAATTGTAGCGCCTTAAGGATAGCAAATAGTTCGGCAGAGAAGCTCGAGAATTGGTTCGGCAGGCGGTATGCCTCTACGATGTTGCTCGCCGGGTACGCATAGGCGGCCGCACAGGCCTCCTCTCCCACCTTCGCTCCATCTGTGTATATCTGCGACCAGCCATTCCATCTAGTGTTTAAGATTTCCATCGTATTTTGAATCGCTTCTTCTGATGTGCAGAATTTCTTCGCTGTCATCTTTAGAGTAATGGTTGGATGCACACGAGTGGATAAGTCCGCTTTTTGCCATGGTTCGAATCTCCGAATATAGGTCGTTGATTTCGTTTTTGTGGATCTTCCATTGGTTTGTTGATTGCCAGTAGTTTATAAGTCTCGGCGTCTTGTGAAGGTTTGGTGGTTTTCTTTGCATCTCGTGAGCTAATATCTGTATTTTCTTTACCAGAATGTGGTCTTTTTTAGAGCATACTTTTAACCAAAAGTTTAGTCCTATCTTTTTCCTTCGTAGGTATAGGGGAGGAATTACTGTTTCCGCTTCCATCGCTTCTATCGGAGTAGTCTTGATAAATCCACCAATTATCCTTATAGCAGCTGCTTGAACGGTGTCCAGTTTCTTTAGTAGAGTTTTGCTAGCGTTATCATAGAGCATCCCGCCATAATCGAGTCTGCTTCTTACCATGCTGAAGTATATATTGCGGACTAGCCGCGGATCAGCTCCCCAAGTCAATGAATGCGAGAACTTTTAGCACATTTATTAGCAGTAGGGAGGACGCCCTCAGCTCTGATATATGTTTGCGCCACGTGAGCTTGGCGTCCAGCCATATACCAAGGAATTTCACCTCTTTCACCTGATCTATAAGTAGTACCGTTAACAGTTATTTTGAAGTCATTTTCTTGGAAGTGCCTATGTGTGAATATGCATATTTTGCATTTTTTGATTGTTAGATCAAGCCCTATCTGTCTCAGATTTTCCAGGATTACTCTTATTGCCGCTTCTAGGATCGATCTGGCTTTTTCTTTATCTGGATGTGAGACATATATGACAAAATCGTCCGCATATTGAAGGAAATTCACCATAGCTGGTAAGCCGTTGCGTACCTTGGTCGAGTAGATGTTGAAGAGGGTCGGACTCATTGGATCCCCCTGTGGAATGCCCTGGTAGACATGTCGGACGATTCTCTTCCCTTCTGCTGTTTGAATAATATTCACTCTACGTGAGAGATAATTGCAACACCAGTTTGTCAATTTGTTGGGAAGCTCTATCTCTATCATTGTTTCTCGTAGGATGTCAATCTGGAGATTGTTATAAGCATCTTTTATGTCTAGGAACGCTGCTGCATGGTAATTATTTCTGCCGTAGCTCAACTGGATGTCGGTGACCAGCGTACTAACGATGTCTATCGTACCGAAACCCTTGCGGAATCCCATAGTTCGAGGATCGAGCCTTCGATGGTGTTCTATGTGCCATTCCATCCTATTCTTGATCATCGTGCACATTAGTTTAGCTAGGCAAGGCACTAAAGATATGGGTCTGTAAGAGGAGGCGTCGCTCCTGTTCCTGTTCGGCTTTAATACGGGCACGATTACAATGCTTTCTCCACTGCTCAGGGACGTATGATGTGTTTATCATGTCGTTGAAGATATTTAAGATTTTTTGCTTGGCTATTTGCGGAAGGTTGTTGATCATGGAGTATGTTATCCTATCGTCTCCTGGAGCCGTATCCTTCTTCTTTATGGCACATTCGAGTTCGTTCATGCTGAAGAATGGGTCTTCCGTTCTGTTGCTGTTTTCATTGGTCTCATGAACTGCGTTTCGTTCTAAATCTGTCGGTACATATGCCGGTGCAGTCAGTTCTATGAATTGTTCATGCGAGACTATCATCGGAGTATAAGTTGTTAGGTGAAGGCCGCTTTCCGTTAAACCATCTCATTTTCGCCCACATTTCCTGCGACGAAATGCCAGTGTTTGATTGTAGAGCAGAAATCTCTCCATCCTTGTCTCTTCGTTTTCCTGATCGTATTTCTAGCTTCTGCTGTTGTCTGTCTGAGTAACATGAAGTTCTGGATAGTTGGATCTTTTCTGTACATTTTTGTAGCCAGGCGTCGTCTTGCAATTGCTCTGGAGCATTCGGTAGTCCACCAGGGTTTTCTGATGATCTTACTTCTTTCACTTATTTTATATTCTGGGATGCTTTCTTCTGCAGATTTACTTATTATGGCTTCCAGGTCATTGTATCGTTGTTGTGGGTCATTTGTATCTGAGTATGAATGCGCCATTCGCGAGTCGATTCTTTCTTGATATTGGATCCAATTGGCTTTGTTACAATTCCAGCGCCTCTTTGCTGGAATAGTCTTCGGGCCCATAGTGGAATCCAATGATATTTTTAGTACCAGATGGTCACTTCCTAATGTATCCTGTAGTATCTCCCACTTGGTCCTGGTCATCATGCATGCCGATATCAGAGAAATGTCGGGTGACGAGTTTCTTTGGTGTGGAGTCCCGAGTCTCGTTCCGTGTTTGTTATTCAGCACCGTAAGTGAAGACGACGTTATGGCTGACGCGAGTTCTTCGCCCTGAGGGTCCGTCTGTCCTGCCTGCCACATCGGGTGGTGTGCATTGAAGTCCCCTCCCACAAGACTTTTAGGTGGTAACTGGTTGAATATAGCATCCCAGTCTTCTTCCCTAGTGTTGATTTGAGGCGGCTTGTATATTACAGTCACATTCTCCAGGGGCGCTCTGTGTTTCAGGTCAACTGAGAGAACCTCTATGCCATTACTGGGCTCCACTATGTTTCTGATGTCGCTAGTAACATCGTTTCTCACAAAGATAGCAACTCCACCGAAACCATTGCCCCTATCTCTTCTGTAGATATTAGTAGTTTCTGTGCTTTACATTAGTGTCCCTACGTAACCATGTTTCGGTAATCAGTATAACGTGTGGGGCGTGCTCCTCTATTGCTCTCTGTAGGTCATTCCATTTAGGTAGCAGGCTTCTGGCATTCCATTGTAGTGTTGTGAATTTCGACTTTCTATCCATTATCAGTTATGTTACCTATCTCCATTGTAGTATCACTCGCTCCCATTTCCTTAATTTCTTGCATGATGTTGCTGGTGGCTTCTTCCTGAATTTTTTGTATAATTTCCTTGGGTAGATTTCCTTTTAACTGTTGCATGATGGTTTTGATCACAATTTTCACTATGGTGCTAATACATTCAATATTCAGTTCCTTAGGAGGTGGCTCCGCCATCTGGACCGCATTTGTTTCTATTCTTTCTGGCACTGTCCTTATTTGAGGTAATTCCCTGTTAGTAATTGTCTTTTCTTCAGTTGCTGCTGCGCTGTAGGTTTTAGACTGTAAGGGGGGGAAGTCGGTTGGCTTGTGTTCGTATCCTCCTCCCATTACTATTTTGCTACCCAGCGCCTGTTTCTGCTTCAGCTCCTCTTGTTGTTTTCTAATTGGACACGCCTTGTCAGTCGCCTTGTGCTCACCCCCACAGTTGACACATTTGGTAGTCTCATTATGACAATTGGAAGCATTATGTTCCTCACCACATTTGGGGCATCTCTCTTTGCTTCTGCAATTGGTAGATATGTGCCCATATCTTTGGCACTTGAAACATTGAGTCACGGGGTAGACATATGGTGTCACCTTAAATCTTAGGTAGAAGATCTCCACTTCATCCGGTAAAATTGGCTTTCGAATGTAAGTAGAACCGTTTGTAGAGGTTTTGTTTCAACTTTTCCATCCAGCCGTATTTTTTTGATAAATCGTCTTACCCCTACTAATGGAGCAGTTGATTTAATGTTTCTAAGTAGTTCTTCTTCGTTGAGGTCTGTGGGAACAAATTTAATAACACCTTTGCATTCGACCCTGCTGGCAGGGATATATGCTTTTAATCCCAGTGACTGTAAGAAGTCGATGTTTTCCACGAAGCTGTTTGCTGCCTCCGCCTTTGCGAATTCCAGCATCATCCGGTTTTTACCCTGTTGGTTCATCCTCTGCAGTCCGTTAACTTTGTTATAAAATATTTTGCCTAGTTGAATTGGGTGAGGCATAATGCCATTCATCTTTGGCTCAATTGTGACTACATAAGGTGCTTGATGATTGACGGCCATATAGTCTGATACGTTGATGTGGGGAAGTTGGCTTGTCTTTATCCCCGCCTTCGCTTGTGGTCACGGGGTTAAGTTGGTCACTTTTTGTCTTACCCGCTATTTCTGGGGTGTGGTATGGTGGCTGCTGCGATGTTGTCATCTGCTTTGTAATCTGTTCCTTATTCGAGTTAAGTAATGTTTCTGACGTCGTTGGTTCTTCTTTATTTACCTTAGGTACAGCTCTTCTCTCCGAGGCTTTACGCTTCTTTCTGAGGTAATATTTCCCTTCTTCTTCACTATCCAAGGTAGATTCTTCCATCTTCTTTTTTGTAGACTCCGACATCTCTTGTTCTGATTGGTAGATAAATAAATCTTGCTTATCGCCAGTTGTTTTGGCTGTCACGCCGCCACTAGATTCCGCCATTGTAACTTCTTTACACGCTGCGCCGCTGCCGACGAGCTGTAGCTGTTCTGACGTGCACTTAAATTCCTTTACACTTGTTTTAACAACTACTTTTGGGTTCGGATGTTGTGTCTCACTATAACTTGTTGTCACCGATACACTCACTTGGCGCTATGGCCACTCGCTCCGCTGTAGACTCACTTCACTACCGACACACACGTAAACAAGGAAGCACTCTCGTAGCTGCTAGACTAGATCCGTATGCGACCGTAGCTAAACGTGAACTGCAAATAAAAATACACTTACCACACAGAACATAGTTAAAGGTTTCGCAGATAGATGGCAACACAACAGTCCTCCAATAGAGCAAATGCTCCGGATTTGACAGTTCGATTCTATCACGGGTATGGCCTCTGTCGTCACACCCTCATAATCACACACCAGACGCCTGAGCATAGCTGCCTGTGTCTCGTGGCAAATACGAAAAAAAGTACTTTAAAAATTTAGGAATAAATTACTACCAAATACAAATGCTTACCCTGAGGAAAAAAATAATTTTAGGAAAAGAAACTTACAAAAGTGGTTCGGTGTTCACAAGAAACGAATAATGTTCTTAAAGTAATCTAGGAACGCCATTAAAAGTAGATTTCTAACACGAAACATTCCTGTGACGGACATACAAAGCCGTATAGATAATTCTCTTCCCATAAACGCAAATGACGGTCTACTGTTACAAGTTTAAATACCAAAAAATATTGAGGCAATCTTATAGACAGAATATTTGATACCGGCGATATTTAGAAAAGTAATTTCACTTCTCACGTTTATACACCCTCCACAGCATAGTGCTTGCAGAATTAACAACACTTGTTAAATTAGTTCTACTTATCATTTGGAGGGAAAAGATTTTGCTGTTTCGGAAAACTAATGCAAATAAAAGAATAATGTCTGAAAAAAGTGAATGTATCAGTTTCCATTGTGAAATAAATGAAGCATAATGAAATCGTAGGATTTAATAATGACTTTACAATGGCTTGGCGTTCAATTGTCATTTCATATTAGTATAATAAATTAAGTTCATTCATTTCAATTTACGCGTAGGGAGAAAAATATGTCTGTGCAACACGTCTGTTATATGATTTTATTGCAAGGTAAAAAAATACAAAGATACATAAGAATAAAATTTTAACACTCTCTACATAGACTGAGTTATTACACATATTTCAAATTACGTCGTACCTTTGCAAGCGTGAGGGACTTAAAACAAACATCCACAGCTTCATTAGAAATATCTGGAGAGGAGAGATGCAATATTTTCTATGGATGTGATTTCCTGGTCATTTTTTTCCACGAAAGTTTTACTATTTGTGTTACAGACTAATTCAGTCTCGTTACCCACATAAATATATTCAGCCTAAATAATTCCACAACCTACAGAACGAATAAAGTAAAATAAGAATGTTTATTTTGCTTATTTCAATTAAGAAATCACAGGAAATAATTTTATACCCAATAAATAGCAGTACGGTCTGTAGTTCTAACCAAATTCCTTACAGCAGCTTAACCTGAAATTTCAGTCATATGATGATTCTGGAGCGTTATAAATAATCTTATTACAAAAAGTTAATCATTTGCCAAGTAGCTGACGTAACATTTTTTGGAAAACTATACAAAGTGCTAGAAATTTTTAAAAATATTTAGAAAGAATTTTTTCTTTGTCTTTTGTATGCACCAGTTTTATTTAGTATAAAGCAGCCATTAAAAAATGTAACCAACATATCAAACAAAACCAATGGTACCAAAAAAAGCTATAAACGTTTACAGTTACATACTATCAAACCTACTACAGGATAATGGACAATATGAGAGATCAGTGATGATGGGTTATAAGTAATCATTTAATGATAAAATGTTTGTAAACAGGCATATCTTCATATTCCACGACATCTAATTTTCAGGGCGATTATAGGAATAAGATAATATCTAAACGAACACAAAAATTAAATATGAATGCATACATGTTCACTTTAATGCAGAAACCAATCTTATGACAGTTTTTCTTCTGCCTTGAATTACTTGGAAAAGGTTGAAAATTTTGGAATATTACTATCATTTTACTGAAATATTTTGACTGTGTAAGAAGAAACTGGCTAGATCAATTAGAAAAGTAAAAAATCTTTTTTAGTTATAACTTGAAAAGATGTACGATCAGGTTACACGAAAAAATGTTAAATTTCAGAAAAGATTCTCATTAATTTTACTAACAATTTATATAAATAATTATCACAACTGTTTATATTAGAACTCAAATAATTATAAATTATCTGTCGATGGAAGAGCTAAATTTGGAACGATGAAATAAAATGCAGTGGATTTTGTTTTTAATTGTGACTGTCACAGCAATGGTTGACTGAATACTCCAGTTACCACCGTTTCATCGGGTGTTGGAAGCATCTCTCCCATGATGATCGCTGTATGACACATGTTTAAATTTTAACGAAATTATAACTAGCTATAAACTTGTCAGCAAACATTCCACACCACTGAACACAAGATGCCACGATATCACTTTACGAAAGAATCCTGAAACAAGGTACACATGTGGCAAGAGCAGGTGTTTCGAGAACTACCGAGTCAATTAGGCTGAGGGAGTTAAAATGCTACCCATCTGGAGCTGAAGACACGCGGCTATCACGAATCAAAATCCTGTCGTCAACTAACTGGTCATCCTGATTATGGGTTTTGGGTAATTTTCCGTTACTATTTTAAGAATTCTTGGGTGATAATAAATTTTAGCCTTAGAAAGACTAGTCACAGGAGTGAAATAAGGCAAAATACATTAACATAATGTTTACTTGGTTCAGAAAGGTGACGATACTAATTTTCCCTACCGAGCGTGGTGGCCTCACATTCGGGAGGACACGGGTTCGAATCACCGTATGGCCATCTAAATTTCCCATTTCCATGGTTTTTCGAAACCACTCGAGGCGAATGCCAGAATGGTTTCTTCAAAACGCCATGGCAGAATTTCCTTGCACCTAAATCTTGTTCCGTCTCTAACGACTTCGACGTCGACGATGCGTAAAGCCTTGAGGAAAAACACTAATAAAAATTCCTATTTTACCCCTATTAGAATAGATCGTCAATCTCCTACACCAAAAGTTAAGCCACAGCCAACATAAAGTTCGAGCCTGTTGAATGAGCAATAACGTTCAGACCAGACATTCAGAAACACGCTGGTGCGATTTCCGAACAAGTCAACTGGCTTTCAATTATCAATGATTTGCTCAAATTTCTCCAGGACAGTTTCGACTGATAAGCAGTAATAGAAAGGTATGTTCGCTGACTGTTATTAAGTCATTATTGAGTGTCTGTACCAATGCTTTTCTGATTTTTGATATGTGGTTGGCAGTTTGGTTTTTCTGCGATCTTTCGCCGAAACTGAAACACTGTTCCCTGCCACAGAATTTTGGTAGATAGCACCTCCTTCGTAGATCAATAGAAACTTTTACTGTCAGCTTTTCATCTCAGCTTGGTACACGTATGTACATTTTAAACATACTAAAACTAAAGCAAGGTTTTAGAGCATCAGATTTGAACAATAACGAGAATCGTGCTACAAAACAAATAACTACATGGGGAAAACGACACGTATTTATCGAGAAAAATTATGTTATTATAATATTGGTTAATCTGTTGTTGAAACGACTGAGCATTTTTCTGGAGCGTCAGTATTTCGAATCGTTGATATAACCATCGTCAAGTGAGAGGACAGACCCAAATTATAGATTCAGTTACTGTCCAAAATTCATTTTGAGTAGTACCAATGCAGAGCAACTGTTTCCACATAATCTCGGTGGCAGTAAGCATAATTAGAAAGTTTAAAATCCACAAATTCTGGAATTTCATTTTCAGTGACTCACCAACGAACATTTTCGGCATGAGGTCAAGGAAGGGAGTGCGGAGCTCTATCTTCACCAATTCCACCAAATAACCCTCTGAAGTGCAGGCAAGGACCACTTTCACCGTTTTAGGGTTCCTTACCTTTGAATTCCAGACGAAACATTTATGGATTCACTCGTTTTGCTGTTTTTCAGAGCCTTGTTAGTTCTGAACTGTGCACTACTCTATATGCTATTACCCCTAACACAATTATTACAAAATCTGGAAAAATCATAAGAATGAAAATGATTTGACGGGTTTAATGTGGGATGATCAAAAAAAATTGATAATCTTCATGGCTTTCAAATGAAACCTATTAATTTTAAAGACGTTTCTTTTTATTCCATTAGCAGCACGAGCTACTGGAGAAAGCCATGGAAGACATATTTCTCCTCCTTCCATCCGAAAATTGTTTCAGAACTAACAGTGATACGTAGCCTCCTACCCGCCAGTGTGGCTTAGTGCCCTACCGCCCTGACTGCGGTTTTCCAGAGCCATCAGCCATTAGTCTCCTAGCACCTTGAAGAAGTAAACCCTGTTTGGACTAAGCAGGCCGTTTCTTTCTGTTTCCTCCTCTCATGTGCTATGAAAGAATTCAGTCTAGGTAGATTTACAATTAAGTTATTGATTCCTTCAAAGCTACGTATTCCATATCGCCAAGAGCTTTTATGTTAATTCGTGTATTATGCCTGCATCAGCTTTTCTGAATGTCTCAAGAGTCTTTCAAGACAGCGTTTTAATAATTCTATCAGTCACTTTTACTAGCACAAACTAACAGTGACTACAATTTCTCTCGACGCCACGGTTAAACTGAGAGTTGGTCTGGTCGACGAACCCACGTTTACGATTATGTGGAGGCAACTCCCGCTCATCATGCTTCAAGGTCAGTTTTATAAGAAACATAGAACCACAATATTTTATTTCTCGTTTCTTCTACATTTTTCTCAACATGTGATCAGTCTTATGCGTAACACTTTTACGATTTTTTATTTACGAAGGTTTATAACATTTTATAAATTATATGCTACACTCCTGGAAATTGAAATAAGAACACATTGACGCCGGTGTGTAAGACCCACCATACTTGCTCCGGACACTACGAGAGGGCTGTACAAGGAATGATCAAACGCACGGCACAGCGGACACACCAGGAACAGCAGTGTTGGCCGTCGAAGGGCGCTAGCTGCGCAGCGGTTGGGCACCGCCGCAGTCAGTGTCAGCCAGTTTGCCGTGGCATACGGAGCTCCATCTCAGTCTTTAACACTGGTAGCATGCCGTGACAGCGTGTACGTGAACCGTATGTGCATTTGACGGACTTTGAGCGAGGGCGTATAGTGGGCATGCGGGAGGCCGGGTGGACGTACCGCCGAATTGCTCAACATGTGGGGCGCGAGGTCTCCACAGTACATCGATGTTGTCGCCAGTGGTCGGCGGAAGGTGCACGTGCCCGTCGACCTGGGTCCGGACAGCAGCGACGCACGGACGCACGCCAAGACCGTCGCATCCTACGCAGTGCCGTAGGGGACCGCACCGCCACTTCCCGGCAAATTAGGGACACTGTTGCTCCTGGGGTATCAGAGAGGACCATTCGCAACCGTCTCCATGAAGCTGGGCTACGGTCCCGCGCACCGTTAGGTCGCCTTCCACTCACGCCCCAACATCGTGCAGCCCGCCTCCAGTGGTGTCGCGACAGGCGTGTATGGAGGGACGAATGGAGACGTGTCGTCTTCAGTGATGAGAGTCCCTTCTGCCTTGGTGCCAATGATGGTCGTATGCGTGTTTGGCGCCGTGCAGGTGAGCGCTACAATCAGGCCTGCATACGACCGAGGCACACAGGGCCAACACCCGGCATCATGGTGTGGGGAGCGATCTCCTACACTGGCCGTACACCTCTGGTGATCGTCGAGGGGACACTGAACAGTGCACGGTACATTCAAACCGTCATCGAACCCATCGTTCTACCATTCCTAGACCGGCAAGGGAACATGCTGTTCTAACAGGACAATGCACGTCCACATGTATCCCGTGCCACCCAACGTGCTCTAGAAGGTGTAAGTCAACTACCCTGGCCAGCGAGATCTCCGGATCTGTCCCCCATTGAGCATGTTTGGGACTGGATGAAACGTCGTCACCGAGCGGGGCGGTGTAACGGTTAGCGTTCTCGCCTCGCATTCGGGAGGATGGCGGTTCGAATCCCCGTCCGGGCATCCAGATTTGGGTTTTCCATGGTTTCCCCAAATAACTCCAGGCAAATGCCTGGATGCTTCCTTCAAAAGGCCATGGCCGAATTTCTTCCCATTCCTTGCCCCCATCCTTGCCCCCCATCCTTTCCCGTCTCTAAAGACCTAGATGTTAAAAAGAAACGTAAAGCAGTTACCAAAAAAAAAAAGAAAAAAAAGAAATAAACGTCGTCTCACGCGGTCTGCACGTCCAGCACGAACGCTGGTCCAGCTGAGGCGCCAGGTGGAAATGGCTTGGCATGCCGTTCCACAGGACTACATCCAGCACCTCTACGATCGTCTCCATGGGAGAATTGCAGCCTGCATTGCTGCGAAAGGAGGATATACACGGTACTAGTGCCGACATTGTGCATGCTCTGTTGCCTGTGTCTATGTGCCTATAGTTCTGTCTGTGTGATCATGTGTTGTATCTGACCCCAGGAATGTGTATATAAAGATTCCCATTCCTGTATAATCCACCAGGGACAATTTTTTTTCTGATGTAAATCGTTATACGAAAATTGTATGATTGGAGTATTTTTCTCATGCCGTTGGAGGCAGGTAACCTAATTCCTTTAGACGCAGCAGGTTTCAGGGCTAACAGAGGTACATAACTTGAGAAGCTAGTCTCCCACTCTACCAGTTCTGAAGTACTTACTTAAACCTATTATGGGCTAGACACGTGATTCCCCCACTCCCGGCAGCACAGTTCCATACTGACACTCTGCGAGTCTCTTCGACGCCATGATTGAGCAACCATCCATACTTTATGCAGAAATCTCAGTTATACCTTTGATCACATGATCGCATATGTCGGGTAAAGCGAACCAGGGAGTGATTGATCAGAGACGAACCCAGGATTTTGTGGCACCAAACCGCTGGGGATACTACATGATTTATATTTGGCGTCTTTAAATGCTAATTTATACAGTGGGTCCAATTTCTGATACTTGTTTTAAATCCGCATGGTTTTTACCAGAATTCCACGCATTTCAATAGGAAAATTCATCTAACTTGTTTGGTTTCTTCCATGTTACTCTATTTATGCCATAATTAGTTACAAATGTCAGTGAATCAGAGACGTTTCAGGAGATCTGATTAAAGTTGGTGCATACGAAAGGGATGAAGATGACATAGTCGGTAAAAATCTGACACATGAATAATTATTATTTACGTATTTCTGTATTGGTCCTGGCGGGCCACGAGATACCTGTGCACAGGCATACAGTGTGCAGTTATGAAAGTTGGAGGGCATGTGCCCTACCCGTCATAGAACCGGACTTGTCACATCCGCAACATTTATACTATTCAAAATCTTGAGCATGGCAGCATCAACAGCAACGGTATTTCTTCAATTGTAAAATGAATCACAGCCAACCTGTTGCAATATTCATTGAATTTATTGTTTACCGGTTTCGACCCGCCTTCAGAACTTGTAAAAAGTAGTACATCAATCTAAATAAACTCTTCTCGATAAAATAGTACATTTTGTACGTAAGTCACACATTAAATTATATTTTATAGTTATCCATCCGGCAGCCAACTTGTATCACCTGCCGACTCTTAAGTAAGCTATTTTATTGAAAGAGTTTATTTAGATTGATGTAATACTTTTTAACAAGTTCTGAAGAAGGCTCCCTTAAGGCGGGTCGAAACAGATAAACAATAAATTCAATGAATATTGCAACAGGTTGGCTGTGATTCATTTTACAATTTATACTATTGGAGGAATGTATGAGAGGGGGGGGGGGGATTCGGACCGTCCCAGCACTTGCCTTGATAGCTGCTGGAAACCACCTAAAAACCGCAGTTAAGACAGTCTTAACGCAGGGACCAGAACTACTTCCTGGCCCCGCCGTACCTCCCCGATCCATTGTAGTGGCTTTGCCACACTGGCGGGTTAGCATGAATCATTATAATATCCATGTTTCACATTTTTCATGTGCATTTATGCACCTGCAATGCCACATTTCCAGTGTTCGTGGCTTTTTTTTTACTTATGGCTTTACGCCTCGTCGACGACTAAGGTCATTAAAGGCGGGATGGAACGGGAAGGAATTCGCCTGGAGTGATTTAGGGAAACCATGGAAAACCCAAATCTGGATGACCGGACGGGGATTCGAACCCGCGTCCTCCTGAATGCGAGGCAGGAACGTTAACCGTTCACCCACACTTAACACTAATGTCGCAACCAATTTTTCATCGACTTTATAAAGACTTAGTTACGTCGTAATGCAAGAAACGCCTTAACAATAAGAATGTTATCCATATATTAAACGGTCCAGTAAATATGGTGAATTAGTGTAAAAGGTGAATAATTTTGTGAAAAAATGAAGAATTTCAGGAAAAAAAGATGAAAATTCTATTTACAACTGTCCCACGTTTATTCATTTACAGTTATACTGTATAAAAATCAAGTTTTTAATAAAACTGAACCAAGACTTCCCAGCAATAGTCCTACATTATAGAAATACATTAAAACTGATATCACTGAATCCTTAACGTATATTACTACAATCAATGTTTAAAACAAGTAGTTCAAGAGTCTCTCACGGCTTTGATATATACAGAGCAAAGGGGAAAGACAAAATATTTAATTGTTGAGTAGAGTTGGGTATTTTAGATACAGGACACTAGTTCTGAAAAGAAATAGTGTAGCGATAATTTTTCATTATTAATCTGTGCATACGTATTCTAAAAATAACATACTCACTACAAAAATGTACTGTGCCTCTGACAAAGAGAACATGTTTTTGGAACTATTACTCCTCTTTAAACACGCACTCTCATTGAAAGATTTATAAATTAATAAAACCTTCCAGTCCACTTATCAGGTTTCATAGTTCTTAGAGCACCAACCAGTTATGTGAAAACTTAAATCTCGTCCTTACCATAGCGATAACAGCAGATAAATAATAGTAGAGAAGTGCATAAAGTCGGTTATACGATTTGCAGAGGTGGAGCGAATCTTTTCCGGTTGGGGATCACCCAGTTCACCAAAAGTCATAACCTATCAGCTCGGCTTGGCAGCCGCGGCAGATATTAATATTCCCCTTCGGCGCATTACTCCAGCCATAAAATCACTCCCAATACGCTTCAAGGCCTTATATACAAAATTCCAACCACGATAAAAATAAAATAATCATCTGGAAGCCAAGAGGGTTAGATAGCGAGCGGCTTGCTTTATTCCTCCGTACTGACTTTATTATCTCATTATCCTTGTGGAACGGGGAGGAGGAAAGAGGGGAAGGGAGGAGGAAAGAGGGGAGAGTATGAAGCACGAAATAACTTGAAACTGATATTTATAATTAATCTGAATCACAGAATTTTCAAGCTGAGAATTGGCCGGCTATTTTTAATCTTTTTCTTTGAGCTTTACGCCTCGTCGACGTCAAGGATATTACAGCCGGGAAAGGAACAGGAATTAAGCTATGGCCCATTATTGCACCCATTCCTGCACCCACCTGGAGTTATTTGGGGAAAACAAGGAAAACCGAAATCTGGATCGCAGGACAGGGGTTTGAACCCGCGTCCTTCCGAATGCGAGGCGAGAGCGTTACCGCCCATCGATAGAACACAAGCGCTGTGGTGGAGCGGTAACGCTCTGGCTTCGAATTCGGGAGGACGCAGGTTCGAATCCCCGACCGGCCATCCAGATTTGTATTTTCCACGATTTCTCCAAATTAATTCAGGCGAATGCTTGGATGGTTCTTTCAAAATTCCATGGGTGGATTCCTTCCCGTTCCTTATACCCAGTCCTCTCCCCCCTAAAGTGACGTTGACGAGGCGTAAAGCCGTTAAAAAATTAGTTTAATCTAATTGTTTGCATTACATGGGGACTCTCTCTGAGATAATGTATTACGCTAACAAATTTCTTGTCTCTTAATATGCATCAGTTTCAAAGTATAATTATGTATGAAACTCCCATGAATTGAATTTCTTACACTTATTATAAATTAAACAAATGATTATACGTTTCTCAAATGGCAATTCCACAGAATTTAAAATTGCGGACCTCTGTAGCACAGCCACTTTCACAAGGTCACCGGTCTAGTTATCAGTGATTTTAATTCTCCTGTGCCCTATCTTATTATGTAACATTCATTCACACTAAAACCAGAATGCGGTTAAAACGAAACTCATTCAAAACTAACAGCTGAATGTGTGACCTCACAAGTCGAAAGCAATTGTTAATAAAGTAGGTATAAAAAAATTACTTATCCTCCTTGCAGGATTTTCCTTTTTCATTTTCACAATTCTCAGCAAAATTCGGGTCTGTAATATCATTTTATTTCCTTTCCATATTGCTTTTCGAGTTTTTAGGCTGCCTGAAAAAGCAGAAAAGATCTGAGATCAAGAGGCTTGCGTGATTCCGCCAGTGTGTTCACACTGGATTGGGGAGGGGGTGGGGGGTACAACAAGACCGGGCACGAGCCCAGCTCCCCGCCGTACCGGCCGTCCTGATTGCGGTTATTAGGTGGTTTTCCACAGTCATCAAGGTGAATGCCGAGACGGTCCCCAATATCCGCCTCATAAACAACACTTCCCACAAACAAAAAATACAGTTATCACACACTGAACACAGTTACACGTTTAACAGACAGATGGCAACACTTCATTTCTCCCTTTAGTAGTTAGTACGACCTGGCAGTAGGTATAAAATGCTTGGTGTCAGCAAGGGCATATGGCTGTAAAACCATAGCTCCGAATTTGACCATGCCAACGATGAATAAAACTCATCAGAGGCAGCCGACCCCAAAATGTTGGGATAAGATGGTGAAGAACAACATTAGGCTTCCGTCATTAGTCTTTTTCACAACAAATTAAGATAGCTAGTTAAAAATTTAACAATGCTGGTGTTATAGTTTTACTTAATTTTAGTCAAAAGGGCAAAAAATAGCTGCATATGGTTGGTTGGTTGGCCCTTTAAAAGTTGCCCACAAAAATACCCTACTGTTGTAGTATCGACCAAAATGGCATGGTATCTGGATGCGTGGCGTGAAGTGGACAAGTGTAAATTATTTCCAATAAAGGGAGAGTCATAGATTGGGGGAAAAAAGTATTCTTGCTATTACTGTGGCTTGTAGGTGTTAGTCCATGATGTGTTTTGGGTATGGTCATGGGTCTAGAATATTTCCACATTTATCGTTATATACGTGGCCTGCACGACGATTAAAACTTATTTTACTAACAATTCTATTTCGTTAAGCAACTGCCAAGAAATAGCTTGCCTGAACACTGTGTTCAAAGCACAAATACACAAACAAAAAATCACAATGAAGAAGATCAATCTGCAGTGAACGCGCACAATATATAAAAAGCTAATAAAATGTAACAAAAGGAACAGTTGTTCGGGTTATAGGTTATAAGTTTCATAAACATATAAAAATCACAATAAAGAAGTACGCAATGACGAAATTCACGTAATAACCCAGCTACAGTAAACACGCATACAACGTAATAGCAAAAAAAATGGAGCTCTGCAGCAGAAGAGAGCGGCCGCACGACGATTGAAACGTCAGCTTGCTACACAATGAAGCGGCGCCGCACACAGCCAAGACAACATTGGAAGAAACTTTACATTTATTTGGTTTTTACTACATCTAATGCTCATTTCATCATAACAAAAACGAGGAAGAATTTTATTTGGTTCTTTGCTTTTTACAACTAAGAAAAATTGATTTATCATTTTAAAATTCAACATAACGTCGCTATACCTGAAATATTCGAAACAATCAGAGTCAAAGGCAACCAAGAAGGAGAGAGAAATGGGTGGTTAAAAGTGGAGGAGGAGGTCAATTTAAAAACAAAAAAGGGTAAGAATCAAATTTGCAACCGGCACCAGTTTTTTCTTTTTTGTTATTTTTAATAGATCAGTAATTTTAATTCCAATTTTACTTAAATAGAAATGAAACATTTTTATCCTTAAACTATTATCAAACCCTTTTCATTGTTTTTGATGATTTTTTTTAGGATAAATAGACAAAGTAATTTTTGTTCCGTGTGAAATTTGTCAAGTTACTTATTTTCATGCAAACATTGCTTTCAATTGTAAGGCTATTCTTATATTTACATTCCTTGTAAAAATCCCTAAGTATGAACTGAATGTTTTTACCTGCTCTGTCCGAGGGTTCCATAGTATGGCACAAAAATTTTGCACAGAAATTTCTATACATATCATAATAT